>WKLD01000003.1:1670581-1794128 GCA_011316045.1 Picochlorum costavermella | reverse complement strand
CAAAGGGTAGGCAGTGAGCTTGGCCAGGCTGGCTGCCTCCACCCCACCCCCCATTTGGCCTCCGCCCAGTCGATGGCGTGCTGCTTGAAGCGACAATTGATATCATACCACATGGTCAAGGGGATTCCGTGCGCCTTGATCACCAACTCCATGAGCTTGGTGCCATAGTTCCAAGTCTCCCCTGCATCATGCACGACCATCATGTCACAAACGGGCACCACGCCCCCCGAGTCCACGCCATTGCACGCACCTTCAGTCATGTTGATCATTGATAAGCAAAATCCATGACGACAAAATGCCCCCATCACCCCAGTGCGGTCGTGGTGGCGGGACATTTTCCTCTTTTCCGAGTCGGCCTGAAAGACCACGGTGCAGGTCCCTTCTTCCTCTGAGTCCGCGTCAGGCTGCTTGGATCCCTTCTGAACGCTTCCATCTCGTCGTCCTCAATAGTTTCAGGCTGATGGGGGTCTGTGGTCGCTGCTACCCCCTGAGGCACGGTGTGGCAGCCCAAAGTGCCCATCAATGTACATGGAGTGGGAGGGAGTGGACCCTCCCAGCAGGGCCTCGAATTCGCCACGTCCCCCCTCGCGTATCTTGCTCTCCACAATCTTGAGTAAGTATTCTTGGGACCCGACACGCTGGGCAGCGGCAAGGAGGTCGTGGTCCCAGAGGCCTGCATCCTGGCCCTCCCGGTGACTGGATCCATCTTCCATCCCTGCAGCACCGCCTTCTGCAGCCACGGACTGTCCTCCTCTTCTGATACTGCATTTGAAGGTATTCTCGGTCCATAGCCGCCGCCTCCAGGTCACGCCTGGCATCTGGGCTGCCCATCCCCAAGGTCAGGATGGGAACTCATGCAATGCCCTGCTGAGTTGCTTCGCCACCGTGTCAGGGGTCAGTTCGATGCACACCCATTTCTGGAACTCGTTCATAAGACTGCGACGAACGCTGCCACTCCCAGCCGGGGCAGGCGTCCACAGTGTCTGAGAGGGACATCAGCAGATCCAGAGAATACAGGTACACCTTCTGCCCTGCAGCAACCCTGGACAAGTCCAACGGCTGCATCACGACAGGCAAACACGTCACAAGACATCTGTAAGCAGTCATACAATCAAAGCGGGCGACATCGACCCGGACAGGCGTGCCAGAGAAGGCTCCCATCTCCAGAGAGTCACGTGATGGGGTGCCCTTCGCCCCGTCCAATCACACACCTGCAGCGCAGCCGACGCCTCGTATTACTCCCACGATTGTAGAAACTATAGATACATACTTTCAGAGGACGCACCGATCGCAGCACACGATTGGGAGCTCCAATTCGTGGCAGAAATCCCAGGTCACTATGTGCACACTCCTGGACCTCACCTGGCTTGTGGCATAACTGCAGTGCCTGCAGTGGGAAGACAGTGTATTCACGCGTGACTGATAAATCTTCAATTCTGCATCTCGTCGGTCTTGCCTGATCTGCGCGTAGCCGTCGTCGTTGTACTCCATCAGGTGCAACATGCGAGGCCTCAACCAAACCCATGCAGCTTCTTCCCTCTCATTCTTGTAGCGCGACGTCCTCGCTCCCCGTGTGCCCTCCTCCGAGCGCCATACTGTCATCAAAGTCTCAGGCTCGTCCACATCGTACCCTCCGGCGTCCCCATGGTCGACATAGACGTCGTCCTCCCCTTCACAGTCTGGGGCTGGTTGCTCATGCACGTTCTCACTCCCACACGCTGCTGCGGGCGTCGGCCGGCCCTGTCCGCCCGAAGAATTATTCCTGCGATTTCTACGAGCCCTTTTCTTGGGAGGTTGCGGCTTGAGAAAGCTGATGTCGCGGTATTTCCTGCCATATCTGATCTCTTTCCACACCAGTTTTCGAGGTCTCGGCATCCTGGCCACGTGCGTTCACACCCCTTACGATATGACTTTTTAATGCAATTTTTAGCAAGAATCGCCCGAAAATTCTGAAAAAATCCCGCTGGCGCGGGGCTGACTGAGGGGGGAATCGCACGCTTGCGGTGACTCGCTCGACACCGGCATCCTGGCTATCAAGAGACCTTCCCCGACCCGGAAATGATTATTAAATGCGATTACAAGGGGGTTGAGCGCCGTGTATGAGGAGAGCCGGAAGATCGGTGGGATGACCCGCAAAACGGCACCACTCATTCGACAAGAACGGGCGGTGGCCCATAACCGGATCCACACCCCATTCTGTCCGCATTAGAACCGGCCTGAAAGACCACGGTGCAGGGTCCCTTCTTCCTCTGAGTCCGCGTCAGGCTGCTTGGATCCCTTCTGAACGCTTCCATCTCGTCGTCTCTCAATAGTTTCAGGCTGATGGGGGGTCTGTGGTCGCTGCTACCCCCTGAGGCACGGTGTGGCAGCCCAAAGTGCCCATCAATGTACATGGAGTGGATGAGGGAGTGGGACCCTCCCAGCAGGGCCTCGAATTCGCCCACGTCCAGCCCCCCCTCGCGTATCTTGCTCTCCACAATCTTGAGTAAGTATTCTTGGGACCCTCGACACGCTGGGCAGGCGGCAAGGAGGTCGTGGTCCCAGAGGCCTGCATCCTGGCCCTCCCGGTGACTGGATCCATCTTCCATCCCTGCAGCACCGCCTTCTGCAGCCACGGACTGGTCCTCCTCTTCTGATACTGCATTTGAAGGGTATTCTCGGTCCATAGCCGCCGCCTCCAGGTCACGCCTGGCATCTGGGCTGCCCATCCCCAAGGTCAGGATGGTGAACTCATGCAATGCCCTGCTGATGTGCTTCGCCACCGTGTCAGGGGTCAGTTCGATGGCACACCCATTTCTGGAAACTCGTTTCATAAGACTGCGACTGAACGCTGCCACTCCCAGCCGGGGGCAGGCGTCCACAGTGTCTGAGAGGGACATCAGCAGATCCAGAGAATACAGGTACACCTTCTGCCCTGCAGCAACCCTGGACAAGTCCAACGGCTGCATCACGACAGGCAAACACGTCACAAGACATCTGTAAGCAGTCATACAATCAAAGCGGGCGACATCGTACCCGGACAGGCGTGCCAGAGAAGGCTCCCATCTCCAGAGGAGTCACGTGATGTGGGGTGGCCCCTTCGCCCCGTCCAATCACACACCTGCAGCGCAGCCGACGCCTCGTATTACTCCCACGATTGTAGAAACTATAGATACATACTTTCAGAGGACGCACCGATCGCAGCACACGATTGGGAGCTCCAATTCGTGGCAGAAATCCCAGGTCACTATGTGCACACTCCTGGACCTCACCTGGCTTGTGGCATAACTGCAGTGCCTGCAGTGGGAAGACAGTGTATTCACGCGTGACTGATAAATCTTCAATTCTGCATCTCGTCGGTCTTGCCTGATCTGCGCGTAGCCGTCGTCGTTGTACTCCATCAGGTGCAACATGCGAGGCCTCAACCAAACCCATGCAGCTTCTTCCCTCTCATTCTTGTAGCGCGACGTCCTCGCTCCCCGTGTGCCCTCCTCCGAGCGCCATACTGTCATCAAAGTCTCAGGCTCGTCCACATCGTACCCTCCGGCGTCCCCATGGTCGACATAGACGTCGTCCTCCCCTTCACAGTCTGGGGCGGGTTGCTCATGCACGTTCTCACTCCCACACGCTGCTGCGGGCGTCGGCCGGCCCTGTCCGCCCGAAGAATTATTCCTGCGATTTCTACGAGCCCTTTTCTTGGGAGGTTGCGGCTTGAGAAAGCTGATGTCGCGGTATTTCCTGCCGTATCTGATCTCTTTCCACACCAGTTTTCGAGGTCTCGGCATCCTGGCCACGTGCGTTCACACCCCTTACGATATGACTTTTTAATGCAATTTTTAGCAAGAATCGCCCGAATATTCTGAAAAAATCCCGCTGGCGCGGGGCTGACTGAGGGGGGAATCGCACGCTTGCGGTGACTCGCTCGACACCGGCATCCTGGCTATCAAGAGACCTTTCCCGACCCGGAAAAGATTATTAAATGCGATTACAAGGGGGTTGAGCGCCGTGTATGAGGAGAGCCGGAAGATCGGTGGGATGACCCGCAAAACGGCACCACTCATTCGACAAGAACGGGTGGTGGCCCATAACCGGATCCACACCCCATTCTGTCCGCATTAGAACTTTCTGATAGTGGCATATTCCCGAATTAATATGCCAAATTCAAATGTTGCGGCATATTTGGCTCGCCAAATATGCCGGTAAATATGCCGTTTTTTGTCGAATATGCCATCAAAATATGCCAATTTTGGATGAAATATGCCATTCTTGATGCGGTGATGAGTGAACAATCGAACCTGAATCAGATAGAGTCTCCCGCCGAGGAGGAAGTTGAGATATTGAGCGAGCGATCTTCCAAAAGGCCATGGCCTGTCTTCCCTTCGTCGAATACTACTTCTTCAACCAAACAAACAAAAATATCTCAATGTGCGGGTATAGGGGCTGAGAACCAGAGGAAAGCGAGGAAACTCGAAGCAGAGTTGACCAGACTTCAAGAGGAGACATCTGCCTCTCCAAGTGATCAGGTCCAATCTGAAGCAGGGTGCACAGAGAAGCTGCTGAAAGAAAGTAGCAGTAAGAGAAGACGAATTTCTGGCAAATTTGAATCGCATTTCAACTGGACTGGCTTCATGAATGAACGTGTGTTCTGCCACCCATGCTCCATAGGAAGGGGAAAACTTGTTATTGTCAACAAGTCTGACAATAGAACGTATTTATTAAAACAGCACGAGAGAACCGCATCGCACCAAAACTTTGCCAAAATTCACGGAGATACACGATATACTCCTGAATCTCAGGTGAAGGTGAGCACATACACAGAGACACCAGCTATCAGAGAGCAAAGGAGAAAAGCCTACGTTTTCACCTTGGTTTTATCCTCACTGAACCAGTATGGATCAATCAATGGACTCAAAAATTGGATTAATGATATGATACAGTATTTACCGTCGGAGGATATCGGTTTGCTGAGTTACGCTCAAACATCCAATAATACTTTGTGGCTAATGGTCGACGCCATGGATTCTGTGTTGACAGAGGAAGTCAAGCATGCATTGGGCGAAGCTGAGTTTTTGGCCTTCACGGTTGATTCCAGCACCGATAATTCTACAACTGACTACATGGATGTAGAAGTGCGATTCTGGAAAGGTGGAAAGGTTCTGTATTTGTTTCTTGCACTAGTGAAGATGGGAGCAAACATAAAAGCGTTTGACCAAGCAACTATGATACTCAGTGCCATCAAGGATTTCACAGGTTTATCAGCCGATCAATTAAAACAAAAGGTGATTTCAATTGGAGCAGATGGATGCAGCACTATGCAAGGCAAACACAATGGAGTCCTGGTCAATTTGAAGAGGGAAGCATTTCCCTACATGCTTCCAACTTCCTGTGCTGCCCACAAAGCAAACCTTGCATGTGAAGTAATTGACAGTGTGCCCTCATTCAAATACCTTTGCTCACTAGTTAAAGACACAAGGAATTATTTCAGCAACTCGCCTAAAAGAACCACCAAACTTGAGTGTTTCTACAAGGAAACTGGTCTCAAGTTCAAAAAGATGGAGAGGATAATGGAAGTCAGGTGGATGCCTGTATGTGATGCTTTCCACTCGTTTTGTAGAGGCTTGCCCGCAATTTTGAATTACTTATACGAGGAGCAACGAAGGGATCCCGAAGCAAAGGTTTTATTTGGTAAGCTTACAGACTTCACAACTCTTTGGGAAATTTTCCTGTATTTGCCTCTGCTTGACAATCTCATGAAAATGATGAAGGATCTGCAGCTTCAAAACTTATTTTACAAAGACTTGAATAAGATACTTCAGAAAACAGTAGATAGAGTGACAAATGACTATTTAAATGATGAAAGGGCTTTCAAAGGTCTTTTCAAACTAACATTTGAGGGGTTGTTCGCGCGACAAGGTCGACTACACGATGTTTATGATGAAACTCCATTTTTTTGGCAGCGTGATCAAAACGGGGAGCGGAGATGCTATTTCAAGGGTCGTGGCCGTAACTACTTGCTCCATTTTACAAGATATGAAAAGGAAGAGCTGCAGAATTTGGACTTAGACAAGCATAGGAAGAGAGCTCTCAGCATGATGGATTTATTGAATGATGACACGGAAGACCTGTCAAAGAGCTTGCTTCCCCCTGAGGACTGGGTACGTGCCAATACAGACCATGAAAGGTTTCTCAGAGCAATGGAAAGCACAGCAAAGGTGATCAGCGGCACAGCAAGTGCCTTCCTGTCTGCTTTGCAAAACCGATTTCCTCCGTCAAACATAATACAAGCATTTGATATTTTATCGCCTGAAACGTTTTTGGACGGAAATGTGGAGGAAAATGTACTCGAAAAAATCAAAGTTCTGGAGGAGCAATTTTGCTGCATTGCCTGTGATAAGAGAAACGACTGTTTATGCAATCCTCCCATCGACAGGGTTCGCCTGTATTCGCAAACTCAAGATTTCATTGACATTGGAGTCGATAAGAGCCTGAAATTCTCGAAGAGGGATGAAAGTGAACAAGCGTCAGGGCCCATAGTCTTCTTCAATTTCCTCCTAGAAAGAGGTCTGATGCAAAGCAAATGCCCAGAGTATGTCAAGCTTATGAAGCTGATCCTGACTGTACCACTAACTACAGTAGAAAATGAAAGAAGATTTGCTCATATGAATCTCACAAAAACTGACAGAAGGTCCAGGCTGAATGAGGACCACCTGAACGCCTGTCTCAGGCTGAAACATGTCCCAGACCAGCTGTGGATCGATAAAAAAGCGGTTTACAATAACCTTATCATACCATCATACCAAAAATGGAACGAAGACATTGAAAGACGCCTTTGAAGTATGATACGAGTAGCATAGATGTAACTTTACGGTGACACACATGTTCATGAATCATGATACCACGTTAGCCCCACAAAACGGTATTTTCGATGGGAGCAGACTCACTTGTTTACCAGTCTTCCGCTCATTCCCATCAAAATCGCTAGTTCATGGGAAGGGCAAATATGCCAGAAATATGCCATCATATATGCCAAAATTGCTGAAATCGGACAAAAACATGCCATCATATACTCCGAATGCCAGGCTTCCTTCTGGCCTGGATACAAGGTCTTATGAAGCACACCAGGAACCGTGTGTATGCTGACAATCATATATCGTCATACAAGCAGTTCCACGCGGGAATCCGACAGGGCTGTCCCGCCTCGCCCATCCTCTATCTCCTTATTGGGTACATGCTTCACCTCCTCATTGATGCTACGGACATCGGCATCACACTCCAGTGTCCCCATAGAGTGGCCAAATGCCACAATGGTGGACGGACGTTGGATGCATGCCAGCCCAGCACCGTGACCTTGAAGTTGAGCCAATATGCGGATGATAGCAAAGTGTTTCTCGGCAGCCAAGAGCAAGTCAAGACGTTCAGAGCCTGCATGGACATGTTTCATCAGGCCACTGGACAAGGACTGAATCTAGACAAGACGCACCTGCTGGCCATCGGAAGGATACCCTCCACATTGCCTCAATCTATAGAGGGATTCCAGTTGGTGACAGAGGCCAAGGTGCTGGGTATCACCATGCACCATGGGACAGCACCACCGACGGTCGACTGGGACAGCAAACTGAACAGCATGGCATTGACAGCGAAGATTATCAAAGCAAACAGGATCTCCTGTTTTGGGAAATATCGACTGTGGAACACCTTTGTTATCTCGAGAATCCTATATGCTGCTGAATTCACCAGGGTCCCACAAGAGGTTCTGACAGAGATCAGCAAGCTCACACGAGAACTGCTTCCAGATAATGCTCGCTGCTGGAGTACGACACGTATGTCGGCCCCACCATACGAGGGAGGTTTGGGCTGCCTCAATTTTGCAGCGCATACCGAAGCAAGACAAGCAAAATGGTGCCTACGGTTGCTACGCCTGGGCACTTCGCAACTATGGTCGCAGCTGGTGTGGAACGTCTTCTTTCTACACCCACATGCTACCCACATCACATCCACCCAATGCCTGCGGAAGTGTGCATTGCCACCGATGACGACCATCGTGGACGGTCAGGCATATCTGGTCTCGATCCCGGCATGCATCGAGACAATCCAGGCAAACAGGACCCAGCCAGAGCAGCAGACATGGTACAGGGAAGACTACCACTGGACCCTCGGCCAAAAGACTCACCTGGTCAAGAAGTATACAGTAAAGCTGGGCACTCGCCTGCTATCGATGGAGGGACAGTTAGAGAGGGCTGATGCCTACTACAGATGGCTGTATGCCCTCTGCGGAGCCACAGAGGCCCCAGGCAACCCCCTGATCCACCAACTCCTCTGGCAGGTCCCAATGGACAACAGGTGGAAGGAGCCGTTCTGGCATGCATCCTTGGGCGGTTTCATCCGCGCGTCCGGGTCGAAGCCATGCGCATGTGGCATGTGTGAGACACCAGATATACTCCATCACTTCAAGCACTGTCCAGTGGCAGCAGCTGTGTACGGGCAGCTGTCAGGCGAGTCCATTCATGCAGAAAAAGTTCAGTTCCTCGTATGGACAGGAACACCACCCCAGCGTGTGCCAAAAAGCATATGGCTCTTCATCTGCATCAGCACAGTGTATGCCATTGACAGAGGCAGACGCCACATGTACAAATTGCAGTACCACACGGAGGGCCCAGTCCCCCAGACAGATACCATTGTCAGCAAAGGAAAGACCATCGCCGTTCAGACGTTCTGGAACCTCCTCCATCTCCACACCAAGAAAATGCCCCAAGGCAAGCCAGCGTACGCCACCCTCCCAATTATAGCCTGGAACAGCACCACCAACAGCTGGTTCCTCAGACCACCGCCAGAGGTGCCCCTTGTAGGAAGCATCCATTAGACAATAGGTAGAGATACAAACATTCTCCCAGCGATGGAATAAGAATGATGGCCCAGAGGTCCATGGGCTGCCAGTGGGCAACATCTTCCCAGTGCCTCAAAGCACACTTCCAGGCTTGCCTCGTCGTGTGTGGATTCCACTTCTTCCCTTCCATCGCTGTGGACGAATGGTTTGAATCAATCGTTTGCAATCAATCATACCACCTTGGCCTAAACGAGGTGATGGTGGTGAGGATGAGTTAAGGCTCTTTCAAGGGAATCGAGCCCCTCAATCCGAATTTGAGGATTGTGCTCACCTCTCACTACGCATCACCACCGGGCATGTAAGACTGGAAAAAAAATAAAAATAAAAATATATGCCACAGATATGCCACTATCAGAAACACTGGTTAGGAGGGATCTTTCTGACTGTGCAATTCGATTATAATATCGATTTAAAGCAAATATTTTGGCTGGTTATAGCCTCGTCGATATATCCTTGCCGAAATGTTTTGTTAAAAAACAGGCAAGATACTGAAACTGAGGTAAAGACATTTTTGCATGGACTTGATACATTGTTACAACTCTTAATTTTGGGTGATTTCTTGCTGGTCTCCGGAATAGCTATTTACCATTTAGGAGCTTCGATAATATTTTATCAGGAAGCAACAAATATCTTTCGAACTTGTGCTTCGATGGTACTGGGTCTGAGTCAAATAACTTCTGTCCTGGCTAGTGCCTCAATGTCCTTTGTTGGATATCAGGCGTGCTCACTATTTGTGTTGAATCAAACAAGCGCTGTTACTCACAGCTTATTGAATAGTTTAAAAAGGCTGGTGACGGTACTTTTCGTCATGGTCATTGAAGGCAAAACTATAACCGTATCTGCGATGTTTGGTTTGATTCTGGCTCTGGGTGGCACAGCAATCTTCAACCAGGAATCTGGAGCACACAACAAATGATTTTGTTTTGCACTCTACATGTTCGGTGATGATATGCAGCGAGCAAGGAGTAAAATCCTCAAATTCGGATTTACGGTTTTCTCACCAAGTGAGGTTGTGTAACAGGGCGAGGTGTTCCCTGTTCAAAGTGTCGTTATTGTGGGAGTACATATTGCAATACAATACGTAAGCATCCCATGCGGGGCCCATATTACCCTATACCCCCGCAACCTAAAAGAGGATGTTTTGGACGCAGCGTTATGGGTTCGGAAAAGTATTTCATGGGCTCAATCAATGGGAGTTTCGTGTGCCACTTTTGTTCATGTGTTGCTCCTTGCCCATATCGGCAAGAGCACCGAACCGCTCACTCACTGGTTTGCAGCACAGCAGCGAGCTCATACCAATGATCCTGAATGGGATCCATGGTGGTCCATTTCCAACAAGTTGATGATACTTTTCAATGGGAAAGGTTATTTCAAAGTCGTTTATTCCTCAAGTATGCTACATTGAAGCAAGACGAAGACGAAGGTATTGTCGAGTTCTTTGACAAGTTTCAGGAAGCATATAATGCTGCATACCCGACTCGTCCTATTCTGGATATTTATATCACAGATATCATGGCGAGGTTGAATCCGTATGCTCTCTCGTTTTTACAGGCATACTTGCATGAACGCCAGTACCCAAAGACACCTAACATTCACGAACTTTTTGAGGAATTGGAAAATTTTGCGGATGCAATTCAGGCCAAGACTTATGCTAACGATTTTGAACCAAAACAAAAAACCTCGAATGATCCGTGTCCTGTAGTTGCTCAGGTATATCACGGCAATAAGCGACAGTATGACACACACAGAGGCAGTCCTCGTGATAAGGAAAAGGCTTACAGCACCAAAGGCAGAGTAGGGTATTTTCATCATCGACAAAATGGCTGCACTCCTCAAACAAGTCGTCGCTTTCATACTGGTCGAGGTCGTGGTCAGGGCAGAAGCAGAGGCAGGGGCAATCGTGGTCAACATCCTCTCGGTCGGCATCATAACCAATGGCGTGATCCAGAGCGTCCCAAAGCTCACAATCCCATACAGTCTAGATCAGTGCCTCAGGGTTACGGCTTTCCATCCACGTATGTTCAACAAGTAGCCCAACCGATGCAACCGCCATCGCCAATCCAACAACCTTCACCACCACAGATGCGTCAGGGATATTATCAAAATTTTTAGACACGGACTGTTTTGCAGCAAACACAACACAGTCCGACATCATACATCCAACTTGTTTGCCCAGGGCATCCAGCTTTATTGCATTTTGTCAAGGATATCCTGCAAGAGTCCTTGTCGATTCAGGGTGTACTACTACCCACCCACTCATGAGTGCTGAGTTTGTTTCTCGGTATGGTTTGCAATTGAAGCAAATCCCACCTATTCAATTATCGACAGTCACAAAGGAATATGGACCGAGGATTACGCATGCGTGCGAATTACCATTACATTATGACGTGATACTCAATGGTTCTACATGCAGAATCAAAGAGCGTTTGCAATTTTTCATTCATCCTACAGGTCCTTATGACATAATCTTACCCTATGGTTGGTTCGAGTCAATCCTCAAGCGCAAGGGAAAATGGGATAGCCAAGGCATTCATATCCCTCTCTCCCAAGGTGTTGGTGTTTTGCCTGTTTCAAGTTTGTCGTCGTTGTCCTCACCTGCGCTTAATGACACATATAAGCAATTATGCTGCATGCTTATGGAAGAGGATGAACTCACATGTCTTTGGAATACTACCCCAGGGGACGTGGAATATTGTTGTCTTCTGCAGTCTCAAGCTTCTCCTTTTACTGGCACGATGTCTAATTCTTCTGCAACACCAAGTTTCAATGCGGGTTTGAATGATCCCAATATAGCCCACTTCTTACGTGCTAACCAAGATGTTTTTGTCCAAGGTCTGCCACCATTGCCACCACGAAGACCCGGTTTTGATGTGAAATTAACATTGAAGGAGGGTGCCCAACCTCCTAAGACATAT
The DNA here is from genome assembly GCA_011316045.1 of Picochlorum costavermella. Taxonomy (NCBI): domain Eukaryota; kingdom Viridiplantae; phylum Chlorophyta; class Trebouxiophyceae; genus Picochlorum; species Picochlorum costavermella. The sequence continues at coordinate 1,782,350 of WKLD01000003.1, read as the reverse complement.
TTCAAATGGCCTACAGCAGAGGAGGAAGCTTTTCTTCGACAGAAAGTCGAGGAGCTATTGAAGGAAGGATTTATCGTACCTAGCACTTCTGCGTTTGGTAGTCATGTGTTGTTTGTCAAGAAGAAAGATGGATCAATGCGTATGGTCGTAGATTATCGCGCCATAAATAAGCTTATTGTGGATCAAGCTTCAGATTTACCTCCCATTCAGTATCTTCTTAGCAAAATTCGCCATCGCAAGATACTTAGTTCCCTCGATTATGCTAGTGGATATTGGCAGCTTCGGCTCCAAGATCGGCAGTCAATGGAGTTATCATCATTTATAACGCCGATGGGTCGTTTCATGTTTCGGGTGCTACCTTTTGGACTTCGAGTCGCTCCAGGTCATTTCTCGCGTAGTTTAGCTTCCATCCTAGGAGATCTCCTAACCACTGATGAAGTTTTTCTCTACATGGATGATATATTCATTGGTACTGACTCTGTCCCTCTGCATGTACAGGTTTTGAACAGTTTGTTCGACCGTCTCCGCCAACATCGATTTTACTTGAACTCCAGCAAGTGTTTCTTTTTCTTCGAGCATTTGGAATGGTTGGGTCATGTGATTTCTCCGCAGGGTATTCAAGTAACCCCTAAAAAGGTGCAGGCTATCCAGCAGCTGAAAGCCCCCCAGACTTTGTCTCAGCTGCGCTCTGTCCTTGGTCTCACGAATTTCTATCGTCGCTTTTGTCAAGGATATGCCAAAGTTGCCGCCATTTTATCGGAACTACTAAAGAGCAAGGTGCTCATTTGGTCACCTCAAGCCCAACTAGCTTTTGAGAAATTGAAACAGTTGATCACTACAGCGCCAGTTTTAATCGTCCCAGAGCCTACCCAACCTTTCTTGATTCAATGTGATGCCAGTGATTTAGCTCTAGGTGCTGTCTTGATGCAAGATCCTACAGGCAAAGGTTGGCAGCCTGTCGAGTACCTGTCACACAAGTTCACGGATACAGAAAAGCGTTATGGTATTTGTGAGAAGGAGACTTTAGCCATTGTGTATTGTCTCAAACAATGGGCCAAATTTCTCACTCAGTCGCCTCAAGTCGTGGTGGAAACTGCCGCCGCTTCTCGTATGCTGACACAGAAGGAACTTCTCAGAGGAAGACGAGAAGTGGGGTATCTGCAAGTTTTATCTCAATATCGAGATGGACAACTGATTATTCGTCATTTGTCAGGTGCGAAGAACAAGGTCGCTGATCCTTTATCCAGATTGCCAAATGGGGTTCACCAGACTCAGCATCTCCCATCTTCCGATGTCGAGCCTCACCACTTGCTCGCCGTGTCAGAAAATCCGACAGTTCAACCCGAGCAGGACTCAGTTCAATTTATGGTCGATACAATCCGACAGTCGTATCCCGAGGACGAGTGGACTGCCCTTTTGTTACGTTGTGCTCAGGAGCCCCACAAAGCTCCCTATGCTTCATGTTTGCGTTTGTGTCGTAAAATTGACCCTAGGAGTTGTCGATTACAGAATGGTCTTCTCAGAGGGGAATATGAAGGCCGGTTCGTCGTAATTATCCCTCACTGTCCACAGACCGAAGCCATTCGAGAAAATATTCTTCGCCAGTTCCATGAACAGTGTTCATGGTGCTCATCAGGAGACAAAGACCAGATTAAGCAGATATTTCTTTTGGAAGCATCATCTGCATGAGTGCTATCTGCATGTCACTCGCTGTTATGTGTGCCAATGTGCCAAAGACAGCACTCAGAAACCATTCACTAATGCTCAAGCCTTGCCGATTCCACCATCTCCGTTTCATACCATACACATGGATGTCTGTTCAGGTTTTCCATCTGTCGAGCACTCCAGCTCTGGTCGTGTTGAGGTCGTGGATTGTATTGTTGTATTTGTGGATAGCTTGACCAAGTTTGTTGTCATTGTGCCTACCGCAAAGAAAGGCCTCACGGGTGCTAAAATTGCAGACTTGTATTTTCATCATGTTTTCAAGCGGTTTGGAATATCACGGCGTTTCATCTCAGATCGAGGTCGTTAATTTGTTAACGATTTTGCTTCTCGCCTCAATGCTTGTTTCAAGGTTGAAGTCAGCAGAACAACGTCATACCATCCAGCTGGGAATGGTCAAGTCGAAAGGTACAATAGGTTAATATTAAACAAATTACGTTGTCTCATGCATCCATCGGAAGACAATCATAAGCGTCATGCACAAAATTGGGCTGATAAGCTGGTCATGATTGAATTTGCATTGAATTCGTCGCAGAGCGCAAGTACAAAGCACTCTCCATTTTTCTTGATCCATGGTCGTGAATTGTCATTTCCTATGGAATTCGAACGGCAATTGCTTCTAGATCCTGCCAATGATGATGTGCAACAAAGATTGCAGAATATTCAATCAGCACAAATTCACGCCAGAGAAATTTTAGATAATTATCAAAATACAAAGATTGCGTCTGCTCAACGCTAGGCTTGGGTAATAGGGCGTTCTGAAAAATCACCCTATCGATCGATAGGGTGTTTCAGACGACAATCACCTATCAGAGGCACCCTTTAATGGGAAAATAGGTCACGAAGTTGATAGGGTCTACACCCTATCGTCTGCCTGTACGCCATTTCCGTGAATATCTTTGTGATTCAACCTAATGCAAGTCTTCTGAATGGTTTATATATATGTTTCAGTGATATTTGAGTGACCCTGAATCAAGGGAAAGGCCTCTTTCTCACAAGGTTGTGAGTGTGGAATGTGATCTTCAGACTGCTTGGCCAAGGCATGACTGGCCTTTTTGTGAAACACTTCCACGCTCCTATTCATGCCTTTGTATTCATTCTGAAACTTAAGGAAGCTGTTTTGGCCCCTTTAAGAAGTCTTCCTCATTTGACTTTCCCCCTGCACCACCCAATCAGGGCTTCCCATCAAAGCATCTCTTTGATGAGACCCAAATAGTTAGTACCCTATTTGCCAAAATTTCCCACCCTATCACACCCTATGATAGGGCCTATCAGCTCGATAGGGTGGACCATCGATAGGGTGACTACCCAAGCCTACTCAACGCAGGTTCAAGCAACATAATTTGAAACCAGGTGATCGTGTACTTTTGAATGTCAAGTATTTGCATTTGGGCTCTGCTATTAAATTGCCCAAATTGATTCCTCGATTCATTGGTCCTTTCACAATTAGACGCATGCTTTCTCCGAACACAGCTCTTATTTTCTGGACTGATTTGTGTGATCCAGATGGTCCACGAACTAAATTGGAATGTGGAATTGATCCAAACTATGCGTCGTGCTAGACCAGTATTACATGTCAAATGGTTTCGCAGGTACCAAACTGACAAGTCTCCTCAGTGTTTTGACATGCAAGAAATTGTTGACCATCGTCAAATCAAACAACAAGACTGGTATAAGGTTCGCCTTACTGATGGTTCAACCATGGAGTGCACTGAAAATTTGATTTTACTTCATGCTGGTGCGGCTTTCTTCAATGACCAAGTCCATAAATTGATGGCTCATAGACTTAGCATTGGTGCCAAACCAAGATCTATGAACACCAATGGTGATATGATCTCGAGGGATTGTCAAGAACAACCCAAAAACACTCCAAGTAGAGTTAAAAAGGTACCTGATAAAGAAGTTGTATGTCGCAAGAAACGTTCCTCTCCACAGACGTTGAACAAACCTACAAAGCAATCACGTTGGGAAAAACAAAATGAGCAAACTCAATCAAGACAAATTGTGCCCCGTGATCCGTCGAAAAGACAAGCGACTCGAATTCCAATGACATGATTCATGGATTCGTCACTACATATAAAACAACTTCAAGAGACTTTGTTCTCTCAGACGTCATTAAATCAAACAAGTTCCATAAATGGATTATCAAAGCGCTATATAAATCTTGATCATTACTATGCATCTGCATCTTTTCTGATGTTTTCTTCTCTTGCTTTTCTGTGTGTCGACACTAACCCACTGAACGCTGGCCCCGTTCTTTCTTATTCTTTTGATGCATGCTGTAGCTTCTGATAAACTGCCTTACCACACCTGAAGGGACGCCTTCTTCTGTTGGTCTATGGCTCATCTTATCAATTGATCTCTCACTTACAGGTTCTTTTCCTCTCTTTCTTTATTCATGGGTTTCGAATGAGTGTGGACATCATTCTATTTTGCATGGGGAGAATGCACAGCAAATTGAATATACCCCATATACCAAAAATCAGACGTCCCATATGGTCTTCTTTTTCCTTCAAAGTTTTCTTCTCCAATGGATATTCTCTTTCTGTTATCCTCAGCAAAGCGTGGACGTTTGCATTTTAAAATAGGGGAGAATGTTACGTCTTAAATCATCTAATTTAGAACAGCCTCTGATTCTTCATGGTCGTCAGTCTACAGGCTCACTAAGCATTCAAGTATTCAAGGAATATAACTACTCAAGTATCTCTTGTAACTCTCAATATATTCATAGGTGATAGAACGCACACACGTGTTCAGAACCTATATCACAAAGTTCTTTTAAAGATAGTTTGAAGTTCAGCTCCTGCAATCAAGCAGCTAACAGATGGCAACATGAGAATCAATTTAGAGCGGCCTTAGAGAAAATGCAGCATTTCAAGCAAATAAATAATATGACTGTAGAACATTGTGCGCCTAATCTCTGATCTCTTCGACAGAAGAATCTGTTTCCGAAGCCGTTTCAGGTGGATGAAAAGGGATTTCAGATTGCGCTGAGACCTTTCACTACGGAGTAATTTGGTATCATCATGACGCTGGGTTGTGCTGAATGATGCCAATGTTTTCTCAATATACTTCAGGTAGGATCTTCGCATTTCTGCCTGGGTGCCAGACAGTGTGAATACACTCTCTTCATCAGCTGAGAATAATACGTCTGTTTTGTCTGTCACATACATCCATGTAGTAAATATGAAATCAGGAGATGCACGGAAGTCTCCTCTGTAATTCCATCTCATCTCAGTACCCTCTCGAACAAATTTTCTTGTGATAAAACCAACATGAGTGCTACTTTGAAAGAATTCCAAGTCAGCCGTTTCTATCGATTCCGCATTATTTACATAGTCGAATAGTGGGATCAATGCTTGTTTGGACCCAATCTGCACACATCTCGTCTGAACAATGTAGGCGACATCCAGGAATTGTTGCAAAGATATTTGCACAGGCTCTATGACGTAGTTAAGAGCATCATTTGATTCACCGTATTTAGTTCCCTCAAAAATATCTGTCAATTTGCGGATTTTATCTCTGATCTTACTTGCGACTTCTGGCATTTCTAAAAGACTGAAGTGCTCTTCAGTAGCTCTATAAATGTTCCCAAATCGACAGCTTCTCTGCATGCTTTCATACCATTTTTGGTGGGTAGTGTTAAATATGCCACTACCAAAAACATCAATGGCAAAATTATATGCCAATCTCTGCATAGATAATCAAGCCAGCATCACACAAAATTGCACTGCTGAATTGGCTCTAGGTACACAAGAGAAAATAATGCGAATGAGCAACTCAATGACAGGGAGGAGGCCCTGTAGTACCATGTGACCACTATGCTATACACAGAAAGCCCTAAGATTGGAGAATATCACCTACCTCATAACCATCCACAGTTGAATCATCACCAAAGTCACCATGCAGAAAGTGTATTAGGCGTCGTGGAATCTCGAAGACAACTTGTCCAGATCTGAAATCCTCCGTGGCTATCAGTCCACGGAGGCATGATGGACAAGTTCTTCCTATTCGCGCCCGTAGAACAGCACCCAACTGCTGGTAATGTTCGACAACGATATTATCCGCGTCGTCTTCCGCATGGCTGTATGATTGGCCTACGTTCATCATTACCGATAGACTCAAACAGACCAAGGCAAACACAACGGCAACAGCCCATGACATCTGGCGGTTTTCCATTGGCTCTGAATCGCATTTAATCCGGGCGGCGAAGTGTACACCCTAGCGCTTATATAGCTCTCATAAACTAATTCGCTGGGAGATTCGTGGCCGGACACGGGGATACCGCGGCGCCGCAGCAGCTCTGAATGAACCGCGAATACAACGTCAACGTTTCCTGTGGAAGGTATCTTTGCCAGGGTCAACTGTAATTCCTTCGGGGCCGGGGTCAACCTCAGTTTCGCCTGGGTCTAATTTGGGTGTTCGCTCACATTTTATTGGAGTCCAACGGCACTCTAGTGTCATAAGAATGTCAAATTTGCAGTTAACTGTCATGACTCGTCCATCCGTTGTTCTACTTCTGTTGGGCATATTTGCCGCTGTATCAGCAAAGAGGCAGGTGCCTTTGCCTTCACCGCCAGCGCCATCACCTCCACCACCAGGAACCCCCCCCGCTCCAACCGCGAGTTATAATGCGCCGGGTATTCAATTTTCAGTAGACGTTGCTGGATTTATTGCGAGTACATTTGGAACAGAACAAAGGAATCTATTCTGTGGAAAGTTACAGAATGCAACCACTCCTTATTCATCAACTTGCTCGATTGGAACAGTTACCACCACAAGCAGTTCTTATCCCGGAGTGGTGACTGTTGATGGCATCTTGTCATACAACTTGTACAATCCAGATCAAAACACTGTATTTGCAGCAACCGCCTCCAGGGATATCTTGATTCAATCGCTGACAAACAATGCCACATCTGTGCTGGCACCATTGATTGCGACAAAGAATTGTGATTGTTTAGGACCCAATACTGCTCCCACAATCAATTCTCCAGCTGTTTTTTCTTACACGTCTCCCAATGGATTGGAGATAACAGCCATGGCTGGAGCTAGGTGTGGTGGCAGACTTGCGTATCCTTCAACAGGAAATGCTGGAGACGTCATTGGAGTGAACAATGGTGCAGCCAATATTGCGGACAAGTTCAAGTACTGCTCAAACCCAGCGATTGTTGGGGGAACCACTGGAACACCAGGGACATCACCATGTGTCAAATATGGAGTAACAAATGGATACTCTAGCCAAGCCACTGCAGGAACACCTACTGTTGCAAATGCTGCTTTAAGTGCTGTTACCCTCACTACTGGCGGAGCTGGATATGCAAGTTCACAGGCAGCTGCAATCTCTCTGACGGTCGCTGGTGGAACGGCAGCCACAGTACCAGCTGCAACAGATTGCAAAATAACATCTGTGACAGGAGCTGGGCCGTACACTGTGCTTCTGGCGGATAGCACTGGAACTTGTGAATTCGCTGCGTCAGGATCTGGATACAATCAAGCATCCCCACCAACATTCACCCTCACAGGTGCTACGTCAACAAATACCCTGACTGGATGTACCCTACCAGCTTCCCTTGTGAGCTCAAATGATGGCTCAGCCAATGCTGGAAAAATTGTTGTCACAGCAAGTAGTTTGGCTAACATCGCATTCACTTGCACAGCCAATTCTGCAGCAATGACAACAGGTGAAGATGTGACATTCTCATCATTGTCAAATTTTCCATCTTCCACAGCGCCGACTGTCACTCCAGTCATCCAGGGTGGTCAAATTACTGCTTTGACAGTTGGGAATCAAGGCCCAGCGTATGGGCAAGTGACAATTACAATGCCAGCGCCATCCTCATCCAGCTCTGGACAGTTGTGTACCAATGCGGGAAATATCCCTGGCGCAAACCCAACAAGTTTCATTCTCCAGCCTACTGGTGCGCCAGCAGCAACAGGGACGTGCTTGTTCATCGGAGCAGATACTGGAGCACAGAAAGTTTGCGGAACGCCAGTGCCACCTGATGGTGTTTCTGGTGTCCCCGGAAAGGGATCCTGCAGTGTTCAAAATTCCTGGATTGCCCAGTGCAATGGTGGGTTGAATGCTTGTCCATCATCGACAAGCTATACATGCGGAATTCTGCCACAAAGCTTCATCACAAACCGTACACCACCTCCACCTGCCCCTGCTCCTGGACCAACACCAATACCAGCTCCGCAGCCAGGTCCAGTACCTGCACCAATACCTGCACCAACACCTGCACCAACACCACCAGCTCCATTGGTCTGCACGTACAGAGGAATCTACGAGATCATCCCACTTTATGCCCCATGCAACAGATATAGAATTGCTGCAGGAACAGACTCTGACTGTGACTACAACTTGGTCACCCTTAGAACTGCAGGACAGGTCGGACAGGGTAAGATTGCAAGACTCCACTGGGAATTTGCCACGATTGCCGAGGACAATCTCTCTGTCCCAACCAATGTCTTGTCCAGGTCAAGGACCGGATGCACCAACAAGTACTTGGCTGCTCCATCTGACCCAACCACCCTCAAGACTGGAGGATCCTCTTGGAAGTGGCAGTTTGTTCCATACCCAGGATCCACCAAGTGCGATGAGGTGAATGTCATCTCCCAGAACAGACTCTCCACCACTGCCTTCTTGCAGGTGCCAAAGTCATGCGACCGCTTCAGATATAATGCCACTGATGGAGGACGCCAGAGATTCAGACTCAGAAAGATCACCTTGTAAACTGATACTAAGGCAACATTCACTACAACAATGATGTATGCCTTTAACAAAGGCTACCAGTTGCAGGGATCAATGTGATTTCTATGTTTCATGATCTTTGACTTCATTTGTGATGTGCTTTCTTACATAAATTTATTCGTTCTCTTAACCCCATGACTTCATGTAATGCTCCTCCCATATCTTGATGATTCAGACAGAATGTCATTTCGGATGGATCTGCCATTTGTATTGGCAGTATTCTGAACAACATCGGAATGGTCCATTGAACTATTTGGGTACACAGGCTGAAAAAAGCATATGACAACTGCTCCAGTCATTGTTACATTAATGTTAATAATTACTTTCGCCATCTATAAAGAGGACAACACATCACCTTACTACTCTTCCTCATCCTCGTTACTACAAAGAATACCTTTGGCAACAAAATGCAAATGCTCCTCCCCATATCCAAGCTCCCCTTCCAGCACATGCGCTTCCAGCGCATCAATCATCTTTTGCGGATTGATACCAGAATGCTCATGCACCTTTTCCTGATTCCTATAAAACACAAATGTCGGGGTTGCCCGAATTTTCATCGTCCTCATCATATTCCTAGTAGACTCATTCCTGTCCCCAATAACCTCACAAAACACCGCATCTGTAAAGTACTTGGCCAGTGTATCATATTTGCTCTTAAATTGCTTGCATGGCCTGCATCCCTTGGCCTTGCACATGAGCACCACCAATGCTCCAGGGTGAGCTGCCACCACTGCATCAAACTCCTCCGCCTTTGCTATATCCACAACCACAGATGATGATCCTGGTGATATCGATGTCCCAGTAGTGGATGTGGAAGTCTCTGGTACCGAAGAAGAGGCAGCAGCCGGGTATACTCTAGTCGTTGGACCATCCATGATACTGGACAACCCTCCCACGCGTCGACGACCACCACACACGCTTGGCATTGACCATACTGTATTCTGTCTTCTAGACTCATGATAGAGTCCTGAAGTATAATTAATATGATATTGTGTATCCAATACTATGATACCAGTTCTTGTTCTCCTATGAAGTGGCTGTTGGCAACCAATCGTTGCCGAAGGAAGGCATGCCCTAGGCAATGAATACCACTGAATACCACTTGAGAATGACAATACCATTGTTATTAGTATACTGGTAGTTTATTTTAGGATGTTCCTAAATGAAATTAAGAATGTTTCATACTGTGTCTGTAGAGTATAATGCAGTAGTTTACTGATACGGTTGGAAATTGAGAGGAAAATGTCCGAATTTAAGCATTTAAAACAGCACCTGTCCCTTGGATCCATTTGAATCAGACAATACTATTGTTCGCTTGTAGTTCATTCTTAGGAACATATGTATTTTATCATCATGGTACGTGATTCAGTATCATCGTTGGAGTTCTCTATGCAAGTGAAACCGTCTTGTCACAACAATGACGGTTGTTGAATGAATGACCTCCTCGTCCTTCAATGCTTCCCTTGTAGTCTTCTTCTTTTTACATACATATATAGTATTATCATTAATAGTAATACCATGCAGGCAAATACAGTGAATCCCTCGCAGCACGCCTTGTCGGCGTCCAACTACAGAAAGGTTGTTACCACGGCCAGAAGAGACAAGAGGCAGGATGCCTCTTCCACCTCCAAAAAGGGCCTGACAGAGGAACAGAGGCAAGAGATCCGAGAAGCATTTGATCTGTTTGACACGGATGGGAGTGGCTGTATTGATGCCAAGGAGCTCAAGGTGGCCATGAGGGCACTTGGGTTTGAGCCAAAGAAGGAGGAGGTGAAGAAGATGATTTCTGATGTGGATACGGATGGCTCTGGGACCATTGGGTTTGATGATTTCATGGCCCTGATGACTGCCAAGATGGCAGAGCGTGACCCCCGAGAGGAGATTATGAAGGCGTTCAGGCTGTTTGATGATGATGAGACTGGCAAGATTACATTTAAAAACCTCAAGCGGGTTGCCAAGGAGCTCGGAGAGACCATTTCTGATGAAGAGCTTCAGGAGATGATTGATGAGGCTGATCGAGATGGGGATGGCGAGGTGAATGAAGAAGAGTTTTTCAGAATTATGAAAAAGTCTGGCTTGTTTTGATATATCAAAGTATATACTTTAAAGTACAAATTTGTACATTGTAAAGTGAAGCAGACGAGAATCACCTTATCCATCCATCCATCCATCTTGTAAAATAATATAGAAATAGTCTTCTTCAAGCAATTGCCATACCATAATAACAAGGAAGCAGACATCGGATACCAACGACATTCCTGTCAACAAAGAAGGAAGCAAAAACACAACAACGAACTCTGCATCTAATAGCAAAGGAATAGGGCATAGAAGTACGTGTATTCTCAATCTGTCACTACTCATTATAGTTCGATACTGCAATCTAGAGACAGAACTGACTGATCCCTCTCGTCGGACCAATCAGACAACAACGGTGTCATTGTTATCGGTGAGAGACTACGAATACATGCATTGCAGAGCCCTTGCGTTTGTGAATATACCGTGAATCTCAACTGCCTCGTCGAGAAGATCAAGGGATACAAAAGAGAGTCATGAGCGGACAACAGCAACGGGAAGGCGTTGGTAGTGAGGAGCAGCAAGCAAGTCTGTTGGGAAAGCTGTTTGGTGGTGGTAGTGGTGGCAAAAAGACAGTGATCAAGGCCAAGATGGGGCTTGATATGGAGATGTATTATAACGAGGAGCTCAAGTGCTGGGTGATGCCAGGGGAAGAGGAGGAGAAGCGGCAGCAGATGGGTGCAGGTGGTGGTCCGCCACCAATGAGCAGCACGTTGCGTCAACAACAGGCTGCATTTCCTGCATCTAATAGGGAATCTAAGGAACACGATGTACCACGACAGCGAATGACGCGATCGACATCCAGGTATGCAGCAATTCCGACACTTCGAATTGGGCAACCAGCACATGCTGATGGATTGTCAGATGGTCCAGGGTCTGGTGGTATTTTGGGTGGACTCAAGCCTCCTCCATTGTCTGGAACTGGAGGGAATGTACACGCGTTCCGTCCAACGTCTGTCTTTAAACCTGCCATGAATGGAAGTTCGCAACCCATCGAGGAATCATCCTCAGATGCAGGTCTGGGAGAAATGAACAAACAACAAGAAGGTGACACCGTGTCGCAAGATGCAAGATCCATTGATCCTATTGTGTTAGAGATATTGAGCTTTTGGTCGTATTACAGATCGTGCGGGTATGGGATGGATGTGATGAAGGAGTGGGTCTGCGAGAATTATGATGAGGACTTGTGTCTTCAGCTGGATTTTGAACAGATGCTGAAAGAGGATGGGATATCTCGAGCTGTTGACGAGTACATTCAAATTCATAGGCAGGATAATAATAATGATAAGGAAAATGCTGCGGAAATTGAGGACCAAGAAGATGGAATTGGGAGCACATGGCACCCTACTCTGCCATCACAATCGACAGGGGAGTCTAACGATGCAGTTCTTGAGTCAGATGATTACAGTACGAAATATCGTCACGAAAATGAGTATATCAACCATTCAGAGGGGCAGGGCGAGGCAGCAGTTCAGTATTGTCAAGACCAACCAGAGTCAGTGCAGCATGCATATGAGACGTACAGTGTTACTCACTATGACGGCGTACCGAAAACAGATGAAGAGGAGCCTTCTTCTGATGTAGAAGAAGATTCGAATATTCCAGGACAAAGGCATGGCGATGGCGCCATGGAAGAATCTCAGGCAATGATCTGCAATTTTGTTGCCGAAAACACAGAGTTCCACCAACCACAAGGTGTTCAACCAGAGTCAAACACAATAGGAATTCGTGCAAAGCCATATGATGATTCTGGAATGAAACATATTCCCAGTGCAGCCATGGATAATGCCGAGATTGGTTGTCGCCTTGATACGGGGGAGAGCAATCTTGTTGACCCAGTGTCCATGTCCACCGCCAGAGCTGATACCGACACAATAGAAACAATCATGGAAACAGACACCAAACAAACTTTAAAAGACTTGGAGAAGCAACTTGAAGCAGCGATGAATACCATCGAGGGAAAAGAAGACAGAATCAGTGAGCTCGAGAACTCGCTGAATTCCCTGATGGAGAAGAGGACATCTGAAAAAGCTCAGCTAGAGCAAGACCTGGAGAATGCCCATGCAGAGATTCACACGCTGCAGGCTGAACTCCGAGGACAGTGTGCTGCGTCCAAGGAGGCGGACGATGCTTTGACTCGTTCCAATCAAAGAATAACCAGTCTTGAGGGGGAGATTCAGGACTTGAAGTCTCATGTGCAAATTCTGGAAGGGCAATGTGAGGATATGGCTGATGCTGAAGGTCTGGTCGAGGAGTCCAAACAAGAGATCGGTGCACTAAAAGAGAGTACAGACACCCTTTCAGAAAAAAATGCAACCCTTGCGGCTCAGGTTACCGAGCTTTTGGAACAGATTGAAAAGCTACAAGAAGAGCGGGATACCATGGCAAGCAAGCTGCTGGAACGGGTAGCAGCTCTGAAGAGGGCAGAAGACGAATTCCAGACAACTTTGGACGAGCGTGATGCCGAAATTATGCAATTAGAGGCACGTATGACTCTGTCTGAGAAGGCTGCCCAAGGAGCATACGGCAAGGCAAAAGAGGACTTGAGAGGTGAGGTTCATGACCTTGAGGTGCTTGTGGAGGATAAAGAGGCCAAGTTACAGGAGATGGATGAGAAGCTTTCGGAACAGGAACGAAAGTTGTTGAAAGCAAAGAAGAAAATACAGATTCAAAATACTCAGATTGATGAATTGACTGCCGACTGCAAGTCCCTACAGCAACAAGTGGATGATGACAACCATGACAGAGAGGCCGTTATGATGGAGAAGAGCACCATGGAGCAAAAACTACGTCAACTTGAGCAGGATGTGAAAAGCTATGAAGACATTTGCAGACAAAGTGAGGTTATGGCTGATGAGCTTCGTCAAAAAGAATCTGACGTGGAAGAAATGGCAAGAGAACTCTCTCGCCTGAGATCAGTGGAGGATCAACTCACACACTGGGAAAGTGCAGCCTCTGCTGCACAAGATGCTCTTTTGGAAGAAAAGGCCGACAAAGACTTTGCGCGAGCGCAAGTTGCCGAATTGGAACAGCAACTTTCAATGGTTACCCAAGAATTGAATGAGGCAAAGTCTAGAGTGGACAATATTGAACAGGTCAGACAGAGTCTGACAGAGCAATTCGAGGAAATGCAGAATGCGCTTCAGTCGCAATGCGAGGATTATTCCACTAGATTACGTATCGCACATGCGACCATAGAAAAGTCCCAACAGGACATTGAAGACCTGACTGCCCTCTTGCACAAGCACGAAGCATGTGGATCTTCCAATGAAGATCTTGAAGCTGAGATGGCATCATTGCGCCACCAGTTGGCGTCCTTGTCAGGTGGGATATCACAAAAAGATGAAGAGGTAAGAAAGTACAAACTCCAATTAGTAAAGGCGAAAAAGCTCCGCGCATTCGACCAGGAAAGAATTGATGAGCTGGAAGAGATGAATCGCGAGTATGAGGCAAAGCTCCAGGAATCGGCAGGGAAGCATCAGCTCGCGGAAGACGATAGTCTGGACGAGGCGCTCGTTGCTCTTGGTCAAGAGGAATCTAAAGTGTCAAGGCTCGTCGAGTTGCTCAGAATGGCTGGACTCACAGATGATGAAATTGAGTCAGAGTTGGCATCTGTAGAATTGGAAGTCGGATTTGGTGGGGAGGCAGACGATGCATTGTGAATCTATATACTACTGTGTCATTCTTGTACTTGTACTTTCTCCGATATAGTAATAAAAAAAAGAGAACCATGCTCATTCTGGCACCCCACTCCACAAGGAATGGGCCCCAAACAAGAGGAACAGCACTCCCCCAAACAAGGCCACCATGCGCTCATCAATATGGGATGCCAGGTGCTTTCCTCCCATGACAGCCGCGCCTGTACAAAGACCGTGGCCAAGTATCCCCCCAACAGTCACCCCAAGCACATCCGATGCTGCTGCTAGTCCAATTGTTGCAATCTGGCTTCTATCACCCCATTCAGCCAAAAAAGTCAACGTGAAAGCCTCCAATAAGATTGGTGATACAAGACCTTTGATGATATTCATCAACGATGACTGTGTACCACCAGAACTCTTCCCTTTTCCCATCTCAACCGTATTCCCAGAACTTGTTTTACTGCTGTGTTGCCCCAACTCCCTCTCCACTTCCACCAACTCTGACTCTCCATCCCCATTCGCCGCATATGCGTCATATAAAATTCTGAATCCAAACACAAAGAATAGTATCGTGGCAGCATAATGGGTATATGTCTTTGATATCAAGTTTGGAGCAGCCCAACCGAGCAACGAAGACAGCACAGTCATGGCTGCGAGAGCCAGCATAGCCCCAACAAAGACCTGTATACATGAATACAGTGTCAGTGTATCTGTGATAGAGTACCATATGTATCGATTTCTCGCGCACCTCTCGTCGGGAATTCTTCATCGCCATGACAGCAGCGATGAAAAATGTCTTATCGCCAATCTCTGAGGCGATAATGACGCCCCATGATTTTAAAAACCCTTCCAGAAATCTATTATGCATATTTATATTTGAAATCAATGTTGTTATGCAATCGAGAGTGTTTTACAACAAAAACTGCTCATCTACTGATTTGATTGGCTTGGTGGTATCCCAGGCATCCCCATACCAGCTGCTTGTGGGAACAATCCACTCATTTTTTCAAAGACTCTCATGACCTCCTCGTCATTTTGATATTGGAAGATAGCCATGGGGTTCTTTGTGCACTCTGCTATTGCCGCCATCACGTTTGGCTTTGTCATGGATGTGGCTAGATCTGGGTCTGACATGACCTTTTGGACAAAATCCTCTGGCGTCATGCCAAGAGCGTCAAACTGCTCCTTCATCTTATCAGGACTCATATCAGCATCTTGCATCAGGTCTTGGACAGCCTGAGGAGCTGCAGCACCCATTTGCTGGGAAAGCATTCCTTCCAGCTGTGTCCTGTATTCTGGAGAATTGAGCATCCATTCAAAGGTTTCTGGATTTCTCATCGGTTCAGGAAGGTATGGATACAGCATTTTTTGCATTTCTGGATTCTTTAACATGTCCAACATGCTTCCTGCAGATGAATCTGCGGTGGCATCTGGCATTGGAGGCAGTGGTGGTGGTGTGAATGGAGGTGCCCTTGCCTCTGCTGAGCTTTGCGATTTCTCCTCCACGTCCACATCCACGTCTACAAATGCATTGGATTTCTTTGTGCTAGATGTTTCACTCGGAGATGAGGGACGCTCAGGTTTCACCTCTGCTGTAACTGTATCTCTGTCTGATGGCTCTTGTTTCTGCTGCTGAGAAGGCATTGAGGAGGGCATTGCAGTCGTATCGATCGTGCTACCAGGTCGTTCTGTAGCCATATTTGGTGATGGAAATCCTGCACCAAAAGGATTGGCTCCAGGAGTTCCCCCAAAGGGATTCGCTCCCCCAAAGGGATTTGCACCTGGTGCACCTGCTTGCTTCATCATCTGCTTCATCATCTGTTGCATGGCCACCTCCTGCATCTTTTGAGGTCCTCCTTTCACGAAGTTCAATGCGGTAGACAGAACGTTCGCCAGAAGAACACCCACGCCAATCCACACAAGAGGTGGGACGCTTGCCCAGAAAGATGCATCACGAGGTGCCTGCTGCACCTGGGATGGTGGTGCAACTGCTGCCTGATACCCAGTTTCCTACAAATAAGAAGAGCCAAATATATCCAGCAGTCAGCCAATAAAGTCGGGTCAAAGGGAGCAGAACAACGTACCGGTTCTTTTTGGACTGGTTGAAAATATGTTGGAATCTCCTCTACCGTCTCCGTCGACTCTGTAGCAGTATTCTTGACGCCATTACCTGCAACATATAACCAAGAATACATCAGAAAAACGCCATACTGCCATCAACTTGAAGGCTGCTCTTCACCGCCGTAGTCATTTGTGCTTAGACACAACCATGGCGCAGCATTGCTCTAGCAGTCTTCTGATGCAATAGAATAATAATAATGGTTATATTTGATATGTAAACGCACGTGCTCGAACCAAGCGGCTCCTCTGTGTGATACAACAACCTTGCCTTCGTGGGGCTGAGAAGGCACCACAGGGTCGTATGACTCCAACTCCAATGATAACCATGTCTATTAGATTTCAAAATGCATGTATGATATAAAATTGGGATACTCTGCATTGCAGCAGCCTGTCTTTGTTCAGTATGCTGCTGCATTGGAACAACAATCTAGGTGAGGATTTTCATTTACACTGCAAACTGATTAGAAGAAGACAATGATGAAATGCATCAGTGGTACGAGCGCAAGAATCACAGATGTTGTGGTCTTTCTCATCCCAGAGGAAGATGGCGTAGGTGGTGATGATGAGTCTATGGAAATTGGAACGAATGGTGCTGGAGATGGTTCAGGCTGGGCATCTGGTGAAGGCGCTGGAGCAGGTGAGGATGTGCTTGGTCGCGGAGAACTTGCGGGATCTTCTGTATTGGATGGCGCTGCATCTGGTTCTGGAGATACTTGTATTGGTTCTGGGGAAGGCATTCGAGGTGAGGGGGATGGTACAGGAGATGCCATTGGTGATGGCTCAACTGGGACACTGGATGGGGGTGATGGGGTTGCTGTTCCGGCAGGAGCACATGCTGCAACATCAATCATGACATACTAAATACACGATATCCATACTCAATGTATAAACGATAACGTAGACACATACCACCATATGGCTGATTGATGACGCTATAGACTGATGCTGTGGACACATCAGCAAAACTCGTCTTCACGTTGCCACCATTGGGCACAAGAACGTCCCCTCCTTTGCACTTGGTGCATCCATAGGTTTGCCCTTCTTTCCAACTATAGTTATCATACGCACAGGTGTTTTGTGGCTCGTCAAATCCGCACCCCAACGCGCAGCATGCAAAGCAAGCCCATTGTTCACTGATGAGCTCTTGTCCTGGTGAGGTGTCATTCCTTACCACGTAAATTGGAACAGGAAAGTACACATCAACGATACCGCACAAGTTATCGGTCACTTTACCGGGCTTGGGAACAAAGGGCGTGCAGCCTTTACATGAGGAGCCGTCACAGTCTTTGGGCCTCTCGCTTGGCAGCTCTTGTGAGCACACGGCACTCAATCCCAAGAGCAGCAGCCATCCGAGCATAGTTCTTCTATTCATGGTGATATAATTAATACTATTTCAATTGATACTAATGCGTCACGTCACGCTCTGATGTATGCTCCAGACAGCGAGACGCTCGGGCCGAAAGATGCACACAGATCTTGTACCAGTCCGATCCTCACGGATGTGTTTGTCAGAAGCAAACTATGGTAAAGACTAATCTTTTTTGATGAAAATGTGACAGCTGACGAGTCAAAGGGCGGGGATGTTTGCAATGATGGGAAACGCGTTCCTGGGACTCTAATGCAGTGTGGGCACCCACCAATGCACAGGGGGGCATATACACGTACATCTTTGGGGAGATTTGCGCTCCATACAATTCACAATTGGTTGCATCATTCTTTCGCAAGGGGATCATAGATGATCGTATGTAGCAGAATGATTATCAAACCATTCTGAGCAGCTGCTGCAGCAGGAACTGTTCTGTTCAGGGAACATTATCATCTGCATGATAGATATCTGTGGACAGTGCTCACTACAGAATGGTCACAAGTTATTGAATTTGCTCACTATACATGTCTGATCCATATTTAACGGTGTGTCCTATCCTATTGCAGATATACTACTCTCGTGGCAACTCAGTATGGCAAGGTTTTTAAGGAGGGGCTCAACAACAAGTATGTATGCGGAATGAATCTGTCGCTGGTGTTTCTGAAAAGTAAAGCATCTGATGTAGTTATTATTTCAGATGCATGTAGCAAGCCATTTGTTGAGTCAAATGCTTCTCTGTGTGGTTTTCTGTGTGTGCCATTTTCGTATTTTGCGACACGACGGAAATCAGGGATCGTCGGGTCCTTGGCAATACCTCCATAATGACATCACTATATTTTGAACGCGTAACATGGAACACATCTCCATTGCAAAAGGTCTGCACCCATCCACAGAAGCCCCGCGATTGATAAAGACCTCGCTATACGATCAGGTAGTAGGTGTGACAGGCCTTCCTGATAGGGATAACAAATTACCCATAGTGCCCCATCGGAGGTGCACTCTCAAGGTGACGGTCACTCATTTGAGGAATATGGGACTTTCTCAGAGAGAATTGCATCTAAACATCGCGTTACCTGGTAGACTGATTAATATAAATTCATAACCAGTAGTCAATATGGTACGTATATGAGAGTATTGAGGCGAATTCCCCATGGAGACGGCAGGATTCAGCTACAGTCGCTCGGCTGCCGTGACGGCGTCGGCGATTCCCACTGCTTCAGTAGCCGTGCGACTTTGTTTGCTGTAGTGCTACATATGCATGGGGATAATACATGTATTCAAAGAGACCGAACCTGTATGCTGAATCAAGTCGGTAGAGTGCGAGTGACTTCACCAAAGTGCTCACTGCTGTTTTCTGTGCCACGTTGCAGGGAGTAGATCTTATCGCCGGAGGTCGCAATAAAAAGACCAAGAGGGTTGCACCAAAGAGCGACAACCCTTACTTGAAGCTCTTGGTGAAGGTGCGTTTTGTGGCGCTGCGAATCAATGGTTCCTGTGTGGGCACTTGAACCAGAGAGTGCCTCTGCTGTTGGTCTACACTGAATGTATATAGGGTTATAACATTATATCCATGTCTATTAATATGTAGCTGTATCGATTCCTGGACCGCCGTACCGAGTGCAAGTTCAACAAAGTTATTCTGAAGCGCCTGTTTATGTCCAAGATCAACCAACCACCACTGTCTCTCTCAAAGCTCGTTCAGTTCATGTCTGGCAAGGAAGATAAAATTGGTGTACTTGTAGGAACTGTGACAGACGATGTTCGTTTCATGGATGAGGTGCCCAAGCTTAGGATCTGTGCCCTTCGTGTGACTGAGACTGCCCGTGCGCGAATCCTCAAAGCAGGAGGAGAGATTATCACATTCGACCAATTGGCACTGATTGCACCCACAGGTTCCAACACTGTTCTTCTCCGTGGACCAAAGAACAGCCGCGAGGCAGTCAAGCACTTTGGAGCTGCTGGTGTGCCTGGATCCAAGGCTAAGCCTTATGTTCGCAGTAAGGGGCGTAAATTCGAGCGTGCTCGTGGTAGACGTAGTTCCAGAGGTTACAAGAACTAAGAAAAGGTACATACACAGGAGCGGCCTTGCAACGTTTCGTTTGCATGCATCCTGGCTATGCTTTTGTTCTGGAATACCACGGTCAACATAGAATAGAGTTATATATACCATGTAATAATAACGATTACATAGCATTCTAATACTATTGATAATGATGAAACCTCTAATTCATGTTGCGAACCAAATTGTTGATCAAGTGCTCGCGGTTTCCAGCCTGTCCTCCCTCGATGAAGTGCAGTCTCTTCTTATCAATGCCGCCCTTTGGTGAAGACAGTCTAAACGGCCATAAAAAGTTGTTTGCCTGCTTGAAGTTTGGTCCTACAGTGTAAATCTCGTGAATCAAATCCTCCACGCAGATGATGCCACATTCTCCCAGAGCCTTTTCCACAATGCTGTTATCCGTCAGGGCAATGCGGTCCTTTCCAACCTTTCCGAATCCTCTCTTGTACACCAGCTCTTTCACCGACTTCAAGTTAGGATACCCATATGCAACATAGGGCTCCACTTTTTGCAGCATATTCAGTGTGGCCTTGTTCACCCTGAGGAAGACGCCAGAGTTGATGCGCCTGAGACGGAGCAGTTGCAGAATCTTCTTCGTCTTTGGTGCAACGTCGTTCATTCCTCTTATACGAACAACAAATAAAAGTTTGGCTTCAGGCTCGACATAGAAGCCTCCGTTTGCCTTTCCGGCGCGACGAAGTCTCACAAGGTCTGCTTCCTGCTTCCTGTACTCTTGCACATACTGCTCTGCTCTCTTGAAGATGTCCTTTCTCTGAGATTTTGACTTGGCAGAAGCCTGCATATTTCAAAACAGTAATAGTGAGCAACCACATCACCACTCCGCAACGTGCCAGAAGACACCCAGAGAAGAAAAACCATGGCCATCGCCGCCGAAACGGCACATGCCCATATTGGACCCATTCCGCCCACCCACGGACCGGAAGCAGCACCCCAACTTGGCACCGCCGTCGAGCCAGGTCTGAGTCCCGATTCCTTTGTGCCAACCGTCCATTATTTCATTATCCAAGGATATTATGAATAGTCAAATGCCTCCAGCGCGAGACAAAGCGCTGCTAACGAGCTACACACCTCGGCAGCGGCTGCGGCCTTTGCAGCGGCCCATTGCTCATTTCTCTTTCGCTTACGCAAAACAGTCTCTGGAACAACAGGAGCCATTGTATTATTCTATTTTATATCCCTTAATGATTCACAATTGAATTTTTTTGGACTCATGCGGCAGAACGAACAGGTGACATCTGGAGAATGGTCTCATTCTGCGATGGCCATATGATCCGCTCATCATATGTCCTTGACAGTGCACTGTCACGTGACAGCTGTATCGATCGGCGATCCACATGTACAATGGCACTGGAACACAATACCAATGCATTGTGCAGAAAGTTTGTTACCAATAATCTTATACGATAATTTAGCATCACAGGATCAATCCTCTGTGCGCTTCAAAGTCATTCGAAAGAGGCATCCAAGATGCTGTGCTCCATCTCGGGGACCGTGGCGAAAGAGCCCGTGGTATCCAAAAAGTCAGGGCATGTCTTTGAGAGAAAATTGATAGAAAAGGTGATCAAGGATACAGGCTTGTGTCCAGTCACGAATGAGATTCTTGATGTTGACGACCTGATACAAGTTCAGGCAGGGAGCACACAGGTATCCAGGCCAGAGAGTGCATGCTCAGTGCCTGGTCTGCTGACATTGCTTCAAAACGAATGGGATTCGGGTGTCTTGGAACTGTATCAGACGAGGAAAAATTTACAAGAGACGAGGCAAGAGCTCAGCCATGCGTTGTACCAACAGGATGCAGCAACCAGGGTTATTGCGCGGTTGATACGGGAGAGAGAAGAGTATCGAAAGCGGTTGGAAAGCATTGAAAAGACCCCGAATCATCCAAAGGAGCGTGACGATGAGGGCGCTGGGGAACATCCTCAGAAGAAGGCAAAGATGGCATTGGATTTATCTGTGATTGACACCATGACCAAGACCAGCAAAGCATTGAGTATGAAGCGAAAGGATAGAAGAATTCCAAATACCGTTGCTTCTATGGAGGATATTGAAAAATTCGAATCTCGGGGGGCGTTTCCTGTGCATGCAACCAGGAAGGGAGGCATCTTGTCTATTGCGGTGTGCCCCAACAGCTCTCTTGTGGCAACGGCAGGTGCCGATTCGACGGTTCATATAGTAGATACAGCTAATACTTCTACAGTGTCTGTCTTAAAAGGACATTCCAAAAGGGTGACGGATGTACAATATGTGGCAGCATCTGGGAAATTGCTATCCTGCTCAGGCGATGGGACGGTGCGGCTGTGGGAAGCTGAGGATGGCCTGCAGTCATCATTCAACTGTCGAGCAGTCATTGAACATGCTGATGTGGTGCATTTAAAGGCGTCGAAAAATGAAAAACCTGCAGAGGTGGTTTCTGTCCAAGTGCACCCTACAGGTGACTATGTCTTCTCAGCTGCTGGGGATGGATCATGGTGTATGTTTGATTTGGACACACAAGACCGACTTGTACGCGTAGATGGCAACCACACAGAGACGCCTTCTGCGTACTCCGCTGCAGCACTGCACCCTGATGGACTGATCTACTGCACTGGGTCGGAGCAGGCAGATATCAAAGTTTGGGAAGCTCGGAACCAAAAGCCTGTTGCATCATTTGTTGATCATTCCGGTGCCATTCAGTCTATTTCGTTTTCAGAAAATGGGTACTATATGGCTTCTGCAGCTGTAGATGGTGTGAAAGTATGGGATCTCCGCAAGCTCAAGAGTATTCAGTCCCTTGAACCAAAGGGAACAGCGGCAACGAGCGTCTCTTTTGACTTCAGTGGTCAATTCTTGGCAGTCGGGGGAGCAGGCATCGCTGTGTATGGTGTCAAGACGGGTTGGTCTACTGCAACGGAAATTTCAGACTTTCCCAAAAAGGGAGTGCACTCGGTGGCCTGGGGTGCAGATGCAAAAGAATTGTTCGTAGGGGCTTCTGATCACAACTTACGAATATTTTCATGTGTGTAACACGACATACTGGCTTGCATGCATGCATTCACTTTATTCTAGAAGCAAATATTACATGAGATTATGTAGCGGCCAGCAGGGCTCAAATAAACTCACAGGAGTATTATGAATCTGCAGAGAATTCCTTCAGCATCCCATAGAAGTAGTCTTCGAGGCCATGTGGCCTCCTGACAAAAGTCAGGCAATGGTCTCCCCGTACATGGTCTTTGTCCAAGGCCGGACAATCAAAGATAATGTGACATAGATGCTCTCCGATAAAAGTGATTGTTCCAGGACACCATACGTCATCGATGAGCGCCTCCGCTCGATCTCCTTTGGCAAAGCTGGCTCCCCTGGGTTGAGAAGACGGTATTCTCACTTGTATTTGATAGGCAGGGGCATCGCTCGAAGGGACTTTAACAGCCAAAGGCCTCCATTCCAAGTAACACTTTCCATCAAACGCTAGGCGCAGGCTATCAAACCTTGCCAAAATGAATGCAAAATGTGGAGCAGATGCTCCCAAGTTGAGAATGCAGAGATCGCACACAGTGCCACCAACCCATCCTCCGGGAGAATTTCTGGTAGCATCGACCCAAATCTCAACCCTATCTCCGACAGTAAGTACTCGTGCGGCATCCGTTACCTGCAATGCTCTCCAAGACTTTATAAGATTCACACATTTGTGGCTGGTTGGGACTGTGGTTTCTTTTGCTGATTCCACATTTGCAAGGCCGCTGAGCACTGCTGCTGCACCATCATCGGACATTGGCGACTTTCGGGTTTCTTTATCTTCCAGGCGTTTGTGTACTTTGCCCTGTTCGGAAGGGCTTGGTGGTGCGCGAATGACACTTTTCCTCCCATCTTTGCGTTGTTCAGTATCCTCCGGCATTTCATGGGCGCCTGAGGGAGCGCCCTGACCCTTTCCAATGTGTGTATCATTCTGTTCTCCGTTTTCCAAGGATGTGCTCGCTATGGACTTTCCTGATTGGGTTATTCTTGTGCTCTCTCCTCTGATTTTCTTCTTGCCGATGGCTTCTGTATGGCCTGCCTCCTTTGGAGCTTTAACTGCCGAGGAACTCTTTCTTTTACGGCCCTCTAAAAACTTCTTGATCTCGTCCTTTCGACTCAAGTCGATTGCGATCCTGTGGAACGTGGGAAAGAAACTGTCTCCAGATTCAATAAAAATCCCCTGCGCAGTGGAA
Source organism: Picochlorum costavermella (assembly GCA_011316045.1). Taxonomy (NCBI): domain Eukaryota; kingdom Viridiplantae; phylum Chlorophyta; class Trebouxiophyceae; genus Picochlorum; species Picochlorum costavermella. Next base: position 1,758,415 of record WKLD01000003.1, on the reverse strand, counting down.
CCTTTCCAGATCCTCTGACTGGACAGCCTGATCTCTTCCTGCTCGCCCTGCATTTAATGTGACAGTAAAAGAGAGTCATGTAGAGCCGTGGATCAAACGAGATAGAAACAAACGCACAGTAGAAACTCCTGTAATTCTCATCATATTCTCCGAGACACCTTCATCGAAAAGGTACATGGCATACTCCCTGCAGCTACCATCTGTGGCCACAAACACTGCACTTCCCCGCATAGGCATCTTAATTGCTCTATCATCTCTCGCAAAAGGCTTTCTCTTCCGTTGGGAACAGGCCCAGCAGTACCAAGGCTCGTCCTCTTTCAGAAAATCCCAGTCCTCTGCAGTCCATGAGAAAATCCAGAATGTGAGCACATCCCCTACACAGCAGGATTACGAATCCTCAATAGCACGTACGATATCCGATGCATCCAGCATGGAACGCGAGAGGACAGCTATCACAGCAGATGAGAGCTCCTCCTTTGTCGCAGACCCCACAAAGGTCCTCGTTCGGATCCTCTTTTGAAGACATACTATTTAATAATAACTGAGCACACGGGGGACTGTTGCCACAATCGTACAAACCACCCGAGGGATTGTTATTTTTCAAATCACAAACACGGCTCTACTATCGCTGTTGGACAGCCTTACGGGAGTTTAATCTCTATAATTATGTTAAATAGTTTCAATGATCATTTATTATGCCCCACGAGGGCACGTTGCATCATCATGTGTTTTTCAAAGAGCCCACGCAGGACTCTGGTCTCAGACCTTGGCAGACCTCAGAGGAAGATGCATCACAACAAGGTTTTTCTCTTTACATTCTCAAACAAGGTCAGATCGTATAATTGAACTACTTTATGATTGCTTTTCTTCAAGGCACCATCATCATGCCTTTTCCAACAGATTATGAAGGGACATGCGCACACTGGCACTACTAAGGCGCCTGGCCCTCCTCTTCAATGTGTCCTGCTGATGATTCGAATGGACGGGCACCACTGTGGATTTATTTTGGAGTGTTCCAGTAGTATTATCGACCCCGTTTCCAATCGATAGGTGGAGTTGTTCGGATGTTTGTGATGATGGAAGGACTCTGACTGGCAAGAGCTTTGCAGTGGCACTCTGATCAGTGGGTTCCACCGCCACATACCTCGTTGGGATTGATTCTACCACAGACATCTCGTGATTGTTACCCTTCATCATGACAGCGCCATGTGTCATCTTTGGGGTGCTGTCAACAGCATGACACCGCATGGCCATGCCACTAGGGGTGAACAGGGGAGCACTGTCTGGATTTGCCATGTTCGTCTCGTGCATCGCAACATCTTTTCCTTCGAATTCTGCGTTTGCGATGCTTTCGCAAGCGAATTCAATGTCTGCATCTAGGCATCTGACGACCTCGGATAAGTCCCTGTTGGGTGTTTCTCGGCCCCAAAACTGTCCCGCTCGATTATATTGAGGTGAGGGGGAACCGAATCCCTGTAATTCTATCGACTTACCATGAGACATGTCGTGATTATTTAGAGGAGACTTCAGCAAGTCTGCTAATATGGGAGAAAAACACGACTTTGGCGCATATCTCAAAGCTGAAAGGGGAGTTTTGTTGCCCATCAAATCTTCAACTCCTAAGAAACTTTCTCCACTGTAGGTCTCTATGGCATATGTGTTTTGCCTCAGAGGAGAGGGTATATGTTGCCCATCCATAACCTCCCGTTTAGACTTTGGTTTGGGAGGTGTCGCGTGATGTGCTGCTAGTACTTGCTCGTAGTAGGGCTGTTTGTTGGGAAATGGGCTCACGCACCCCATCATGTTTGCCTTGTTGACGGGCAACATGATCTCTGCGTCATCTTCGCCATTTTCTTCCCACCGTAAATTGTTCAGGGCAATATTTTCCCTACAATTTGCTCTTGCTGTACTCCATGGCTGCAGTATACAATCACCTGATTCCCCCAGGACGTGATCTGATTGATGCGCCTTGTCATCCTTGATCATCTGCAGCATGCGCCTAGTTGAATCAAAACTCAATCTCCTCTGTGGGCGTGTACTTCGACATCTTCTAGTTTTAGCAACGTTCAAACACTCCAAAAAGGATAAATTCCTCGTCTCAGTGCGCGACACCATGGTCCTCCTGCGAGGCCTGCCGCGCACCCTCCCACGAAAGTCACTCCCTGTCTCTCCCATTCTGCCCTCGCTCTTTGATGGCCTACCACGCTTTCGCTTTCTCTGATAGCCTACTTCCTCTATCTTTTCACCCTTTTGCCCCATAGTAGAATCTCGTGCCACTGACAGAGAGCGCTCATGCTGAGCCAATACTGCCTCCAGCGCCTCCATATCAATCTTTTGTATGTCTTCCCTACGCTTGGTCATGAACGATGAAGTTTTCAGATTGTGCCACCTCGTTCTACACTGTTGCGGCGTTCTTCCATGCATTGCCTTGCTGATACTACTCCACGCATTGTCATACTTGGAAAACAAGGCACACAGCTTGATATCCTCTTCGTCGCTCCACTTTTCTCTCCGGATGGAAGGATCCAGATGTCTCTTCCATCGCCCCATACATTGTTGGTCCGTCCTTCCAGGAACATGCCTTGCAATTTCAGCCCAGGCATTTCCATGCTTTGCCACCAGACTAGTCAACAATTCATCCTCACGCGCATCCCACTTGTCACGCTTGATGTCTGGATTCACCCTGTGCCTCCACCTTTGAGCACACTGCTGTCCTGTTTTGCCAGATATATGCTTGGCAACTTCCGACCACTTGTTCCCCACTTTCTTCTGCCAATCTGCGAGCAATCGATCCTCCTCCTCAGACCACACTCCATTCTGCAACAATGCACCACATTTGTGTAAATTCCCACTCAGTGGAAACCGACCTGGACACTCGTCATCACACACCTTTCCATTACTTGTAGTACCCGTCTTCTTCTTCATTCTGCCATGATCCACCAGGTATGTGCGCTCATCTCGACTCACTGAAGGGTCCAGAGCGTGGCCCTCTGCCGGGGAGAAACCAACCATGGTTAAGCGTATCCCGATACCAATGGTACTATACAACTATCAACAACTACAACTTTGTAGAATATTAGAGATTCTCAACTAGTATGCCGCAAACTCTGTAATGAGACGAGAACCATGAAAACCGAACAAACTCAGATCCGCACTCGGTCGCAGTCGTGCGCGTGCTCTTTCAACTCTGAATTCGCTTCAATTCCTTTATACCTGATTTCAATGGTACAATTTCGAATATCCGACAATTGTATATGCATACACGACTGACAGAGTGCCGATGGAAATTTGATTTTGGTTTGAAATTTTGAATTTCGGTGCATGGACATAGAATTCGGGAATATTAAATGATCTTATTACGGCACTTTCTGTGCTTTGACACCCCACTTGCAGACCCAAATGTATTCACCACTGCTCCTGCTGACCTATGAGAAGTTTTATAATTCGAATTTTACTAACAGACAAGCAGCCACAGGCTCTATGAAATGGGAGAGCACGTAGCAGTGAGTGAGACAGACCTTTCTCTAGCAGAGATTCACGGTGGACAGGAGGTCGGTATGAATTCGATGACTGCTGTAGACAACGTTGCTACACGTGGAAAGCCGCAGCCATCACGGCGCTCCAGTCGGAGTGTGGCAAAGCCTAACTTCAGGGCATTGGAAAATGGGGGAGTTGAGACTGAGGAGCTCTTGGACGAGCTAGGCATTGCAGGAGATGATGGCATCGAATCCATGGGATATGGTGGGCAGCATGGACGGAAAAAGAGGGGTGGGGGTAGGAAGGGCGGTGTGCAGGGGGGCTTGTCTAAAGGTGGAAGGGTGAGAAAGCCAGCCATGTTGGAAGATATGGAGATTGTCGTGTCAAAGTTGGAGGATGAAGTAGCACGTTTGGAACAGGAAGCTAGTGCTCTGGCAGGAAGGTATCATGGTCTGAAGGAGGAGAATGCCGCCATGAGAAAACACATTATATCTTCTCAAACCAAATGATTTTGACTTGGTTCTTGTTGGGAAGGTTCAACATCGACCATGCCGTGTCGTCTATTGAATACCAAGAAAATTGAATGAATAATATCTGTTATATTTTATTTGCAAGTACTGTAACGCACTGGTGATACCTATACTTGACGATTCCTTGCATAGAATTGCGCATAGTCCTGGTATGACACGTGGCATGTGCTACTCTGATATCGTTCCAACTGAAGAATCGATAATATTCTGTCGAAAGCATCTCCAATGTGACATCCAGATTTTGATATCAAGTATTTCATTGTGGTTCGATGATCCCATCCGTGATCTGCAGCTACATCTGGGAGGAACGTGGCAGAATGATGGCAACGAGTCTTTGGGTGCCTGAAGGATATACTAACCCCATGTGTACCAATCTCCCAGTCGTCCCATGAAGATACATGTTCAAAGGAATGTAGTAGGGACACGGTGCATGATAATGCTGATAGTTCACTCTGAGAAATGGGAGGAAATCGAGAATCCCTCAGAGCAGAAATGATGGCGTATTCCTCCAACCCTTTGATGATATCCTGAGGTGCAAATGTCCCTATGCAGCCCCGCAGAGACACTTCCCGATTATGGTGCCCGTCTACCTGTTTGTTCCATGTCACAAACACGGGACAGGCATACTCCCCAACAGCCATCTGCAATTGCTCAGACACAGCCTGGCACACGTGTTCTTCTGACCTCAAATGCTTTGCCAATACATCAAAACAGTACAGAGGATGGTGTATATGGGCTTGTATTCGCTTTGTTTCGGAGCATTCGTCCAGACTTTGCTGTGACATGCTGGAACAGTTTCTTGGGTTCAAAATGCAAACCACTCTTTCTTGACAGGGTTTACACTGTACGTATATATACTTTGACCTAATTTTCAAGATAAGCGAGTGCTGTGGGACTGGGACTGGTTTTCTACTTCACAGAGTTGGCAGGTTGGGATTGGCTCATGTTCAAGCCTCACGAGGCCTCGTGCCTTAAGGCTCATGAGCCCTGCGCAGAGTGCTGGTGAGCAAACCAATGAGCATGTGTGCTCATGTCTGATATAGATCATCACCAAACGGACTGATTGAAAACCAATCAATACAAATAAAATTGTGATGACAGTGACAATGTGGGTCAGATCCTCTCCTTTGGGGAGGTTGGCTGTTTCTCGACCACAGGTGGCTGTGAGGGCCACTAGCAAACGCAGCAATGCTGATTTACCTATTCCTGCAAAGAAAGAGATGGCATTGCATTCTACTGCTATTCCATGTAGGTTTTTGATTTAATGAGTCTGTTTGTGCGGATTGGTTGCCATCTCACTTGTATGGACCTCGTGCAGCCCTGTTGACGCTTGGGGCAGCCAACCCGGTGAGAGCCTTCTTGGAGCCACAGGCGGCATTCTTCAAGACCCTGAACCTCCCCGACTGGCTCGTTCACTGGGGACATCCTGGGAATATGGCTGTGGTACTTCTCGCTATGGGTGGGTATGGTGCTTTGTACCTTGGTTGGCAGATTCGACTGACGGATGATATCAAGTTGAAGCAAAAGGCTATTGATATGCACCCAAAGCTGGCTGGAGGGATGGCATTCTTCTTTGCACTGGGAGCTTTGGGAGGTATGATGTCTCTCTTGATGCAAGGGGAGAATATTTTTGGGAGTTCTCATTTTGTGACGGGAATGCTCGGTCTTTCTGGTCTTGCGTTCCAGGCAATGCTGCCGTTGTTCTTTGAGGATGACCCAAATGCTCGCACCATGCATGCCTTCCTTGGAACTGGGATCATGGCCCTATTCATTGTGCACGCGGCTCTCGGTCTTCAGCTCGGTCTGAGCATTTGATTACAAAATTAATCTATTCTTTTGTGTTGTAATAGTCAGTCACCATGAGTCGAAATTGTGTAGACGTGTCGACCTCGGCCTCTTCTTCGAGGCGGGGCCTGGCGATTTTTGAGTTGTTGCTTTTGGCCCGTCTCGCGTCTTCGCTCGTAGGTATCTTCCAACACCCTTTGTGGCATTGCCGACGAATGTTCCTCCCATGACTTCATCCAATGATTCAATCCTCTCTGTGGGCCCTTCTTCTTGCTTCGTCTCCTGCTGCTGCTGGAGTAGGTCTGTGTATGGGTTGACAAAGACTGTAAAGCCCAAAATTTCAACATTCTCCACAGGAGCATCATTATCTGTTGTAGGAATACGCTCCATCTTTGTCAGAACGTCAAACCCACCCACTACTCTTCCAAACACCGTGTGCTTAAAGTCCAGATGCCTTGCCGATTTGAACAAGATGAAGAACTGCGATCCATTCGAATTAGGACCTGAGTTTGCCATGGACAACTGTCCCCGTGCATCATGCAACACTTTGGGGTCAAATTCGTCTTCAAAACAGTCACCAAATATGCTTGATCCTCCTTTACCAGTGCCAGTCGGATCGCCCCCTTGTATCATAAAGTTTGGTATGGACCTGTGGAACTTGGTGCCGTCATAATAGTGGCCTTGCGCCAGTGCCAGGAAATTTTCACATGTTTTGGGAACGATATCGCTGTGCAATTCTATGTTGATATCACCTTGTGTTGTATGCATTCGAACGTACCCCTTGTGTTGTGGCCGCAATTGCTGCAGAACCATGTCTCGCTCACTGGTTGTTGCAACATCCACAGCAGTGGAGGTGAGCGACTTGGAGGTGGCACCAGTGCTTGTATGAGAAGCCACATATCTCTCGCTGAAAGGCTTTGGTACCATCTTTCCACCATTCTTATCGAAGGTTCCTATCTTGCGTTGATCATCTGTATCCCATGTGGCTGCCCCTGGCTTGAATGTGACCACATCAGCCCGATGCCTCGGCTCCGACTTGAGCCTTGTGTCCACAGTCTTGGATACTTGAGAAGATTCATACTTCATCTGCATTCGCCCCCCTGTGGTGCCATTTTCTTTGGCACCCGCAGCCTCCCCTGTCCCAAGCGCAGACAGAGTCCTCTGCATGTCGTTGCTGACAGTCTTGAGGCCACTCTTTGGATCCTGCTCTCCACCCGCAGTTTCGACGACAGATATCTTGTTCTTGGCATGATCAAAATCGTTAAAGTTTTTGGCCGATAAATCCGAGGGATCCTGTATCTCAATGATATCAGACCTAGTAAAAGGCTCATCCGTGATGAGGTCCCGCATGTTCTTGGGCTTGACACAGAGTTCCTGAACAGCCTCCCAAGAATACACATTACCTGTGCCTTGGACTGCTACAATGTGACTGTTATCATTGAAAACCTTCCCGAGAATGGGACAGCATATCTCGTCGGCAGTATTCTTGTGGAATTTGATTCGAACAAGGTCCTTGAGCTCCAGGGCCCCTCCAGTCCTAGGATGCTTCCGAAACTTCTGCACATACGGAACGGCGTTCACAATGTCCATTACAGTCCCATCATCCGTACACACTGCATCTTCGACTGGTTTAAAGCTAATTGCACAGCAGTTGAAGGGAAGGCGACGAAAACTAGCTCTTGCTCCCTGTAGCCTGCCCTTGTGTCCACCCCCTTCTTCCTTCCACTCAGAAGCGGTAATGTATGCTCTATCTTTCTTTAAACTCTTTCTACCCATGTAAAAGACTACAGTTGGTTTAGAATGTTCTCTAGAGGAGAATTCGAGGGATTTCAATGGTCAACAAATGCAATTGATTCGGTCGTTTCTTTTCTAGTTTCACATAAACTCTACATAAAGTAATATCCAATCGGTATGATTTATTTGGTATTGTGAAGTAATTTCTGCAATATATCGAATGCTTCAGCAGCTGTGGGCCTATCAGTTGGCTGTCTGCCATTGTCACAGTTGACACACGCATCAATCAGATCAGCCACCTCCTGCGGGCACTCCTCTGGTACTTTGACCTGACGCATACAACCTCGAACAGGTATTTCACCCGTGCAAATCTCCCAAAGGACGATGCCGTACGAGAATATGTCTGCCGCAGCTGTACACTTGGAGCAGAGAATGACCTCTGGGGCACACCAGTTCCATGTGCCAGTTGCTTCTAATGCGGCAATGTACTCGTGGGACATTGGGACCATGCGTGAAAGACCGACGTCTGATATCTTGGCACGATACACCACGTCATAGCTTTCTGCGGTGTGCGTTTCGTACGAGCTCTCTGATCTCCTGGATTCTCTGAGTAGAATGTTGGAGCTCTTCAGGTCCAAGTGTATCACCCGTCTCCCGTGCAAATAGTTTAGTCCTGCTGCGACATCTATGGCGATATATATTCCTCCATGGTACCACGTTACTTTGCGAACTCCATCCTTCCGCCCGAGGGCAGACCACAAGTCTCCAGCTGGCATGAGTTCTGTGATCAATCGGACTTCTCCTGGCAGGAAGGTTGCTCCCAGGAACGACACAACATACTGCGAATGGCATGCTTTTAACAAGCTAATCTCTTTCAAAACCTCTTCCCTCGGTACAGGACCTAACGAATCTGGTCTTCCCAGCGACTCTGGGTTCTGTTGCAGTAACTCTATATTTGAATCCAAGATACACTTGACTGCAACTTTCTCAGCACCCATGAGCAATCCTTGGTAGACGGTTCCGAATTTGCCTCGTCCCAGCACAATTTTATCACGCGTAGATGGATCCTGATCGAAAATAATCTCATCTTCAGAGAGGATGACATCGTCCCATGGAAGGTCCAGCCTGCCAGAGGATGTCCACTGGGAAGTCATGGCTGAAGAATTGCTGCGCTTGAAAGTAGACAACGAATCATCATTGTGTGTGATGGATTGAACCGAGTCGGTAAACTTTGGGGCGAGGTCCTTTTTATCCGAAAGTCTCTTTGTGGCCCTCCTTCTTTTCCAGACGACAAGCCACACAGCAGCAATCAAACAGAGGCCAGCAAGAGATCCTATGACAATGCCAGCAACCTCTCCTCCATCAAGAGTTGAAGTAGCGGACGATTGCTGTATGTCATCCTTACTCTCGATGACGGTGGTGCCGATTCCTGAGGCACTCGTTTGGCGACATGCATTTGTCACATTGAACAAGTCCAGCTGTGAACTTGTCAATGGGATATCATCGATAAACTCGTAGGAAAGCCTTGGAATATCATTACCATCCTGTGCCGTATTCCATGGCGTCAAGAGCGAATTCAGTGAGTATACACTGGAGAAGCATGCTTCCCCGAGATATCGTGCAGCATACTGCCTCATTTGGTTTGACCCAAACAGCATGGACACATACACCACGTTCTCATCATTCTTGTCCTGCTCAAATGCCAACTTAAAATCTTCCCCATAGTACTCTCCAGCTAATGTCTGTATCTGATTCCCATCCAAATCCTCAGGGCAATGGTGCCCTCGCAGAAAGTGACTCAGCAGAAATATGGTAATCTCTCCCCTGAAAAGATCTGGGTCGCTCGAGCCACCAACATATAGACTAGAATCTATAGCACCGTTGGCAAAGTCGGGAACAAAGAGCGTCACATTTGCCCTGGGATCTAGTAAAGGCTTCACCACAGGGTACGCAAACGTTGTGAGGGGCAACCCAGGAAAATCACTTTCTGACGAGACAGCCAGCCTCACGATGCTCTCCCAACAATACGACTCCAACGGATCCAGAGATGTCACATTCACGGCAGGTAAATCGTCAGGATACAGCTGCCTGTCTAGAACAAATACGCCACCACCCTCACCCCCACACACCTCCTTCTTCTCAACAATAGCTGCCTCTCCATACCCACCCAATCTTCCAGATAAAGATCCCACGCCCTCGGGCAAACGCACAGTATCATTTACACCATCCACCACCACCCCATGGTACCCATCCTCACCTGCCACCTCCAACAGCGTCCCCCACTCCTGCTCTCCGCCAGAAACACTCGCAAACGTCTCATTCGGCAACCAATGGTACATGAGCAACCCCACACCCTCAGGACCACCCAGAGACTGCAGCCACTGCCGAATCGCCTGAGCACAAGAGCCGTACAATGTCCCCTGCTCCACCTCCTCACACCCCGTCAAGCTCTCATCCCTCACCACCATGACTATTCCCTGCGTCTCCCCATCCTCTAGTATCAGATTCAACCCACTGTTCCTCAATCCATCCTGCCACACACTGGCATTCTCCACGCTCTTCACAGCGCCCCATAACGTGTCGTAGCACCCCTCACCGTCATCACTCTCTTCCAACAGCCTTCGCCTATCCCAGACCCTACGCATCTCATTCAACTACTAGTATACTAGAGTACTATAAATACTTGTAGACTACAACCAATATCGTTAACAAACGCTCTCAATCACTCAGACGTGGTCGTACAACCATGCGTTCGCCTAGACCTATAAGACTACTCGTGTCCATTCTGTACACTGCCATGCGTTGCTCTACATGTACAGATACTATTCATAGCAGAAATATGGTATCAAGCATGGAATAGCAATATACCCCTAGTACGATGCCATGAAAGCAGCAGATTCGTATCCCTTGTTTTCTCAACGCGGACGCACCAACATGATGGTGTTATATGCCCCATTGGGGCCATGCATTAATGGTACGAGAGTGACATGAGACTGCATGTCATCCTATTGTCGAATTACTTTGGACAGATTTCCTGCTCGAATAGATGGCCATGGCCTCGTCGTCATTGTGGCATTCTCGTACCCTCTCACCCTGTAAAAAAAATCTATATTTAGATATTCGTATTTGGACATCGGAGGTATGTATGTGTGCATGCTATTGTCAAATATACATACAGACAAGGAGAGAGAAATGTGCTGGAATGACTATTATGGTTCTTACACTGCAGTCTGTTGATCAACATGGCTACTGTTGTGCGTAAAAAGATTGTTAAAGAGGCTGGTCAGCCTGTAGATGAGTTAGAAGAGCAAGTGGCACAGGTGCGTCAATGAATTGGTGCCGCCGGCGGAGGAGCCGTCGATGGGTATTGCCCTGTGGGGTGGCATCGGCAGCATATGACTATGATGGGGGAATATTGAACCATGTATGATTTGTATTTTTCATGGATATGCTTGTTGGTACACAACAAGGTGGGAGGGGAGAGGGAACGATTGAATACACGAACGATTGCTTGGAGTGCGGTCACTGACCTTACTGACAATACTAACGACGTACTGCTACTCTATATATACAGGCTCTGTTCGATTTGGAGGCAACCAACTCTGAGCTCAAGGCTGATTTGCGTGATTTGTATATTGCTGGTGCCAAGGAAGTGGATGTGTCATCCTCAAGAAAGGCCATTATGATTCAGGTCCCATACAGGCTCTTGAAGTCATTCCACAAGGTGCAGCAGAGACTGGTCCGTGAATTGGAGAAGAAATTCAGCGGCCGTGATGTGGTGATTGTGGGTGTGAGGCGCATCGTCCCACCTCCAAGAAAGGGATCCAGAGTGCAGAGACCAAGGTCCAGAACCTTGACCTCCGTCCATGAGGCCTGGTTGGAAGATTTGGTGTACCCAACAGAGATTGTTGGCAAGCGTATGCGTCACAGAGTGGATGGCAGCCGTGTGTTGAAGGTGTTGTTAGATCCAAAGGACAGGAATTCGGCAGAGCCACGCACCGAGTCATTTAGTGGAGTGTATAAGAAGCTCACCGGACAGGAGGTGGTCTTTGAGTTTCCAGTGAATGAGTGATCATATCATCATCATCATCGTCGCTTGTAATAATTATAATACCCTTTGATATAATTGTATCTATGGATACAACAATTAATGGCAATAGAATACACAAAGAAAGAAGAGTGAAGAAATAGCATGCGATGCGTGGATTGGTCATCCTTCGAATATCCTTGGTATTGGTATCGGTAGTGGGTGTGATCCGCTCATCTACTAGTACTAGTACTAGAAACACATTGGATGATGACGAGGGTCCGAGTGTGAGGAGGGTGGAGGGGTCTTCGAATGTGATTGTCATGACTCATTCAAGGGAGGGCAGGGGAGGGGACGTTGCTTGGGGGACATTTGTGGATTCATCGGAGAAGAAGAGTAATTTTGGGGTTTTGGAGGTTCATACGAGTGGAGAATATGGAGATGAGGAGCAGATGTTTGCTGCTGGGTTTTTGGAGGGATTTGTGACAGCCAAGAGAATTTCAGAGAATTTCAGGAATTTGCATGCCTATTTTACTGGGACGATGAATGCGTCACTGGATGCCCCTATGGATTGGATTCATACACAGGATGATTGGATGAGGACGATGTGCAACGAACACACTGGTATGGGCATGACACCTGGCAGGTGGAAAGGACATGTTTCAGCTGGCAGAAACAAGAGACGAAAAAGTAGAGAGCGATTCTGGATGGCCGTATGCTTGTCTGTACGCCAGTTTGATGGATTAATATCTGGATATCAGCACGCGGCGAAAGAGAATCAGGAATTGCCTCCCATGGGATACTCTGATTTTCTGTTTCTAGAGTCCAATGGGGATTTGTACGATGTGATTGATTCCATGGATCCTTCCCAGCGGCCCCATTGGAACATATCGAACAAGGCCATATTCCTGAAAGACATTGCTCTTTCAGGGAAATGCTCTGCTCTGGTCAAGCTGGCTCCCGATTTGTCAGACATCTACATGGGGCATTCCACATGGGACTCGTACACGGCCATGCTCAGAATTTACAAACATTATACTTTCAATTTGACGGAATTACAGCCAGCATCTCAGCACATGTCATTTTCATCCTATCCAGGGGAAGTATTTAGTGATGATGACTTTTTCATTCTGGGATCGAGGCTCGTGTTGCTGCAAACGACCAACAAGATGTTCAACGGAGATGTGCTTCAGAGACTGGACCCCCACTCTATTTTGAGTTGGCAGAGGGTCAGGGCTGCCAACTTCTTGGCATCCACGGGGGATGCGTGGGCGACAATCTTCCAAAGAGAGAATTCCGGCACGTACAATAATCAGTACATGGTGGTTGACCTGAACAAGTTTGACCCAAGCTACCAGCTGGTCATGCCTGGCCTGCTGACTGTCATTGAGCAAATCCCAGGACTGGTGGTGTTTGAAGATTTGACACAGACGCTCCAGGAAGGATATTGGCCATCCATGAACATCCCATACTTTCCAGAGATATACAAACAAAGTGGGTATCCTGATTTCGACGACCCAGAACTGAGAGAAGATGAAGAGTACTATGACATGCTGCTGTGGTTGTCCTACACATCCAGTCCCCGCTCCAACATCTTCCGAAGGGACCAATCCAAGGTGGACTCCCTAGACGCTATGAAGTCCATCATGAGATACAATGGTTTCCAATCAGACCCCTACTCCAAAGGAAACCCAGTCTTTTCAATCTGTGGAAGGGGTGACCTCAGCGATCCTGCTTCCAGAGAGGCAAGGGGATGCTATGACTCCAAGGTGACATCCTATTCCCTTGCCCTCAACTATAGAGCTGAAGTCATCAATGGACCAACCAGAGGATCAGATCATTCCCTTCCCCCCTTCTCATGGCATGAGATTGAGAATGCCCCCCTCCATTCTGGGCAGCCAGATGGGTTCGAATTCGAGTTTGAGATGATGGAACCCACTGCCACCTTGCAACCCATAGTTGCCACTGTATGACCTCTATGACTAGTATTGTATTGTAATATATATACTTGATATACCTCAGACGCAGTCAGGGCTATTTGGCTGTGTTGAATTGTCAAGGGGCATCAGAACAACGCCGGCATACCAAATACCGATTGTATTGGTCTGTTTACCATATAATCGTTGTTGAATAATATAATACGTTAGAAATATGGCTGAAGGAGCAGGACTTCCCTACGTTGGGTCTCTCATGTCCTTGGTGACGCACGGCGGAGTTCGGTATGAGGGCGTTCTTTCCTCGATTGACATGCCAAACAGCGCTATTACGCTCTCTGGTGGTAGGTTATAGCAGTTCTGTTGGGTAGTTGCCCTCATAGGAGGCAGATGATGCTTCATCAGTGCCATTGCATAGCTGGACATGAATGAATCACTTGCTGACATTCGTGATATGCGTGTAGTTCGATGCTTTGGAACCGAGGGTAGGGCAGTGAATGGACCAGCAATGCCGCCATCTGCTCAGGTTTTTGACATGGTTGTGTTTAAAGGTATGCCTGTTGCTGCCACCCCTTACAGGGGATGGGGGATGAACCATCTGATGTGTATCTGGTTCTTTGCTTTGTAGGTGCCGAAATTCAAGAGTTGACGGTGTTGGAGCCACCATCGGCGTATCCAAACCAGGCTGAGTCACAGCCACCACCTGCTCAATCCCCATGGGGTCAGCCTGCCGTTCAGCAGCAGCAAGCACCACAGGCAGATACATTTGGTTCCAACCCATGGGGACAGACGGCCCAAGCATCTGTTCGCTCAGATATAGGCTCACAGCAGGGGACAGGCACGACTCTTCCAGCTCCAGCTCCAGCTCCAACAGTGTCAGTTGCATCAGTTGCAACAGAACAACCAGCCAAGCCAAAATCAAAACCATTAAGTTATGCCCACGCCGCTGGTGGAACTACTCCTTCGAGCAGACCACCAACAGGATACCAAGGAGGAAGGCAATACTCTGGAGGAAGAGGAGGTAGGGGTAATGGGCACATGGCCTCTGGCAGAGGTGGAAGAGGAGGCAGAGGGGGGCATGCTCCCCCTCCCCCTCCCCCCCAGCCAATCACCATTCCCAAGGAAGAATTCGATTTTGAGGAAAGTTTATCAAAGTTTGACAAGGACAAGATTGCTCAGGAAGCAGGGGCACACATCCCATCAAAGGATGACGTGTACAAGAAGGATGATTTCTTTGATTCCTTATCATGTGATGCATTGGAACGCCAGCAAAACGCAAATGATCGACATGCTAGAATGGCACAACAGAGAAGAACAGACGTGGCAACGTTTGGAACAGTTGCTCGCCAAAACCAGCACAGGGGCCGGGGCAGAGGTCGAGGCAGAGGTGGTCAGCGACACACCACCACCACCACAACTGGAAAGTAAACACACCCATGTATATGTCTATGTACCTAGGTTGAACATGTAATAGCGATATGGGTAGATGTGGCATACACAAGTAGTAGTAGTAGTACTAAAGATGGCACTCTCAACCCATCATTGGTTGGGGTGGTTCCACCAGGAAGAAGCTCCGTATCTGTGCACAGGCCACGTGGCCATTGGCCATGCAGAGGCTGTCTCGGACTGTCCGCCCATCCGTCGGACTCTGAACAACAAATGCGTGCTCCCTGTGTGTCCAATTCAATAAAAATGCAATTATTCTTCATGTTTTGTCTATAAAAGTAGTCAGGAATACCCCAGTTTTGTCTATATTTGTCCATAGTAGACGTATTCGGAGATTCAGAAATCGGAGGTGTTTCACTGTCACCTCTTTCAGTTGTTCATAGAAAGACAGTTGCATTTCACCTCCTTTGGTTGATTTATATCATAATAGAAGCCCTTGGGACCTATTGTTTTGGTCGTTATATGGAAAACAAAGTCTCTGCCCTTGGTAGTGTTGTTATTTGCAACTCAACTCTGAAGGCTTGCGTGCGTATCATCTCATCGCCATGAATGCCTCAGAATACAACAGTAGGGTGAGTACACCCGGGCCATGTAACTTTGCCACTGCTCCTGCATTCCAAAGGGTGCAGAGCACATTGGTGGCTGTGTTGAATACGCATCTAGGCAAGTACAGAATGAGCAATGTGGCGCCTAGCTCGGCTGAATTAGACGTCATGAATGTAAAATTGATTGAGCTTTTGGAATTACATCCAGTGCTTGGAAAAGAAGCGAAGAAGGAGCGAGCCCGGAGGGCTATGCAAATGGCGTCCAGGGGCATCAAACCTCTTGAGCAAACAACACCCCATGCAGCATCAGAGGGCGCCAAGAATGACTCCTGCAGGGGATACGAGGGCGATACCAAACATATTATTACTCAAGAGGTGGATGGAAACGGAGAAAGCTCGAGGAAATTAGAGGAAGCAAAGAATCTGTTGGCTGGAATTTTGAAGCGGGAGTTGAAGAGCTCCGCTGCAGATGGGAAGAACAATGCCCCCGAGCATTGCGTTTCACAAGAAAGCTCCATGTCTGGCTCTTCCGGACAAGAAGATACAATATTTCGATATGGTAATCCACAGCATCGCGTCACCAGTTTGCTTGCACAGGCGATGAGGAATACTCAGCATTCTGAAAATAGTTATTCCCTTCAGGGATGTGATGCCCAGGCAGAAAAGCCTGCAAACGTTGCCCTCTCCAGCGTGGTGCAACAGATCAAGAATGCGTTACAGAGTGAGGCTGCGAATGATGCCCTCGTGAGACAGACACTCGCATCTACTGTTCATAGTAGAAAGAGGAAGGATCGCACCGAGGATGAGGTAGCTGTCCATGCTCTCATGGCTCTGAACGATTCCTCCATCCAGAAAAAAGCATCTAATGCGGTTGCCTAGCCAAGACGATGTGCCAATGTAATTTGTACTCTACTTGAAATGCATGTGTGCGATCCATCAATCAGACCCTGTTCATAACAATAGGCTTCCGTGGGTGAAGAAAGCGTTCAACGCATACTAGTGGCCTTGGATGCACCATTCACGTGCACCAAACCGACAATATAGCTTCATATACCATTAATATCCTAGGTTTGTAGAGTATCATGGTCGTGGACGCGGAGACATCGGCTTCCAATCACGAAACTCTGGAGGAGGAACGTCGCAGTGTCTCCAATGCAGGCTCTTCGAGTACTTTTCTATCATCTATATTCAGTGTTCCACCAAAATCGGTCCCTAACTCTGGTATTTATGCGATGGAGGAGGAGCTCGCGGGGGGTGACTTGGAGGGCTCTGGGAAAGTGTTGGGGTTGGACCCCAAATACTGGATCAAAGATATCGATACCGGGAAGGTGTATTCCCTGGAGGATACGAAACATATGGAGAGAATCACAGGTGACAGTGACAACCTTGGCCCTTCCAGAGGTCCAATGGAGCAAGGATTCCGCAGGAATGCTGCTGATATACAAGTTTCAGACATTTTGACAGGAGAGAGTCTTGCGCTGGAAGATTTCGAATCCTCCATGGGGTATCGAGGCCGTAAAATGGCTCGAGAAATCTCCATGGAGGACCGTGCGGTCCCGAATCCAGCAATTGTACGTTCAGGCGTTCGATGGTTCCATGAGACCATGTCGCGACTTGGGCTCCGGCGACATTCATCACCTGAGGCATCCGATTCTCCGGTACAGAGATCCCTGTCCAGTGCATCTTCACCAACACAAGACTCTCAAGGTCTCAAAGTAAAAGTCATCACTTCGAGGAAGAATTTCAAGGAATTTTCTGGACTCAGGTTGGTTCAAAGTATCTATGCCCACGAGGGTGTGATCTGGGTAGCTAAATTCAGCAAGTCTGGAAGATATTTGGCGACCGCTGGCCAGGATACTACCGTAATAGTTTGGAAAGTAGATACAAATAGAAGCACGAGCGCGAGCCTAGGCAGAGACGATGGTGTTCCCGAGGTGGATGAGCCCGCATTGATGGGTGTTGAAACGGATGGGCATGAGGGCATCGAATCACCGGGAGTCATTTATGGTATCCCTGTACTGAATACTGTTCCATTTAGACATTATAAGGGTCATAAAAAAGATGTCCTAGATTTGTCCTGGTCTGGAAGCAATTTTCTCTTCTCAGCGTCCATGGACAAAACTGTGAGATTATGGCATACATCTGTTGCAGAATGTCTAAAAGTTTTTCGCCACAATGACTTTGTGACGTCAATTGCTGTGCACCCTTTGAACGAAACCCTGTTTCTTTCTGGCTCTATCGATGGGAAGGTGAGATTATGGAACGTGCCCGAGGCACGGGTATCGAGTTGGCAAGATATTCATGACATGGTGACAGCTGTTACCTTCTCGCGAGATGGAAATAAAGCCGTCGTAGGATCCATGAGGGGTAAATGTCGATTTTATAGTCTTGGAATCGCTAATACGCTGGAATACGATGCGCAGCTGGATGTGAAGAACAAGAGAGGCCAGCATTCTCGAGGTAAAAAAATCACAGGCTTGACATTTGCACCAAAACTATTTCCGAACGCCCTACTTATCACGTCAAACGATTCACGAATTCGCTTGTACGATGGGTTCACTCTGAGATTTAAGTATAAAGGTCTGGCGAATAAATCCACCCAAATCAAGGCGTCCTTCTCTCCCAAGGGAAATTTTGTGATCTGTGGTTCGGATGACGGGGCAGTGTATGTATGGGATTGCTCGAAATCCCCCATACCAGGGAAGCCGACACTTCCAACCTCCACGGTAAGGACGGGATCTCCTAATTTAGTTGAACGGACGATCGAAACCATCTCTGAGCCATTCATCAAGGAAAAGAACTCCTCATGGGAGTCATTTCAGGTGTCTGATGATGTGGTCACATCCGCAATATTTGCGCCAGAGGCAGTCCAACTGAGACCTGTGTCTCCGGAGAAGGCAAAATATGCAGCTTTCGGACAAGTTATTTTAACATGCGGGTACAAGGGGGAAATAAAAATTTATGAAAACACTGGAACACCTCAGTGGCTCTGATGGTTGTAAATCAAACAAAGTACAGGGCTGGCGTGGCCACATCCCGGATTGCTTCCCAGTGCTCTGCACTGATAGCATCTTTCATTTCCAAGAGTCCCCCTTCTTCATGTGTTCTTCGAAATTCGGATAAGGACTCTCTCACTGTGCTCCTGACTGGAGCTGGCTCTGAAGCCAGCCTGACCATAGACATCAAAACCTCAGGTAACCATTCAGGAACATCATATGGTGATGATATTACGAGGGCCTTTAATCCTAGGACTGCTCCATGCCGAACAGCAATCGAATCAATGAGTTCATCTCTAGATGGCCTGCCACCTGTTCTCCTTCGCCTCTTGCTGTCTGGGAAGACCTCTTGAGATCGAGTAATGAGTAAATTTCTGCACTCTGTCTGGCGCGCTGGTGTCATCACTCTAATCACACCAGAAACAGTGGCGCAAGCCATGTCACGGACTTCTAGCTTTGGATCCTCCAAAAGCCGTATGGCCTCCCCTAGCACAGTTCGGCTCCCTTCTTCTCCAAGCAGAATCGCATTTCTGAACCAAAAATACTGCATAAATTGCAGCGCAGCTGCTCTTTCCGTCCAAAGTATACTCTGTGATGATTTCAAGAGAGACTGTAAGGAAATTGCAACGTTCTCTGGCTCCAGTGGCTGATATTTCAAAGTCCTCAATGCGAGTCGTGCAGATGATGCAACAAACTGTGATTCGCTTGGAATTAGCTCAAGAGATCTCATAATACTGTTCATCGGTCTAATAAGGAAAGGAGTCAAGATTGACGATGCGCTTGCTAGAAATTGGTACGTGAGCTCACACACGAAAGCAATATGGGATAAAGCCTTGCTTTCCTCAAGACTCCTTGGATGCTTGTCTAAGGAATCTGTGGCCCCTG
The DNA here is from genome assembly GCA_011316045.1 of Picochlorum costavermella. Taxonomy (NCBI): domain Eukaryota; kingdom Viridiplantae; phylum Chlorophyta; class Trebouxiophyceae; genus Picochlorum; species Picochlorum costavermella. Next base: position 1,739,056 of record WKLD01000003.1, on the reverse strand, counting down.
ATAAGGCAACATGATCACCCGTTTCCCATGGCTGATCTTTCTTTTGATTGTAGAAATATTCTACTGCAAGATCAAATTCATGGTACAATTTCTCCAACAAGTTCCGGACTCTTGATCCAAGACCAGCCATCTTTTCTGCTCCAGGACACTTTGATGCACCAGCTGTAAGAATAATGGTACAAACATCTGCGGCCAATCCTGCGACTGCTTGTCTCGATATATCAGTTTCACACCCCTTATCAATGAGCGAGGGAAGCTCATCCAGGCAATTGATTAGCATGCGCTCTTCGACCTGGCCCACTGAAAGAGGCTTTGGTACCTGGCCTAGACATTGACCGATGACTTCCTGTAGCAATTCAGTGAGATAAATAACTCTTTTGTGTACATCGGACACTGAAATAAGCCCAGAACTGATTGAATGCTGACCTAGAGCAGCCTCTATAATAAGGGGGACGTAATCCTTGTCCATGCCCTTTTCTTTCAGACCATTCACGGCAAACCTGAGAACACAATCACCCCAAATACTCAAGAAGTCAAAGGGTGCGCTTCCCAATGCTTGAACAAAGAAATTTCTAATCCATGCATTCCAAGGCGATTCGGTATCCCCCGCACAATCGAAAACTACCCCAGAAGCCAACAGACCAGCACAAACCTCTGCAGCAGCAGCAGTAGCTGGCTTGTCGTAATCCTGAGGCTTACTTAGAATGCTCTCAATGGGATCTTTTAGGGATTTCGTCACGATATTTGGATTCACTTGTGCCAAAACCTGAACGATCCTCGCGTGTCGAACCGTGAAACTCCCTTTGGAAATATCCTTGAATGCACTTGGAGTTGAAGGCCACTCAAGCCCTTTCAGGAGGGTGCTCAAAACTGCTGTGACGACGGTGTCTTCTCTGTTTCCACTCATGACCCTCATTTTTCTAGAGCTATCTTTTTCTGTCACTGTTGCCATGGCATGGTGCGACAGGGACAGCAAGTGAACAAGTTTGGGTAGAATGATCCGACCTTGCTCCTCTAAGAATTGCCTGAGGCCCTCCTCACCCGCGTGGATTGCGTGAATTCCCATTTTTGGTGTCTTTTCTGAAAACATCTCATCATAATAAGGCCTCCATAGTGGCAGAAGCATGACTTCAATAGCAACCATTGCAACCTTTCGGGAAAGGGGAGTGTCGCTTCCAAGTTGCTCCCCATAAAACACAATCAATTTCTTTGACAAGTCTGCTGTGATGTCTGGCAGAAGAAATAATGGAAACAAGCTTATAATAGTTTCTTGCCTACCTGAGACACCAGATACTTTGCCCTCGCCGCATTCCTGCACGAGCTGGATGCAATCCAAGCAGATTTGGTCTGCTACACCAGATGCATCAGCTCCTGATGGTCGCATCGATCTAAGAGCAAACATAACCTGTGTCATTGTCATTGAAATTTGCACTTCTAGTCCAGTATACGAAAAACCTGCTATCATGGACAGAACAAGGGCTCGAAAGCCGCGGTAGTTCCTGGTGAAATATCTCCAACCTGAGACCCATCGCATCAAGGTTGTTGCTCCTATGCCCATTGATTGGTCTTCTTCACTCTCTGCAAACGCATGAAACTGTATTTAGAGATACTGGAACTTACGATGGATCAAATCAAAGCCATACCTGGAACGCCACTGGCTGCAGCCTCTGCTGCCCTACTTGCTGAATCTTGGGCTGCATGCAACAGTGCTGGGATCAGGTCTGAGCAGGACGCTGATAGATCAAGCGGCGTTTGATGCGGGACTTTTGCAAGCCCAGAACATATTGGTGCATAAATATATCCTGTCAATCGAGGAAAACGTTTGGCAGAACGCTCCACGATACTGCCAGCCAGTTCTCTAAGGCTGCTCCCTCCCTTGAGCATGTAATGAATTGACAGAGCAACTGCATCAATGTATACCTTTGGGATCTTCTCGACAGATATCAAGGGATCATATATTGATGTAAAACTTCTATATGCCGCCTGAGATGCTCTCCATTCAAGATTCATGTAAACCTTCTCAATGGCAACCCACCGTGGTCGTCTCCTCCTCCAGGGTAAATCCTCTACGCATTCTGGACAGGTAAGGAACCCTGTTACCGCTGGTTGCTGCAACCATCGATCGTCCAATATCCAAGCCGATGCGGAGGAATCAGATGAGTGAAATTCCGCAGCCCCAACCGAGAGCACCGAATCAAGGAGCCTCAGTAATATTGTCAGTGTTTCCACATCACTCGTGTCGACCACCTTGGCAAGGGATACCAGCGCCTCCGTCACCTGCGATCTAAGCCCGTCATGTCCGATAGTAACACCAACTTTACCCACAATTGTCGCCTCATCGCCCCTTGGAGGCGTCCTCATTTCCTCAAAATCCGGCAGGCAGCTCCGTGCACCCTCAATCACTCCTTCCATAGAATTCAGAAGGTATCGGACTTCGTGCTTGCTTATTGGCTGGCCTTTTGAAATTAATTCTCTCAGACGAGCAGCCGGCTCTTTTAAAAACGTCCCCAGGATCTGTTCAGCCAGACTGACTTCGGCCTGGCAAGGTTCATGCCAGACTGGAAGAGCAGAAGAATCCTTCCATCCTTCTAATCCGTCCACTTTTTTATGCTCCAATAAATCCCATTCGCCAAATTTATCTACAAATTTTTCTAGGCACAGTCCATCTTGCTCCAGCTTGATTGATGCAGGGGCGTACTGATGCAGAGGATAAAATGAAACGAGACCTATCAACAGTGACGTCAAGCATCTGGAAGCAGCACTTTGGACTGATGGAGAAGGAAACCTCAATAAGACAGAAAATATACAATTCAGATCGCTTTTATGCTCTGAAGCCTGCAGACCCATGTGATATACCAGAGAAGACATCAAGCCTAGCCTCCAACCCAATGTTGTTTCCTGAACTTTGCTCAATTGTGGCACAGAGGCACCAAAGAAATCGTGTCCACCTTGTTTGATCACTTCACAATCCTCTAAAAGTTTTGAAATGAGAGGTACAAGAATCTGTTTTCTAGTTTCTTCCGGATCGGCCCAAGCCATTGAATTGCAGAGAATAGCTGCTTCTGGGGCCACTGAGGAAAACGTGTTCCCAAGAAGAAACTCAGCTGTCTGTCTCACAAGCCTTTTTCTGAGGTCTTTATGAACCCTGGCAAACAGAAGCTCTATCAGAGGTCTAAACATGGAATTTCCATCTAGCAGGAAGGATGCCTCCTCCTCCTGCTGGCTGCCTGGATTGCCAGTGTGCTCTCCCCCAGACCCAGGAGAGTCCAAATTCGACAAAACTGTGAAAATTCTGGCGAGAAGGTCAACTACCCATTCCTCCGAATAGAGACATCTATGAACATCATCACATGGTCCTACACAGCTCAACACACAGCAGTACAACCTAAACACTGCTAGGCTTTTAGGAGGATCGTTCGCATCAATTCCAGGCAATGTTGAGATCAGCGCTGTTCTGATGCATTGGATTCCATTGAGTCTCCAAACGGTATCTGATGCATCTTCTGTATCCATAGAATAATCTTTTTGAGGTGGTATCCCTGCGAGAAGTATCGGTCTCACACATAGAGATAGAGTTTGGATGGCATTTCCATACTGTTTAGCAGCTGTTATGGTCTCCAGCGCAGTCACAAAGTGCCTTTCTACTTCTGGTAGTACAATGTGAGGTTCGATATTTGCTAGCATGGAGAGAACCTGACATGAATAACGCCTCATGATCGAATCCTTCCCAGACTGTCCTTTGACGGCCAGCCTCATTACCAGTTTTACAATAATCATCCGGGTCTCGGAACTAAGATGCCGACGAGGACAACGTCCGTTGATCGGTTTGGATGATGACTCCATGACATCTGTCCCAGCAACAGCAATATCTTCATCTGTTACGGAGCTATCAACTCCATCCTCGGCCGTCCCCACACTCTCATCGTCCTCTTCATCTGATGGCTCCTCCTCACTTTCTCCCCCAGAGTCCATACCAATGTCATATGATGACACCAGAACCGAATGTTCTGCAACAAGCCGTCTACAAAGATGAAATGCAAGCTCTCTCATGAACATGGCCAAGCTAGAGGACCACTTCCCGCCATTCGATGGATGATAATATTGCTCAAACATTGCTACTGTAGTCTCCAAGCAGACCAAACCAGGGTCTCTGACATCCAACTCCATGGCCTCCGAAGTCATATTGTCTCGCCCAATGGAATATATCAGAGCTTTGGCAATGGAAGCCGATCTAGACTGCATATCATTTGCAAATAATGCCTCAAGAATCGTCAGAGCTCCAGCACTGAAAGGAGGGGTTGCCGATGCTGGTCCTACAGGCACATTGAACGCCCACAGAGACCTGTTCACCATCAATCCGACAATGCTGTGCCAATCAACTAAACCATGAACATCATGTTTTGCCAGTCGAGCTATCAGAGAGAACCACAACGACTGCCATGTTTGATTATGCAGTCTCTGGCCCCAGATGTCAATCCATTCTTGCATCCACTCTGCCCAGTCACCCTGGCCTTTTGTGGCTTCTTGGGTTGGCAACATCATACAGAGCCACCCAATCGACTCCATTGCTTCAGATGAATGAGGATCACTCACTAAAGGTGGTCTGAAGTGCTCCCACATCTCTCGTGCCGTTTCAGGATAAAAGAACCTGCGTGATTGGTGGACTACATGCACCAGTGCCTGCCGACGAGCTTCCATCACTCCTGCACCCTCATAGTTGCAGCTACAAACAAGGTGATGGCGCCTTAGCATACTATACAATGGCTTCCAGGGAATCCTCAAATTCATCTTTTTCCCGTGACTTCGTAGAATTCGGTGCAATATACCTCCCCACCGTGCTTGCACAGTCAAATCATCCTCAGAACACAGCACAATATCAAGCAGTGTCTCTGCCAACTTTTGCATGTGCGCCACTCCTGGATCAGCCTTGGCATCCAGCATGGCCCTAATAAGAGGAACATATGACAAAATTTTGTTGACCTGATCTGCATCAGCCTCGGGGCTCCATTCAATGCAGATTTGATCAATCAGCCTGACAAACCTCTTTGGCTCCTCTGCATGTACTCACAGGTCTCAGTACGGATACCTGGCATGGCAACACCAGAAAACACAACAAACGCACCCTGCTTTACCTCTTCAGAGATTGCCTTGGGCAGCCAGTCGTTCCATATGCACGGCATGCTGTCTCAGAAGAAAGAACACCCCTATGGCAACGAATGAACGTGGTTTTACTCTCGATCAGACAGATCTACCCGTCATGGATATACAATACAACTCTGTATTGCTCAATATATATACACGGTTTGTTTGCTTTGATCCAGCGATACAAATGCCGAAACACGAATGCAGCAATCAATCACGACTCAAAGATTGGACGTTTTACCGGGCTTTATCTGTTCTATCTTCAGATGCAACCCATTAATTCAGTATTTTTTATATTCTTGAGATGCTACTCGGTGGAGAATGGCATGTCGTATGACGATTGAAGCATGGTTGACTGCATACCCTCCACCAATGGCACAGGCAACTGGGATGCCCTTGTCAGCACACGAGCTCAATACATATCTATCCCTACGCTCGATTCCCTGATCGGTCAGACTCATCTTACCTAGGGAGTCATCAGCATGCACATCGACCCCTGCGTTGTACATAACAAGGTCAAACTGATAGGTGTCTAGAATTTCCTTTAGCGCTGGCATCAATGCATCCATGTACTCGTCATCTGAACATCCAGATGGGAGTGCAACATCCATATTGCTTTGCTGTACCTGATGAGGAAACGATTGCTCCGCACAGTGAATTGAGAATGTATACACCGACGGATCGTCGAAGAAAATGCTCGCAGTTCCATCTCCTTGATGGACATCCAGATCTACAAAGAGAACATTACCAACACCATGGTGCTTTTGAACGTATTTTGCTGCGATAGCCTGATCATTAAAAATACACCACCCACTTCCATGGTCCCTATGTGCGTGGTGAGTGCCCCCATTGGTCATGCACGTGATGGTATTCTGTTCGACAGCATGTCTTGCAGCTTTGATAGCACTGCCCACCCCAATCAGAGTCCTTCTAACCAGTTCACGAGACCAAGGCAGCCCAATTCGCTTCATATGCTCCTCACGTATAGATCCTGATAAAAATGCGTCGACATACGAGCGCTGGTGGACAAGGCAAAGGGTGTCAGCATGTGGTGCTGTGGGTGTCAATGTGTTCTCAGCCAACCCAATGGAGACCAGATGCTGATACAGTAACGCATCCTTCGGCATTGGAAATCTGTGACCCTCAGGAAGAGGCTGTATTCTAAAGTCACTGTGATACACGACGCCATGCCCCCCTGTACAAGCAGCACGACATGCGTGCCTACTACTACAAACAGTTTTCAGAGTTTTTGCTGCTGCTCTGGTACAAAGTGCAAGCGATGGCCTATATATTGCCATCATATAGACTCACATTCCTTTCCATATATAAGATTCACAAATAGTGTATGGATCTAGGATGGGTGCATCCATCCATAGTATCGAGAACTCGACCCATGATGAGATTAGGTCACCTTTTTTCAAAGGAGGACGCTGAAGATGATTGCATGAAGAGGGATATCTGCGTGAGGACATGGTTAGTAGTACCTCATACTATTATTAATCATAATAAATGAAATAGATGCCATGCCATCAAAGGAGGAGGGCGCTGCAAATGGGGGTCCTTTGCCTGGGGATGTCAAAGTAATTTGTGATGTATTAGACTCTGCTGTAGGTTGTGCTTTCAATGGCCATGTTTTTACATACATATTTCATATATTGTAGTATACATGTGTAGAAAGTCGAGGATTATGATCGTCGAGTAGTGGACCAATTGGTCAGCTTCATGTATGGATACACGTCGAACGTGCTGCAAGATGCGCAGGTGTGTTGATTTCTCTGCAGAGGTAGTATCTTGGGTGATATATTGCGTCTCATGAATGGGTAATGGGTGCAGGAGATTTCGAAAGAAATGCATGCAGAGACCAATACAGTTGGAACAGATGATGTGGCAATAGCCATGAAGTTGCAGGGCCAGCACATGTTTGTAGATGCTCCTCCGTTGCACACGGTGGGTATGATTGCCTCCCAAGTGAATACGATGCCTCTCCCTGAGGTGGTGGAACGAGATGGCTTGCGGATTCCAGTGAATGACGTAGACTTGCTGACAAATCCCAACGTTCAGCCACAACCGAGAAAGTAACATGTAGTAGAAAATACAAGATACACTGCACTGTTTGTCATATGAGGGAGTCATTACTAGAGAAACTACCAATGTAATTTGAATGTAAGAGGTCATATATGTCAAATTTTCTTGAAACAAGAATTCATGAGGAAGAACTACTACTACTTCTTGGTTGCTGCCTTCTTTGTGGCAGTTTTCTTGACTGAGGCCTTCTTTGCCGGGGTTTTCTTGGCAGCGGCAGCAGTCTTCTTCACCGGAGCCTTCTTCTTCGTTACAGTAGTCTTCTTTGCTGGCGTCTTTTTAGTTGCAGCAGTAGTCTTCTTTGTAGCAGCAGTTTTCTTTGCCGGCGTCTTCTTTGCTGGTGTCTTCTTCACCGGAGCCTTCTTCTTTGTTGCAGTAGTCTTCTTTGCTGGCGTCTTTTTAGTTGCAGCAGTGGTCTTCTTCGTAGCAGCAGACTTCTTTGCTGGTGTCTTTTTAGTTGCAGCAGTAGTCTTCTTTGTAGCAGCAGTTTTCTTTGCCGGTGTCTTCTTTGCAGCAGCTGCAGTAGTCTTCTTCACCGGAGCCTTCTTCTTTGTTGCAGTAGTCTTCTTACTTGCAGCAGTAGACTTCTTTGCCGGTGTCTTCTTTGAAGCAGCAGCAGCAGTCTTCTTTGTTGCTGGTGCCTTCTTCGTGGCTACTTTTGCGCCCTGCATCGATCAAATGCAATGCTTGAATAATACATGCATATAAATACGTGCATACGAGCATCTAGGGTTGTAAAATCGGACACAAGGGAACACCCTTGGAAACCCGTTGCGCGGTTGTTATGCTCCGTCTCGGATCACTCTGACGTTCACACCCAATGCAAACGACAACAGATACCACCCCAACCAATCTCAGAATAATAGAATCAACTAATCAACATCTAAAATGCGTCCGAAGGAGGTATAGGCGAGTTCACGCACCTTTTTGGCTGGAGCTCGGGGCGCCATCGCTTGGTTCGTCTTTCGAAGGACAAGAATAATACGACCCTTACAAGGTCAATCTATCTTCGTACTGTATGTACCGATTAATTCAAATTTTTTTATGGCGTAGAGTTGTCTTCTACGCGTCCAAATGACAAGATTCGGGCATTGTTACCTCGTTCTCTGAAATCCCATGCACGAGGACAGTCTCATCCTATCAGAGTGCCTATTTCATGGGAAAAGCACATGAGACCCCAATGGGACTCACAGTCCTCGTCTCCTTGTTCAAGCAGGGACACACACACACACATACGTTACTCATCATGCCATCTCAACTGCAACATGCAGTTTGCAACGCCACTCTCATCGATGGACTTGGACCAATCCTCTAGCGGAGACGATGATGGTTCTGCTTGTATGAGGATGAAAGGCTTCCCTGCTGCAGCATCCAGATTCTCAGACATACACCACGTCTTCAAGACAGACACGGGAAGACTGCTTTGGAATCGCCTTTGAATTCTCCTGCCATCTGGCAGACGGATACCTGCGTGCAGAAGTATGGATTTGATTGCACTCCATGGGTGGTGCAAAATACATTCAATTCATCACATACCAACCCTACATGTTCCACTACCTGATTCCTCTGGGGGCAGGGAATCCATTGCCTTTTGTGCCTTTTGTGCCTTTTCTTCCAGAGATTCTTCTATTGCATTCATCTTGTCTACCTCTTCAGTATTCTCCTGCCCTGCAGATTCCAGAATATGTGCCCCACCATGCCTTTTCCTCATCGACGACGCTGCCAATCGAGCTGCCCGAGGATCATCAAATGAAATCTCCGTGAACGGAACAAAGTTCTCAGCAAGATTGACGGCCTCCACAAAGCCATACCACCTCCTCATGGGAGCCCCAGTCACTGGGTCCACAATCAAAATCACAGGCAACTCTGCTACATCATAATACGCCATCAACTCCTGTCCTTGCTCCGCAACATCATACGTTTGAAATAGTACGAAATACGCTTCCACCATTGCATGGATGGTTCCATCCCTCCACGTGTCCCTATTCAACCGATGACTATCAAAGTTGGATGGAGACTGAATATTCACCACCAACCATCGACTCTTCTGCTGAGCCTCCTCTTTCGCACCCTCAAAGCCACTCGTACATAAAATGTCCCTCGGAGGCTCAAACATCGACGACAGGGTGCCTTCACCATGAGAGCTCCCAGGCTCCTCCTGTCTCTTTCTAAACGCATCCATAATGGAAGCACCCCCACGGGTATCCACCCGTGTATTGTACACATCTCCATACAGCCGATCAACTTTGGTGGGCATGGGTGCTCTGACTTCCTCTTCGCTGCCTGTCTGCAACTGTGCCCCTCCTCCCTCGTCCCCCAACACAGATGGTTCTCCACCCAGACCTTCTCCACTGGCAAAGAATAGCTCTATAGCATCTTGTACATTAAAATCTGTCGCTTCCAGTACCTGTAAAGCCTTTGATACATCTGCTCCAGTCACTGTACAAAATTGAGACACGTTGTCATCATTCATGTCCCCAATCGTGCGTCTTCCCTTCTATACCTATATTAACAACTAATAGTAGTATGTCATTGAAGAGGGACTGTCTGCCAGTCTCGATAGGAATACAAACTCCATCATGGCCAAACTCACGGTCGTGTTGAGATCTGAAAATCTCAACAGAATAGTCGCGAGATTTCCAACGCTAAAACTATGGAACAAGAATGCATTGATCGTTGTATATATATTGAATATAGTATATGAATAGTACAAGGAAGGAAAGGTCATCTCTGGGCACTGTCGACTTCATGGTAGCAGTGCGAGAGTTTCATTCCAGCTTTGTTTGACACAGGCGTCTTTAACTTTGCGTGGTTTCTAATAGCATTGATTCATTAAAAAGTTTCAAGGTGGGTTATATGCAGACTGAATGGGGTCGCCGAGGTTTATTGTGTCTGTTTCACGTGGACAGGGGAATCAACGAAATTACCGAGTATTCACACGTGGTACTCCTGTGTATTGCATATGCAGATTTAACATACGAGTATTGGAGTAGACTGTATCAAATGCCCAGTTTGGTTTGGACACGGGAGGAAGATGAGAAACTCAGGGGGCTTGTAGGGAGAATCGGGGAGAATAAATGGGCTGACATTGCGAAAGAAATGGCAACAAAAACGGGGAAACAGTGTCGACGGAGGTGGAAGAATGCGTTGACGATAAATGCAAAGACGAGCACGTGGTCTGAGGAGGAGGACCAGAGGCTTATACAGTACCACAAGGAGCTGGGGAATAAATGGACAGAGATCAGTAGGAGATTTGGGGATAGGACTGACAATGCGGCAAAAAATAGATGGAATGCGCTGTGCAGGAAGCACCCCAGTTTGGTTCATGATGAGGCGCCAGTGACCCTCGTGGGGGTGAAACGAGGCACACGGACTCATACAATGATTGAGGCTAGTTCATCGGAGAGGTCTTCTGTTAGGCAGCGAAGTATGCAATCTGCGATGAATGAGTATGAACAACCACATGTAGACACAGGTGCACCCAAGGTGGCCCTAGATGGTGGAAGTTCCCTCCCTACACCATTTGACCAGAGGAGCACGGATGACCTGTCTTCAGGTCCAGCAGACATGCTGAGGAGGCATATTGACCCTTTGTTCCCGAAAGACCCGCGATATCCTAACTTTTTCAATGCAGGCCAGATGCCGCTGGACAATATTAAATCAGCAATGAATGCCAGTCACTCCACCTTCCCCAAGGATATTCTGGAGGCTTCGGATGTGATGCGGCAATATCTATCCAGCTGGCCGCTGGGAGCTCCGCGGATGACTGGAACACCATCGCAGCAGGTGTCGATGGGCGAATTTTACAACTTGTTGCGGTCGACATCGCAACATTTATTGCCTCCGGGATATTCATCCTCCAACTCCAAGAGGATGATGGGGAATCCGGCAGATCCTCTGGACAATCTCTCGTTCAACTCGACTTCAAGTTCATTGAATAGCGAGCAAAGACAAATATTGGAAACCCTGCTGAATCAGCCGTCCAAGAGTGGCGTTGACATGACACCCCCTGTACAGATGCCAGTTGGCAAGCCTTCAGAGGATTTGGTCCACTTGGTGTCCAACTTCTCACAAAGTGAGATCGAGTCACTGATCTCTTTCCTAAAAGCCAATGAACAGAAACAGTAGTTGTTTGAATTTCTTTTTGTGATTGTTGTGTGTATAGATGCTACTCAATTCAACCATGTCTGTGTACCATGCTAATTGAAGTCCTCACTCTTGAACCAAACATGGGTTGTTTGGGCACCAGAGGTCACCAATCCTTCCATAAACTCAATTTTTATGCTTACATACTGCTAAAAAGCTTGAAATAAGGGGTTCTGGGCGAGGTGCTGGACACTCTCTGCCGATCCTATTCCGTGAAATACTGATTGAAAAAGTCAGGAGTGTGCATGTCCGTACCAGCACGGCTGGCGACGGAACACATTGCACTCGTCCCGCTAGCTCAGTGGAAGAGCGTCGCTCTCCGGACCCGTAACACCCAACTGTGCCAACGTGGATGAAAAGCGAAGGTCGTGGGTTCGAACCCCACGTGGGATTTTTTTAAAATTTTAAACAAGGAAGATGAAAGCGAAACGAAGCAGATCTGTTAGCTCCTGGATTGCAGGAGCTGAACTTCAAACTATCCTTATAGGAACTTTGTGATATAGGTTCTGAACACGTGTGTGCGTTCTATCACCTATGAGTATATTGAGAGTTACAAGAGATACTTGAGTAGTTATATTCCTTGAATACTTGAATGCTTAGTGAGCCTGTAGACTGACGACCATGAAGAATCAGAGGCTCTTCTAAATTAGATGATTTAAGACGTAGCAAGATCCATCCTTTCAGTAGATTCAATTTTTACTACGGAACTTTCAGCTGTATGTACCATCAAGGTTCTTTTTTGTCTTCGTTGGGGAATACAGTCCAGAAAAAAGATACACTTGAATAATAAAAGGCCACTCATTGATGCGTGGTCACCTCAAGCGTTGCCAGAACCTTTTGGTCTGGCCAGTGTCGCAGGAGACCCTCTCGAGGAATGCAAGCTTGCGGTTCTTGTCTTACCTCCCTGGCATTGGGGAGGTAAGATCCTCTTCTACAGTCAACATTGACATCAAAAGTCAGATTGCACCTAGTGAGCTGACGAATGGTGGGGGTTTTGGATGTCGCGGGCACAGTTTTGGAACCTTGTGTGGTAGTATTTCACGACACCTTACTGCACCTACTCAGCGCGTATTGTCAACCGAGACTGCCTCAAAAGCATCTTCCTTGAGAATATCGACGTTTGCAAACGTCATCTTCAGTCAAGGTCGGCATTTTGCATGAAAATCCATGCTCGATCGGCCTCCCCCACCAACGATATTGGTAAAGTACGATCGGGCACGTGTTGACGATTTCATTGAGATAGCAGATTGCATTGAGGAGCGTTTCCCTCAAGTTATGGTTGAAGGGGAAGAATACGAGGAGGAGATGAGTCCACATGACCAAATTCATGTATCACTGAATGGGGAGAGGATAGCCTTCTCTGCAGATTCGTGTACAAGTGACACCTCGCCTGTGCACATTCCAATCCTCATGAAGAATCTTGAAAGTATTCTAGGGACCTTGGATTGAATGTATTATTGATGGACTGAGAGTGAATAGTAGCCTTGTGGAATTTAATATGACGATCTGCTGCATTACCAGGTCTGACGTGCACATGGCAAACTATGTACTTTTGAAGCATCATTGTGTGGCAACAAAGTAACTACTATGAGTGTTTTACATGATATATATATAAACCTGATCACTCAGGCAAAGCAATGTCATCTTATCCCATGAGAGCAGCAAGCTTGGCCTTGAGGTTCTCCTTCCTCTGGTCGTAGGTGAGCTTCCTTGCTTTCCACTGCTTGGTGCCAATTGATGGCTGGGACTTTTCCTTCTTTTGAGCTGGAGATGGATCTGCTCTAATAGCCTCGTGGACAGACTCATACAGCTCCTCCAAGTTATCTGGCTCAATGCCATTCTTCAAGTACTCGGCAAAGTGGGACTGGTATTTCTCCGGATCCTCTTCGATCATTTCCTCCATATACTCCGCTACATGTCCTCCAAAAATGTACTTGTGCATGACCTCCGAGTCAAACTCTTTCTCGTCTGGCTCATACCCAGCAAATCTCTTCTCATTGTGAGGGATGTCCAAACCACCATCCAGAGCTCCCTTCAACGCAGCAAAGACTTTGCTTCCTGTACTCGTCCTCTTCAATCCTGTGTCAAGAATACAGTAGAAAGGCCTTGGTCCCTCCTCGTTGGCCTCCACGGTGTAATCCTCTCCCAGGTCTTCAGTCTCCGTGTTACCTTCGTACGCCTTGTCCAAACCAAACTTCTGCAACGTACGTCTGGCCAACAAAAGACCAGTGCAGTAAGCAGCAGAGTAATTTGTGAGACCAGCTTTCAGACCATAGCGTGGCAATTCGTGTGAGTACGCCGCACTGACGACGACGTCGCCAGACAGGGTGGCGTAGGCGATTTGGCACACAATATCCCTGTTGGTGAATCTCACAATCATGCGGTATTTTGGGGTGTTGTATTTGTTCTTATCCTGACGACATAAGCGCAGACGGGCTCTGTAGTCCGTCTTTCCCTCTCGGCGACGGCGATACTTCACCTGGTACCTGGAGAAGCTGCAAATGAGAGGCAAATAAGCGCAATCAATCATCTATACATCTATTATACGCATACATATCATAAACCAACGTACTATGCGCTATTCTTTGTCACAGCAGCCAAAGGCATTGTCCCTCAGTCGCAGCAGCCGTCAACGAGTCACGTTCAAATAAACGCACGCCTACAGTGGTGCGGTAATTCAATCTATGTAAGAGGAAACGTTGCTTATTTTCCTATTAGAGTACCAGGCGTGTGCACTGGGCAGAGACTATACACCTACACATTACTGCAGAACACGACTCCTCTCAAAGCATTCCTATCAATGACTCGTCTGGAAAGGACGGTGCCCTGTTGTTCACCCCTTCCTATCAACGGCAGCGGGTGATGGATAGGCAACCATGATCGTCCCATTGTTTCGAAATACTTTGTCCCATCTTATCGGATAAGGGAGTTCCTCCATCAAACGTCCAGAGCATTATCAAATTCCGCTTACTTTGCTACCTCAATCAAGTATACAAAGTAAAATGGCTATTCTCATGACATCTGTTGCCACTCGCGTAGGTGGAATGCGTGTGGGTGCCCCACGTGTAAGTTGTTGTCCTCGAAAGCCGGTGCCTTGAGTGCTCCACCCGCGAAGCCCCTCGCCGATTGCTGATTTGGATTGCAATGAATACCATCTATCTATAAATTCATGCTGCTAGATGGATCGGCGGGCGAGAATCGGGTGGTCAGGGCTGAATCGTCGGGTCTGGCGTCTGCCCGTAGGATGTTGGAGGGTTGATTGACGAAGCGTGTCGCCAGAACCCATCCCTTCCTGACGTTGTAGACCTTCATCTGTGGTTGGCTACCCATGCCTGGCTCGGTCGTCTGGCATTCGATGTGTATTGTATTTGTATGTTACTGTATACCTGACGTGGTGTTTGTTTTTCAATGCGTGCAGAGATCTGCTTCTACTGGAGCTTCCCGCCAGGTGACCACATGCGCCAAGAAGTGCCGTGTTGCCATCAATGGATTCGGAAGAATTGGACGCCAATTCTTGCGTTGCTGGGAGGGACGCGATAACTCTAACCTCGAGGTTGTCGTTGTGAACGACTCTGGAGGAGTGAAGCAGGCTTCTCACTTGCTCAAGTACGACTCCACCATGGGAACATTCGGTGCCGATGTGAAGATCACTGGAGATGACAGCTTCTCCATCAACGGTAAGGAGATCAAGGTTGTGTCCAACCGTGACCCAACACAGCTGCCATGGGGAGCTATGGATGTCGATATTGTGATCGAGGGAACTGGAGTTTTCATTGACCAGAAGGGAGCTTCCAAGCACTTGGAGGCTGGCGCCAAGAAGGTCCTGATTACCGCCCCAGCCAAGGGTGACGGAATCCCAACTTATGTGGTTGGAGTGAACGAAGAGAACTACAGCCATTCCGATAACATTGTCTCCAATGCTTCCTGCACCACCAACTGTTTGGCACCATTCGTCAAGGTGTTGGATGAGAAGTTTGGCATTGTCAAGGGAACAATGACCACAACACACTCTTACACAGGAGACCAGAGGTTGTTGGATGCCTCTCACCGCGATTTGAGACGTGCGCGTGCAGCTGCTATGAACATTGTCCCAACAACCACAGGTGCTGCCAAGGCCGTGGCCCTTGTGTTGCCTGAGCTCAAGGGAAAGCTCAATGGAGTTGCTCTCCGTGTCCCAACACCAACTGTGTCCGTTGTCGATTTGGTCGTGCAGGTGGAGAAGAAGACTTTCGCCGAGGAAGTTAACGAGGCTTTCAGAACCGCCGCCAACGGGTCCATGAACGGAATCTTGGCCGTCTCTGACGAGCCACTCGTGTCCTGCGATTACCGTATGACCGACGTCTCTTCTACCATTGACTCTGCTCTCACCATGGTGATGGGAGACGATATGGTCAAGGTCGTGGCATGGTATGATAACGAGTGGGGTTACTCTCAGAGAGTTGTCGACCTTGCTGAGGTGCTTGCTGCCAAGTGGGAATAAATGTTGCATTTAGTCTCAGTGCCCACGTAAGCAGTCAGTGATGTTAGACCTCTTCACGATATCCGCCATCTCTGACAAAAGTTTGATTTATATCACGTCATAGGTACCATAAACTATTTTTGATGCGGTTGGTATGATGTAAAAGTGCTGCCCACAGCCAAACGGTTAATTCATTTACATTTGCAAAAAACAAGGGATGCTTGGAATAGGTCACCTCAGGTGGTCGCCATTCATTCTTTGTAGCGCATTGAAGCCTTCTCGAACCCAACAGTTGGGAATTGCTTGGCAAAGTCTTCCACTTCCTCTCGGAGCTCTTTGATTCTACTGTCTTCATTCTCTGCGAGATATTCCCTGAAGTCCTTCAATTTTGGCCCAGTCTCCGTCTTGATGGATGCTGCTATTCCCACCGCCCTGTCGACGAACTCTGCCACTTGCTCGAAATCAGCTTCTACAAAGCCTCTTGAAGTGAGAGCTGGGGAGCCCATTCTGAGTCCTCCTGGAACCATGGCCGAGACATCTCCTGGGACGGTGTTTTTATTGGCAGCAATGTGTGCCAATTCCAAAACTCGTTCGACTCTGGACCCATCCACCTGCTTAGGCCTGAGATCAGTGAGGACAATGTGATTTTCTGTACCTCCAGACACAAGGGAGAAATCTCGCTCTGCAAGACCCTTTGCCAATGCCTGTGAGTTTCTCAGCACCTGGGTTTGGTAATCGACAAACTCCTTGCTCTGTGCCTGCTTCAAGGCGCATGCCAAACCTGAAATAGTATGGTTGTGTGGGCCACCCTGTAATCCTGGGAAGACCGAGAAGTTGATTGGTCCTTCCAAATCATACATGACTGGCTTGCCAGTCTTCTTGTCTGTCTTTCCCGTCTCGCCCTTTCTGTAGAAAATCATAGCTCCACGAGGACCTCTCAGAGATTTATGGGTTGTGGTGGTCACCACATCTGCATATTCGAATGGACTTGGTACCAGACCTGCCGCCACCAGACCAGAAATATGAGCCATGTCCGCCAGCAAAATTGCCTTGTGCTTGTCAGCAATGGCACGCATCCTTGGGTAGTCATAATGCCGTGTGTACGCACTGGCACCTGCCACAAGCAATTTTGGCCTGAACAAGGACGCAGTTGTTTCCAACATATCATAATCGATCAACCCAGTCTCTTCATTCAGTCTGTAAGGCATTGTTTCGAAAAAGATACTGGTCGCAGAAATCTTCTTTGTATCCGTCTGGAACCCATGCGACAAATGCCCTCCATGTGGCAAATCAAGACCCATGATCCTATCATGTGGATTCAACAATGCAGTGTACACTTGAAAGTTTGCTGGAGATCCAGACAAACTCTGCACATTCACACCCCACTTCTCCGGGTCCAATCCAAAAGCCTCCAATGCCCTCTGCTGGCACAGCCTCTCTGCTTGATCAATGAATTCATTGCCTCCATAATACCTGGCCCCTGGGTATCCCTCACTGTACTTGTTCGTCATCACCGATCCCACAGCCTCCATCACAGATTTGCTCACAAAGTTCTCTGACGGAATCAACTCCAAACCTTTGTACTGTCTGTTCTTCTCATGCTCAATAATATCATACAGCTCAGGGTCCACCTCCTCCAAGGACTGATTCAACACCTTTGGCCACTGCAGTATGAGGACATGGGTTTGTTAGACTCATCTCTACGACATAGACAGCAAGAAGTAGAGAAATGATACACAGCACCGTCGTATGTATGGTCGTCGTAGTAGGAAGGTCAGTGGTAGACCCTGCGATTACCAAGCACGCATCCACCCACACACCCAGTATATAACACAATACCATCCATGTATATCAATTGTACACAGACAGACACCATCCCTGGTACAACAACGCACCGTCACATGAGACCTATTCGAATCTGAAGAAAACTTCTCATAATCCGCATCATTGGATACAGGAACTGGTTCTGCAGCAGCAGAGTACTGTCTACTACCATCCACTGCCCCATCCTGCTGCAATGAGACCTTCTTCCCAAACCACCAACTCTGTTGCTGGTGGACCAGAGACAGCGATCTCTTGCCCTGTCTCTTCAACAGAGTCTGCAATACCCCTGACATTATGTTATTAATACAACAGTTGTGTTATATGTGTAAACGGATGGAATTAATACTGGTAGAAATGGGTGTAGTAGAATTGGACAAACCACGTACGCAATCCAAAGGTTGTCTTTAAATGTTTATTTACAGAGAACGGCAGTATTCGAAATCCCACCTCTTGTGCTACATACATACTACAGTCACCACCACCACCACCACCACCATGGGGTATTCCTATTATATACAACTCTATTGTACAACAACCATGCACTATAGATGATGGAGGGGGTGGAGGAACCGAATACTAATGGGACAGTAGCCCAGGTTGCTGATACCCTCCCAGTGAATACTACTGATACATTCGTAGAAACAAAAGGAGAAGAGTTGGGGAATGATCCGAGATTTGCATGGGACCTTTCTATTTTAACAGTGCCTTCCGATACACTGAAACGAGTGACACGGGAACGGAAATATGTGATTGAATCTATTCAGGATTCTGTTGCACTCCTGAATGATGCAAGGGATGGGGGCATGCCAGGGGCAGTTGAGAGGGTTTTGGCCAGACTGAAGGAGCAGAGGGGTCGGTTGACTGAGATTGGGATGGAGGAGAAGAAGTATCTGGATCAATGCCGTTCTAGAGTTGGGTATCTGTTGCGAATGAAAAAGCCTCAGGCGATGAAGGATACATCATATGTAGAATGGAATGCAGGGGAGAGATTCCAACTGTTGTTGCAAGAGTATATTGCACGACTTGGATATGAGAAGAGTCTTGAATGCATGTTGCGGCAGTCGAGTATGGGCGAGCATGAGGCAGCCATGCTGTTGGATGTGCATGCATTTAAAGAGATGCAAGAACTGGTGAAATCGTTAGAGCAAGATTGCTGCTGTCGTGCTGCGTTGGCCTGGTGCAACGATCACCAGGCTAAATTGAAAAAGCTCAAGAGCAGTTTGCCATTCCATTTGCATGTGCAGGAATTCCTTCAGTTGCTCTTCAGACAGCCAGACACTTCCCCGTGGAAACAGCGACAGAAAAATGCAATAGACTATGCGAAGAAGTATGTGGCTCCGTATGCGTCTGTGCATCCGTCAGAGTTTCAGCAGGCTGCTGCCACCCTTGTCCTTGCATCGCCTCATCTCGGTGGACCTCGCGTCTCTCCCAAAGAAGGATGGGCGGATTTGGTTCGCCAGATGCGACGCGAGTATTTCAGAATACATGGACTGCCGTTGATATCTCCTCTAGAAATCCACCTACAGGCTGGGATTGCTGCACTGAAGACCCCACAGGGCATGCAAGGCTTGGGTGGAGAAGGCAACCCTTTGGGTCATCCTGCTCTTTGCAGAATAGCAGAGAGATTGCCGTATTCTAAGAGAACCGTGTCAAAGCTTGTCTGTCCAATCACAGGGAAGATAATGGAGGGATCAAATGCGCCCTTGGTTCTCCCCAATGGATACGTCTATGGTGAGGACGCAATCAGGGCAGGGTTCCTGTCTCTGGATGACGCACAGAGTACTCTAGGCGCCAGTGGTGATGATTATCCTATCCAGTGTCCAATCACCAAGGATATCTTTAGCATCAAGGATGCCCGCAGAGCCTACATTGTATAACAGCACTCACTGGTGGTAAAAGAAGAAGGTTCTGGAAGATGTGTCTCTGTGTGAGCATCAATCGGCAGGACTGGTTTCTTCAAGAACATCCATCCATGCATGCGTACCATACAAGATAATTATACTTATTTAATAAGAATCAAAAAATAAGCAATCCGTATCTGGACGTTGATGCTTCTTATTCGGCACAAGGCATTCGTACGTATGAGTAGTACCATGGCCAGATCTCTGTCAACAGTGCGCGCTCAGGTATGTCTTATAGATTTATATATACAGAATGTATTTCATTTTGATACTATGCATCGCGATTGCTGTTTGTGAGATGATATGGGTATCCAACTCACTTCCCTTTGTGTGGTTGTGCAGGCATCCTCGGGGATGCATACCAAGCATTCTTCTGCGATGAAGCGTCTATTGGTTGGTAGAGGTGGTGTGGGTGCGAGCGCATCTCTTGGGTTTGCAGCACGACCTCTTGTGGGGTACCATTGTCAGCAGGGCCGTCATGGGTATCACACCTCTGTGGCTGTGTGTTCAGCTGTCGAGGAAGAGACCTTTACCTATCAGGCGGAGGTTGATCGATTGATGGATATGATTGTGAATAGCTTGTACAGTAATCGGGAGGTGTTTTTGAGGGAATTGGTGTCCAATGCAAGTGATGCATTGGACAAGATTAGGTTGCTGGCCTTGCAAGACCCATCCCAATACGACTCTGGGTCCGAGCTGGGCATTCGAATCAAAGCTGATAAAGATTCGCGTACGATTGTGATTGAAGATTCGGGCGTTGGGATGAGCAAGGATGAGCTCTTGTCTTCTCTGGGGACGATTGCTCGAAGTGGCACTGCCAAATTTATGGAGGCTATGAAGGAAGGCGATGCGAATTTAATCGGCCAGTTTGGTGTTGGGTTTTACTCGGCATTTTTAGTGGCTGACAAGGTGACGGTTCAGTCAAAGAGTAACGAGGATCCCAAGCAATGGTGTTGGGAATCCAGTGCAGGATCTCACTCGTACACCATCAAGGAAGATGTGAATGACATTGCACGAGGTACAAGGATCACGCTTCACGTGAAAGAAGACGCCGCTGACATTGCTGATCCTGCCAAGTTGTCTAGTTTGATCAAGCAGTATAGTGAGTTTATTTCATTCCCAATCAAACTCTGGACAACCAAGCAGAACTCAAAAGAAGTTGTGGACGATGATGCTACAAAGAAGAAACAGGAGGAAGCTGACGAGGCGGCGAAAAAAGAAGGCAAAGAGTCCGCAGACCCAGTAGATCCTGTGCTGAAGACGGAGTGGGAAAGCTCTGAAGACTGGGAGATCCAGAATGACAACAAGCCCCTCTGGACAAGGCCCCCAAGGGAGGTTTCAAAGGATGAATATGCATCTTTTTTCAAGTCTACTTTCAGGGAGTTTATCGATCCGTTGGACCAGATTCATTTCAATGTGGAAGGCACCATTGAATTCTCTTCTCTGCTTTTCATTCCAGGGATGGCTCCATTTGATCAACAGGAGGCCATGCAAAAGTCCAAGAACATCAGGCTGTATGTGAAGCGAGTATTTATTTCAGATGAATTCGATGAGGACCTTATGCCTCGATATCTCAGTTTCGTCAAAGGAGTGGTCGACTCTGCGGATCTTCCGCTCAATGTATCCAGAGAGATTCTCCAAGAAAGCAGGGTCGTGCGAGCCATCAAACGCCAGCTGGTGAAACGCACTCTCGACGCAATCACCTCAATGGCAGAGAAAGGCAAAGAAGAGAGCACACAAGACGGTCAGGTTGACAACTATATCACATTCTGGGAGGCATTTGGAAGGAACATTAAATTGGGTGTCCTTGAAGATGAGGGAAACAGACAAGTGTTGGCCAAATTGCTTCGATTCCCTTCAAATTTGTCTGGCGCTGGATATACATCATTGGAAAAGTATGTTTCTGGCAAGAAGGAAGGGCAAGAATCCATCTATTATTTGGCAGCAGACTCCAAAGATGCCGCCCAGGCATCTCCATATGTTGAGCAATTGGCAAGCAAAGGCTTCGAGGTGTTGTACCTGACAGAACCTATAGACGAAATCGCCATGGCAAATCTTGGAGAGTTTGAAGGCATGCCACTCGTCGACGTCACAAAGGAAGATCTCTCTCTGGGCGAGACTGATGAAGACAAAAAGGCTTTGGAGGAGCAGGCGAGTGCGCTCAAACCTCTCACAGATGTCATGAAGACTCTTCTAGGAGACAAGATCGAGAAGGTGACCATCACAAATCGATTGACGGACACGCCAGCTGTTGTCGTCGCAAGCAAGTTTGGCTGGAGCGCAAACATGGAGCGAATCATGAAGGCCCAAGCTCTGGGTGACTCTCAGGCTGCTGAATACATGAAGGGTCGCAGAATATTAGAAATCAACCCTAAACATTCGATTATCAAGACGCTTGCAAATGAAGTCTCCAAGAAGAACGAGGAAGCCATCAAAGACCAGGTTTCATTGCTGTATGATACAGCCATGCTGACTGGTGGGTATCCTATCGAGTCCACCAAGGCATTTGCAGACAGAATTTATTCCATCATGAGCGCCCAAGAGGACTCTTCTTCTTCGGAACCAATTGACCCTGAAATTGTTTAAGATATGATAAAGATGGTATCCATGTAACATGCATCACGTTGCTTTCTAGACGTGACAAAGCTGCCATAGCCATGGCACATACATATCACTGATATGATATCAGGTCAACCTGATCCATCCCAGGAATTGGGAACGTGAGCCATCTTCGGAATGAGACTCCATCCGTCACACTATACTCATAATAATTGTAATGTACTTTGTAATCATGAATATTGGCTCATTTGGACGGAGTTACGCCCCTTCACAGGGTCCTTATGGGTCTGTCGTTGGAATAGTCCGACACCCGGTTCAAACCATTTCCAGGAAGACTCGGGCATATTCGAATACTATGGTATACATACATGGTAATTGGAATCAGAGACGCAAGGGTGGTCTCCCACAGAGCATGTGCTTCTCTTCCTTGGACAGGTATGTGTTTTTGAACGGATAACGGCTATATGTATATTCTCACAAAGCTACTTTTCTCTTATTCATTGCGCAGTCGAGATGATGTGGTACAGGAAGGACCACCTCCGGCACATCACGTGCCAAATATACCCGAAATACCACTCACAAGCCCTGCTCGCTTGGTATCTGATATGCTCATTGCTTCCAATGTTGCAATCTTCATACTGCAGCTCGTCTTTCCGGGAATCACCTTGGCAGGTATCAAAGCAAATGATCTCATTGATGCTGGAGAGTACTGGAGGCTACTAACTCCGGCATTTCTGCATGGGAGCCCAGCTCATTTGTTGCTCAATATGCTCTCCCTGCATTCTTTGGGGACAGTGTGTGAATGGACGTGTGGTAGGAAGCGATTTTTGATGATATATTTGTATGCGGCAGTGGTAGGTAATCTTTTCTCGTATTTTGGGGATGATAGTCCATCACTCGGGGCTTCTGGAGCTATATTTGGTCTGGCCGGAGCTCTCATTGTGTACTTTTCACGCAACAAGGTCTTGTACAAAAACAGGGGTAGTGCTATTGTGGTTCGATTAAGCATCACTGTGCTCTTGAATTTCAGTGTAGGCCTTCTTTTACCGAATATAGATGAATGGGGTCATGCGGGAGGGTTTCTGGGAGGTGCCATGCTGGCATATCTCCTGGGCCCTGCATATGAACTCTGTTACATCAAGGGAAGAGATGGTGTCTGGTTGGTCGATGTACCAATCATCCAAACGTTTGCATGTCCTCCTCGAAAAGTGTTCAAATCTTGATAGAATCTGGTTTCATATCCAGGGTCCATACAGTACGTCTGACAGATTGTATGACACACAGTGTTTGACTTGACCATGTAATACATGTATTACTTGACCAGAGGAACATATCGGACATCCATTACTTTCTTGGATGTCACACTTTGTCCATCCAAATCCTTCTCAACTATTGTCATATGCTGTATACCGCCAATGTCACCCACTGGTAGGACCATGCGCCCACCATTCTTCATGAGTCTCACAAGAGACTCTGGAATCTCTTCAGCAGCAGCCCCCACATGGATGAAATCGAATGCCTCATCTTCGTGGTGCGTATATGCATTATCTGTGACAATATGAATAAAAGGAGAAAGATCTGGGGCAGCTCTCTGAATATTTTCAATCGATGCCCTGGCCAATTCCTGGTACATTTCGACACCAACCACTTGTGGCTGGTTGGATGCCTCTTCCGTGGCAAGCAGAGACATGTCATCCAATAAAGCAGCGAATGCTGCTGAGAGGTATCCAGAACCACTGCCAACATCTAATATAGTGATACGACAGCCTCGCTGTGAGGAGGGAATCTTGGCCAAGTGGGCCCTGCACCACTCCAGACAGGTGGCATGCATGTGGGGGGCAGATATAGTCTGACCACATCCAATACCAGCTGGACTGTCTCTGTAGACTATCTCGTCATCCTCTCCTGCAGGACAGAACAGTTTCCTATCCAGTCTGCGAAAAACTCGTTCGACCTGACGGGAATGAATAACCCTGCTTGAAACCAGGGAGTCTACGAGAGCATTCATTGTATGCATAATGCGCATGAATTACACGAGTACCGTAATTAAATTAATTGATGTGCTAATTCCTGAAGGGTTTTCATTGCTTGAATATCTGCGACTCGCTCGATGACGTGGATCGTATCTTGGACTGTCTGACGAGAGGTAGTGGACTGCATCTGTCCTCCGCACACGTCGCATTGTCGCCTGAGATGCTCATTTCCAGTGGATCCACACTTTTGACATTTGACATCTTGCACTAGGAAGCCCTCGACAATGCTGTGGAGCATTTCAATGAGTCTTGTTTCCAGGAAGTTGGCATCTCTCTCGGCCCCACACAGGTGGCATTGTAGGTTGCCATCCTGCAGTGTAGGGTCTCTGCAGATGTCTATATCCTGGCAATTTTGACATTCTGGGCAAATGACATCTTGGACCACCAGGGAGGCGCATGGATCTTTCCACTCAGCTTCAGGACCAAACTCTTTGACATGAATCATCCTCAGGAGTTGTCGTCTCAGTGTAGCAACTGCTCTGGTGTGCTGCTTGTCCAGGGAGTACATGTGACAGACAGATTTGACAAAGGCAAGGACAGGCGTCCCTTGTTCTAAATCAGTCAAATGAGACCCTGCGCGGACAGGGAACCTGTGCTCTGGCTGGCCATCATGGCTTCCGATATGCAAGGCAATGTGCCTGGTTGCCTTGAGAAGTTTTTCAGTCATTTTCGAAGGCAGATTTTCTTCAATCCACGTATTTTGTAATGCCAGAATATCATCCAGTGGTCCAGGATTGCTGCGTAACTGTGACAGCATGGCATGCTTCCATGGCAGCCACACAAACTCGGCAATTGCAGACACAAATGCATCTGTGAGAGCACTTGGTAAATAATCCATCAGGTTCAGTGTATAATCAAATGCTGGTTTCTGCAGCAATTCGTGTGTGATCTCTATTTCGTCCGATTGAAGCAATTGGGAACCTGCTGACAGGGACCCAGGCTTTTGTGACATGGCATCTGCCATGCTATCTGGCAGTGGTGCTTTCAAACCAAGAAAATTGTACTTGTCCAGGAACAAGAGAGTGCTCCATGCTTTCTCCGGAGCAAGTGACATCCATTGAAACAGTTCTCTCTTTTTCAGCGTCTCCAATATGTAGTCCGTGTAACCAAGAGCATCCTTCATCGTGTGCTTTCCAGTAGACAAAATGATGCAGGAACTGTCTATATAGACAACCTTTGCGCCCAGCTTTTTCATTTCACCTACCAAGTTGAGGATGAGTTTTCTCATGAGATCTTGTACGGCTTGCATCAGTCTGGTGTCAAATAACCGGGAGCTTCGACTGCAAAGCCACCTGTACATGTGTCTCAAGAGGGTGTCTGCACAGACATTATTCCGCCTGAGAGCATCCTCTACCCACGTTTGAGCTAAACCCTTGAGTACTCTAAACGCTGGTCCGCAGTCATCCTGATCTTCCAAGAGCAAGACGCCCTCTAATTCCCCTAATGTGGCAGCCTCTAAGACTGCATTGACTGCCAGGTGGCTGATTTGGATCTGTATGCAAACCCCTCTGTACACGCCAGGCCAGGCAAGTTGAACTCTTTCTTTTTGCTCCTCAGTAACCAACTTGTTTGCAATATCTTCTGGATGACAGGCTAGCCTAGGCTGAGATTCATCCCGTATCCAGGAAAGGACACCTGCATCTCGCAGAGTCCGAGAGAACAAAGCATCACATGTGTCTATGATCCAATCTTCTCCAAAAGCAGCCACTGGAAGATGCGCGTATCTAGATGCATCCAATCTTAATAGCAGCCAGCTCTTGCAGCTCAGAATCTCCTTCATGCACTGTCTCATAACATGTGTCTGCCAGCCAATAGCTGGATACACATCTTGAACCGGGCAAGACATCAATGCGCGAGGCATGTCACACAATTCTGGTACCTGATATACCAGCATATTGGGACTGGAGGAACAAAGCAATGTGAGCACTGGCATCTGCGAAAAGTCCCTGCAAAATGAGTAATGCACAGTCAGACCCGAATACAATGCTCACTAGGCATGGGAGCTTTCCAATCGTACCTTATAGATCTCACCGCTTTTCGGACCGATTTGATGGCTTTTTCAGGGGATGACACGTAAGAGACTTCGTAATTAGGTCTGTTTGGATCAAAGTTCTCTTCAGACAAATCCTCAATTTCAGAGACACACAAGGCAACAGTTTCATCCCAAATTCTATTCAATGTGGAAGAGACTATGTCTTTCTGCCCACCTCGTACTGGATGTATCACCCAAATCAGGCATTTGTGTTCCCATGGAATGTACAAGCTGAACAAAGCTCTTCCACTGGCTGGATCATCTGACTGAAAAAGCAGTGCGTGCCCTAGATTCTCTCCTTTGTTGAAATAACCTCCTTTGACGACAGATTCTTGCTGCAAGTCTGATAAACGAAGCCCTTCACTAGTAGTTATTCCCCTGGATGATGGCGATACTCGAGCTACGCATCCAATCTCCACAACAGCAGTCCATTCCAGGGGTATTTGGGCCTCATAAACTCCGTAAATCTCCGGGCACGACATCAATTTTGCCTGAATATCTAGCAAATGGTCCATATACGCCTTTTCATTCAGCATAAATCGATAGACCCTATGTACTCCTCCATCAAATGATGGGGACTTTGAGACAAGCTTGCCACCAAGCCAATGGATCAGCTCATCATCCTCCGAGAGCGAACTATTCACATAGAATATCCTTGGTACGGACACAATGAACCCATGCATTTTGTGGTTTATGACAGCCCATATTTTGAACACACCAGGTGCTTTGGTTTCTGAGAGGGACACAATATTCCAAGGATGGCTGGTGAGAGAATCCATGTGTTGCACAAGCAGACCTTCTAAATCAGCTTTCACTCCCTTGCTCTTACCTAGAGCTAGGTCACTTGAGGATTTAGGACGTTTTCTTTTCAGCCTAGATCGCCGCCAGGAAAGCTTCCGAGATGCAAGCCACCCAGAGAAATTCTGATATTTAGCAAACCCAAGATTTGGTTTGGAAACCTTCCCATCTGTCGGAGCCAAAGAGTTCATATCCACTGGAACATTCTCTGAAGCAGAGCAGTCGACATTCTGAATCTCTTCTTGTACAATGTCCTGCACATCACTGGGAACTGGCGCAGCGTTATTACGGTGATTGCCAGGTTTCAGGAATCTCCCCAAGTGGACCTGTTTGTTTTTGCTCTTCCTCTCAGATATGACTTTATGAAGCCATTCTGGATGCTTAATTCGCGGTACTGGATTCTCAACGTGCTGCATTGCAGCAGGAATTGTGATAATTTTCTGGATTGCATTACCAAGCCTCTCTCTGTAGTAGGCCCAATCAATGATATCCCTCACATCAGGAACTAGATTCTCGCCTACATAGTCATGAAAGATATAGATGAATGAGTATTAGCTAAATTAAGTTTGGTGCCGTCGTGTTAGAACTTGGATACCATCATACCTGATTCCATATGCCCACCACACCATTTCCGAAGATATGTTCTGGCTATTGATGGGTCAGTTGAGAATATTGCGACGGGTATAGCCCTTTCTGAGGTCGGCAATCCGTTTGGATATGATGACACAATATAATTACAAACTAATCCCTTGTCTCGGACCCGGCCATCTCCCAAGAATTCTGCCAGCCTCCGAGCACAAGTTATGGCACAGCTTTTTCTTCCATCATATTCGTCCAAACCTTTGCTCATGACGGAGGACTCGCTGATCAGGTCAACTAACTCTTGATCTGTCAGATCCTCTCCTCTGCTGTCAAGCATATCAAGCCATCGATTGGCAACAGCTGCGACAGCATCATAGCATGATGCTAGATTGTGACCAAGCAAGAATTGATTAAAAACCTCACTTTGGAAGACTTTGATAACCTTCAGCTCTCCTCGCCGCTTTAATTCAAATCCTTTGAGTTCTGCTAATGATCCATCAAAATTAAACACTGCGTAACGCTTTTTAATCAGTTTGCCTTCTTCTTTTGAGGCTGGCAAGACCATTGCAAGGTATGGACCATCTACCTCAAACTCAATGGTCATCTCGGAAGAAAGTGAGTATGTTCTGGTCTTTTCGTCAACAAGGGTAGAAAACTGGTCATTTGTATTGTTCTTTGCCACCATTACATTAAGCATGGCGCAAGGGTAACTCAGTTTGTAAACTTTCCCCGTGGCTTTGTGCACAAACTGCAAACAAAAGATGGTGTTTGTATCTCAGGACACTCGGAATGTGCTTGGGTACAGAATAAAACAACGTACACTAAAATCTTCTGGGAACGACTTTGGAAGGGCGCACCAGATGCCATCTGTATCCAGTTCCAATGGCCTCCCCAACTTGGTGACAAGCTGGTTTGCTCTTTTGATGATGTTTGCCCCGCAATGAGTAACAACTCCAGCCATTTCCATCGAATACCACCTCGCCCCTTTCCTCATGACATAGCCATAGAATGAATTCAAAATACATTTGTGAGCTAACTGAAGAGAGTCGTACAGAACACACATATCTGCTGCTTCAGCAACTTGAACAGCATTTCCCTTGGCCTTGGCATCTTCTAATTTTCCTTTCCACTTCTTGGTCAGGCCTTTATATTCGTAACGCCGATCCCGAAAGTCTCTCACGGTGTCATAATAAAATCCATTCTCCCGCTGACAAACGCCCGCTGTCCTCACTTGTGTCTCGGGCTTGTTCAAAACCCTCTTGTACACTTTCTGACAGTACGATTTCAGTCTACTCTTGAGATGCTTATTTCTCTCATCCTGGCTAAGTTCGCTCCAAGTCCGAAGAGTTTTGCTGTGAGAATGCTCATCTTCAACTGGGAAAACTTCAGATTGCAATTGACTTTTTATGGATGCATATTCTGCTCGTTTTAAAGTATACGTCTCGCCTCTCCAAACCCATTCCATCTGCCTCAGGCAATTCTTTCCAGGCTTATTGTACACACAAGCAGCACAGTCTTCGTCAGTCACAATAGCAGAGGGTTGAAGTCGATTCGTCAAAATGATATTCGGATACATAGCCGCAACATCAAGGTGGTATATCAAAGGATTCTCCTCTCTGTTGGGGGAATCTCGCAAGTCCTCCAGAGAGGATTGAATCTGACTTTTGATCTCATCGAAATTCTCCACATCATCAAGCGACCACCCTGCATCCTGTTGTATTGCATACTCGAGGTCACCATGCAGGGAATCGACGAGCTGCTGATACCCCTCTGGATCACACCTAAATTTGCAGGGAATATCTGCCCTGAAAACACCACTTTCAAGAGCCTCCACCTTCCCTCCAATGTACGTCTCAGAATTTAAAAGATGGCTGATGCCATTTTCGTCAGTATGCATACGCTCACTTGCCCCTATATGCTTGTTTGGGGCCACAATATTTGCCTTGTAGGCTTGCACCATCAGCAGCATCTCACACAGTGTCCCTGATCCTTTCCTCAATACCTCATCCGGAGGCATTGGAATAATTGTCGACAACGAAAATATAAAGGGATGCACGTAGGTCATATACAAATAGTAGGTAGCAACAGCATCAGACACAGAGTATGATGCCATTGCCTGAGGCTGCTCTGATGCAAACCTCACCATATCCTCTGGATCAACTTCAACTGGGTCGTATCCGAGTTTGTATTTCGTGACAGATTTGAGTCCACGGGAGCCTTGCGGCAAGTACGAATCCCTATTTACCCAATGAAGACAGTCCATGTGTACAGCTGACCTTGATAGACACTCACCATTGGAAATGCATTTGAATCCGATTTCCAGCTCCATGTTCATCCCGAGCTTGGATGCTCTCGTCTCAATAAATGGCCAATCAAAATAGTCCCCATTATACGTCACATACACTCCTGGCTTTTCGCTCTTCATATGATCGAACCAGCACCTCAAACATTCCTTTTCATCGGCACAGTTGAATACCTTGAAAGGACCCCAAAATTCTTGCTTGGGAGTATACTCAAAATCATCAATATCCTCAGAAACCACCTCCCTATTAATGATCAAATATCCCTTCTTGTCAATCATGTACGATATCATGAAAATTTGATCGTATTCTGCACTGGGGAATTGAAGTGGAAGCTTTGTTGTCTCAATGTCAAACGCACAAATCCTGGGTTCAGCGCGCTGCAGAAGGTCTTCTCTCCGCGAGAGGGAAACTTTTCCTCCTTTTGCAGAAACCATGAACCAATGTCCAGCACGAACATCCATATCGATCGCAAATCTAATATGAAATGGCACGTCATGCTCCCGCAGGTCGACGATACCTTCAGTGATTGATTTAAATGCAGGCCTGTTGCGCCCTCTGTCCTCATCCTGGAGCATAAGGGAACTGTAATCGGCATGCGTTCCGTCAAATTTCTTCTTGTTCCTCCTTGCATGAGGCAAAAGCTCTTGCTTCACAGATACAAGCTGATCGACATTCCAAAACTGGAGCTTGAGCAGCTTTCTTTTGATTCCTGCAAGATGATTTTTCAAATCCAAGTCTTCCTTCTCAACAATTTCCACATCCTTGATCGCATCGTTGAATTTTCGACGAAGCCAGCCATCCATTTCTGCTTCCGCACCATCTATTACTTGTAAATAAAAATATGGAGCGTATTCAACCTCGGCCTTGAACATGGAACCGTTCTGACACATGAAATAGCAAGCAACCACACTGACCATGTGCCCAGAATCCTTGTCCTCTTGCTGACTCTACACATACAATCGCCCATCGTAAGCACCCGAGTCCCTTTCATACACATCATTCAGGAAGACAAAGACGCACCGCATTCATGTTCAAAAGCCACCCAAGCCTATCAGGCCCATCTGTGAACAGTTCAAAACCAAGCCTGGCTGCCAATTCGTGATCATCTCCCTTCTGCTTCACTCGAGCATCATCCTGAGCCCTATTCTGATTCAACTCATTCCTTTCTATGTAATTCTTGTTCCTCTTGCCACCCATTCCCCGATTAAGAAGCTTCTTTCCTGAACCACCAGCATCCCTGGCCCGCAGAGAAGACCTTCCAGCACCAGATATGCCTCCAAAGGCTGGAGCAGATTTTCTACCCATAAATCTATATCTATGCTATGCTATTTCAAATCTGAGGTCTTGGTAAGCACCCGAAGATGGTGTTCGTTGTTATCATTCGAACCAACAACGCAGAATTACACCTGCCATGCCATTATACGTGTTCTTTAAACCTTTATTATCACTATATACTTATTTGAAATGACTGACGACGACGATTCACGCATACATGAGTGGAATGCTTGTATTCAAAATTCAAATTGACTCTGGGCGCCACTCGTGATCACGACTGTGGATGTTCCATGGTTACACGAGTATTATTACATCATGATGACGTTTGCAAGAGAGAGCACCACAGCACCCAATAGTGAAGGCATAGTGCCTGATTGGATCAGCCCACTGGATGTTGATGCAGGTGCAGCAGTGGGCAATGGGGCCACTGCGTCAGGGACAGCCGTCTCTGGTGATGGGGCAACCTCAGGCACTGCAGCGACGGTGGTTGGGGAGTCGGGCGTTGGTGCTACATCAGCAACAACTGGCTCTACTGCAGGAGCTGCAGGAACAACTGCCTCTACCACAGAAGGAACCAGTGCCTCTGGAACGACAGGGGCACCTGTTGGCTCAGACACCTGTACTGTCTTGAGACCTGGGCATATATCGGCAAACTGCCCTAATTTAAGCAACTCATAAACTCTGGGGCAGTTTGTGGACACATTGAGAAACAGAACCTCGCACTCGAGTGGGCAGTAGGGAGTGGAACGGTCCTGAACCTGCTGGTATGGAGGTATCAATGCATCACGGCAGTCGCGTGCTCTCCATTCCAGCTCTGTCTGATTGCACTGAGAGTTCACAGCTGCGTCATATACCTCGTCAAAGTTTGCCCCGGTATCAGCAGTACCACCTGTGGAGAGAGAAAGAAACACGTGATGAGATGACCATATCATAACACACAAACATATATACGGTGCCAACGTACTGTCTATGAACTGCTGTGGCAGTTGCTGACACTGATCAGTTGCTATCGGAGCTGGAGAGTCTCTGGACATCTCAGCGGCAATCTGCTCCACCTCACGCGGAGGCAACTCGGACACCTTGAGGCCGAGGTCGTAGCAAGGCCCAGAGTACCCCCCTCCCTTGACACATCCACACTTCATCTCCCCATCAAAATTAAATATTGGCTTTTCCTCTGGTGTCTTGCACTCAACAGTACTCACCCAGAATCCGAATTCATCCTGGGCAGAACTACAACCAACCAGAGCCAAGATCACTGCGCACGACAGCAGTAGTAGTCTCCACTGACTATCCATTGCCTCAATATTCTAGTATCAACAAATGATGTATCAATAGTTACTCGTGCCAGTACCGTCGCATCCTCGTACAAGTAGGAAACATGCCACGTGTGTTGGAGGCTTCTGTCATCCAGGAAGCTCCGGAGCTTCCTGCCAGGATCGCAGGAGCCTCGACGCGGTTGGTCCCGATACCCACGCCATCCGTCTAGTCAGCAGTGTGAATCCCTTGAATTATAGTAGAATTACTAAAAAGATTCGAACTTTGTACACAGAAGGATGTTGTTCCTGTCGTTTCTGTTGCAGTCGCTCGAGGCTATGCGCCTGGCACAAATGGGCTTGGATACCGCAGCGACCGGTCTCATGTTGG
Organism: Picochlorum costavermella; assembly: GCA_011316045.1. Taxonomy (NCBI): domain Eukaryota; kingdom Viridiplantae; phylum Chlorophyta; class Trebouxiophyceae; genus Picochlorum; species Picochlorum costavermella. The sequence continues at coordinate 1,706,276 of WKLD01000003.1, read as the reverse complement.
ATGGATGCAGGGCCACGAGTATGTGTAACACAACGACATGCTTGGGTATCGATGATACAGTATTTGGAGGTGCGTGGATACCATAGTATAGTATACCGGTGTGCACGATCTGTGACACGAGGCTGTGCTCTTTTCTTTACAGGACAAGGAGAATATGATATTGAGAATTGGAGAATGATATATTGGAGACCACAGAAGGGACAGCTGGCAAATCCAAAGTTTGCAGCCTTCTGTGATAGCTGGGAGGCAACCAAGAGCAAGTACCCCTACCTGCAGGAACAGGCACTGGGTGTCAAGGATTCTCTGGCATCCTCATGTTCCTACAAGGTGACAAATGATTGGTCACAAGAGCAGCCATACGCACGCGTGTGCATTCCGGTACGTACCCCATGAATATAGATGCTGTCTGCAGACAGCTGGTGTGCTGTCGTGACGATCATCATCCTTCCACCTATTGTGTGTTGCAGACAAAGGTTGGTGTGAAGAAGGGCATCGACCCGAGCTCGTATATAATCCGAGTGAATCCATTCGGACAGGACACGGATGCCACGTCTACAACATTCTATAAATCCTTCATATCTGATGGGCAAATCTGGAACAGTTACTGTGGAGCTGCCATGCATTGATTGATTCATCCCTATCCACAAAATCATCCATGTAAACTAATTCAAAATAATATTGGAATCCAATAAGTGCTGTCGTGGCACCACAGTCTATCAACGGAGTGTTTCTAATTACAATGACGAGGGCGTGTCTCCAATCCCATGGACTCGTTCCTTCATTCAATAACTGCAACAGTATCTGATATTTATAGACTAGAGTAAAAGAACATTCGACGACCGCGTGGAGAAGAGCCATAGCCTCGGTATTCATAGTGAATTACACATTGTTGCTGCGCCAATGACAGCAGTAGGTGCTGATAGCGATGACAGCGGTAGTCGATTAGCTTTTGATATTATTTCATCCTTTATTTTAGCATTGACTGCGTTGGCTGGAGCATGTGCCCCTCTGTATCTGGCTGGGTATCGAGTGCTCTTTGGTGGGGTGCAGGCCAGGCCATACACCAGTGTTCCGCACCACGAGGCAGGCGTGGAGAATGGGGATGAGTTCCGGGATCGAAAGGATGGTATTCTATCATCAAGTCAGCGGTCCCATGATCATGGAGTTGAGAAGAGGAGTCTGGCATTTGTAATTGGGAACATGTTTAGTGCTGGGGTCATGGTGTCTGCTGGGCTGTGCCATTTGCTTGGCGAAGCCATTCGGGATATGAGTCTTCATTTGAGTGTGATAGGTGGAGATGGAGATACAGGGTCATCTCATGCGTTCCCATGGGCTACATTCTTGTGTGGGTGTGGTCTCTTGATTACTCTGTGTGCAGACAAGGCTGCCAGTATCATGTCATCTGGTGGGCCTGGGAGGCATGGGAGTGGACATGGTCACCAAGACATAGAGCTCACCATGGGAAGAAGTGTGGGTCATGACTCTAATGCTACCGTGATCGAGGCAAGGCCTGTCACAGAGATGAATGGACACCATCATCACCATTTGCCTCCCCAGGCCAAGGTGTCCTTCATCACAGCCATGCTGATGGGAGTGGCTCTGAGTTTTCACTCTTTATTAGAAGGCGCTGCCTTGGGAGCCCAGGAAACCATTGCCAATTCGATGCACATATTTATAGCAATTGTGAGCCACAAAGGTTTGGCAGCATATGCCCTCGGCAGCAGTCTCATCGAGTCAAAAGTAGAGTACGTTGGTGTTTTTTTATCCATGAATATTATTCCACCCAATACATACTCTCTTCGCTCATGATACTGATATTTCTTATGATACTGTGCAGGATGGATAGATTCTGGAAAGTCATCATCCCATTCTCGGTGGCATCCCCCATTGGCATCTTGTTTGGATACCTCATCTCTGACATGGCCCAAGGATTGGGCGCAGCAGCCCTCTCTGCTCTCGCATCTGGTACATTCCTCTATGTAGCACTCATGGAAGTCATTCCTCGTGAATTAGGAGAGCAAGACCATAATATATTTTTGAAATTAGCATGCCTGTTGCTGGGATTCCTCCTCATGAGTCTCTTGGCAGTCTGGGCATAAGACTCGACCATCCCAGTGTATTTTAATGTTTAAATATATTTACTGTTGCTATAATAAGATCAATTATTGTGTATTATGAGTGATCCAATCAACACGTTCGAGTACGACCTCGTGACTATTGGTGCTGGTTCTGGGGGTGTCAGAGCCTCTCGCGTGGCATCCAAAGTATATGGAGCCAAGGTACGAGTATAATATGGCCATGGATGGGTCTAGGATGCGTTCAGAGGAGACGAGGCCAACGGATCAGAATGTCCGATTGGTTTGGGTTCTCCGGATATCCGATTGATACTGCCAATGCATCCCTTCGATGGACACTATATCATTCATCCAAGAATATAGTATGCTGATACTGGTTTGGTTTTCTTGTAGGTTGCCATTGTCGAACTTCCATTTGGTTTGGTATCCAGCGATTCTGTTGGAGGGGCTGGAGGAACCTGTGTTATCAGAGGATGCGTTCCAAAGAAACTGTTGGTGTACGCATCGGAGTTTACAGAGAGTTTTGAAGATGCTGCTGGTTTTGGGTGGCACCCTCCAACCACTGGACATGAAATTTCAAGCTTGCTTGAACGCAAGGTATGCGATGAGGTTGCATGTATATATAGCATGCAATTTATTTGATTGATTATGTGTATGTACCATGATGCAGGGAAAGGAGATTGAGAGATTGAATGGGGTGTATGTCAATCTTTTGAAGAATTCTGGGGTGGAGTATATTGGTATGTGTGTTGTTGTTCACATGTATCTCATTTTTTTTATTCTGGCAGTTCATTTAATGAAGTAGGTAGGGTCTATTTCTGACGCTGTAGTATTCGATGCATGTAGAGGGAAAGGGTTTGATTCTGGATGATCACACTGTGGAGGTGCGATGCCAAGATGGATCAGTGCTGCGCCTGAGCACAAAGCATATTTTAGTGGCCACTGGAGGGCATGCGGTAAAACTGAATATTCCTGGTGCGGAGCATGCAATTACTTCCGATGAGGCCCTTGTGTTGGACAAGGTTGCAAGGGAGAGCATTGCCATTGTGGGTGGAGGATATATTGCTGTAGAGTTTGCTGGAATCTTCCGAGGACTTGGTGCCCAGGTGCATCTCATGTACAGGGCAGATTTCCCACTTAGAAATTTTGATAATGAATGTCGGACAGTGGTTGCAGAGAATTTACAGAGAAGAGGAGTGCAAACATATTCTGGGTGCAACCCAGAAAAGATTGAGCGCTTACCAGATGGCAACTATGCTCTGCATTATCGTAATATGGCTGGTGAGACTGATACGATTGTTGCGGCTACGATCATGTTTGCAACAGGGAGGAAGCCAAATTCTAAAGGGATGGGGATTGAGGTGGGTGGAATACATGGAATGACGTGGGTTGGATGTACTGTGTAGCTTTGCATGTCTTTCTTAAATCACGTCTATCTTTATACAGAATGTGGGGGTTGCCATGAATGAAAAGAATGGAGCAATTCACGTGGACGAATACTCCAAGACAAACGTCTCCAGCATATATGCAATTGGAGATGTGACAGATCGCATGAATTTGACACCAGTTGCTCTCATGGAAGGAAAAGCATTAGCTGCAACATTATTTGGGGGAAATCCAACCAAGCCGGATTATGAAAATGTATGTGTTGTGAATGAAGAAGAAGCATGTGCCATGTACTGAAGCACTGTATTCCATTGCAGGTACCATCTGCTGTTTTCTGCCAACCTCCCCTGGCCACCGTGGGAATGACTGAAGAGGAGGCTATCCAGAAACTCTCGGGGGAAATAGACGTGTACGTGTCCAAGTTTAGGCCCATGCGTAATACACTGAGTGGTAGGGATGAAAAGACGCTCATGAAAATGCTTGTCCATGTGCCAACCGACCGAGTTATCGGATGCCATATGGTTGGTCCTGATGCAGCTGAAATCATGCAAGGCTTGGGAGTTGCGCTGAAATGCAAGGCTACCAAAGAACAATTTGATTCTTGCGTGGGCATTCATCCCTCTGCTGCGGAAGAATGGGTGACAATGTCTGCACCAGCCAGAAGAGTCTTGGGCCAAGGCCGCCACCAACCTGTTTGAATGATACATGCTCCATATCATGAAGATCTCGTCTTAATCAAATAATGAAGGATTTTTCAATTGTTCTAGATCATTTTTGGCACCAAGCAACTCCTGAACTGCTTGCTTCACTTCATCATTGGAATTGGTGAGTCCCTTCTCTTCCTTCAGCATGCGAACGTTTGCAGCAAGTGCATCCACCCGTGCTTGGGCCAAACGTAACTTCTCCGGGTCGCATTCAGCCTCTACACTGGTCGGTGTAGCTAATGGACCACCTTGCATGCCATCTTCATACTCCCATAGGCGCAAAACGGCCCCCTGGCCAACAGCAGCACCATCTGGAGATTCAATACTGAATATAGTTGCATTACTGACTTTGAACGGCTTCCCTTTGAATGATCTCCTCCAACCCTCGTAATCATCAACGTAGCCATTTTCGAGAGCTTGGGTTAACAGAGCTGACCGGTCTTCTTGAATTTCCTTATCAGGCGCAGCACTTTCTCTTGATGGGGTGCCAATGAGCTCATTCCAGTCACATTCGAATAAATCCAGCGCAGCCTTATTCCCGTACTCAAACGTTGGATCGTCACTATTGTTATGGGCTAGAATGGCAAAAGGAGCATTCCAAAGCAATGCGGCGACATCAGAAATTTCAACCTCTTCCTCAAACAAAGGCCTGCAAGAACACAATGACTGACACTCAGGGAGGTTGGATACAAATGCACAGATAGCATACACACCCACCTTCCCGTTTTCCTAAAGTAGCTCTCAATCATTAATAGATTCTGCAAAATTACCGGGGTACTCAAGTATGGTTTGGGACCTTCTGTCGGCTTGACACTGCTGGGGCCTTTATTCTTCTTTTTCTGTCCTTTGTTCCCACCTTTTTTCTTAGCTGCATACACTGTGAAGTATTTCTGATCCATGCGAGAAGCCATACGAGACCCTCGAGCCCACGTGGTCGTCGAGAACATGTTTCTAATCCTTCCTCGAAGGAGACGTCGTGGTTTGCAACTCTATGGGCCTTTTCGACGGCAATGTATGTTGAAATTCTCAATCAAATTCTATTAAAGATAATAATATCGAATCAGACTCGCCGTTGAGAGATCTGTATGAGAGGAAACGAATCAAAAATTCCATCAACATGGCCATGGATGTGCAGCCACATCCAGATAGCGTAGCAAGGGCATCCTACGATAACTGCAGGTGAATGAATCAATCGATCAGGTACAAGGCTATTTATCTTGTCCTCTTTGGGAGAAACTCCTGAATGTATGTGTCAAGAGACTCCTTGATGATTCTCTTGGCATCATCAACGCCCAAAAATTCATCAACCACAACAACTTTGTTCTCATTCTTCTTGTAATCCTCGAAAAATCTCCTGATTTCAGCCAATCGATGTTGTGGTAACTCTGAGATGTCAGTATAGTCCCTAAATTCTGGATCATCTGCATGGACAGCGATGACTTTGTCATCCTGCTCGCCCTGATCCATCATCCTCATCACACCGATTGGCTTGGCACGCAGGAATGAAAATGGCTGCACTGGTTCTTGCATCAAGACTAAAATATCCAATGGATCGTGGTCTTCGCAGTATGTGCGAGGGATAAAGCCATAGTTGTGTGGGTACACCACTGAAGAGTACAGCACCCTGTCGACGTGGAGCATGCCAGTCTCCTTGTCCAGCTCATACTTGACTTTCGAGCCTCTTGGAATTTCAATCACTGCAACAGACATCAAAAGTACAGTCAGATGAATGTGCCGCCTCTTTCTGTTTCAAAAAGGAAAGCAGCCCAAGTTCAGGCAAACCCACCTGCGTTGATAACATCTGGGCACTTGGGTCCAATATCCAGATCGTGCCATGGATGAGAGGCAATTCTACAGATCAAAATTTACAACAAAGATGTCAATCTTGGGACGGGCGAATCTGACAGTGAAACAACAAATTGCTCTGCGGCGCTCCAAAGATTCATCCCTGTATCTCTCTCCAAGGGGCGATTTGGGTGGCGTTGATAGTATACTATGTCAGTGATTCCTAATTGACACAATGCGTACCCTCTGGAGTGCCCATTAGCTGACATTTTTCGCTTGCTAATCTTGACTGGTCGGTTGAAAGATGCACAAAGCCGTTATTTCGTATTCCTTTGGGATTGCTGATACACTATGATTAAAAAAATGAATTATTTCTGGGCATTGACAGGGCATCTTGATTCATCAAGCCACAGCCCAGTCAAAGATGACAGCTGTTCTTGATTGGGTGTTGACTCCAAGTCTGATGAGCAATACAATTGATGCTCCAAAGATTTTCAAGGTATTGCAGTGAAAGAAGAAGGCCTTTCCAAGATTATCTTCTTGTGGTTCTACAATACATCGCCAAGATATTCTGTGAGCACTTGTGGATGATGGTATAGCAATGTCATCATGAGTCTCGTTGTTTAGCAAGGCAGAACTGGGTTTGTTACAAAGACGATTTAATGCGTTTATTTCTCTGACTGGAAACAAATCGACCAGTTCTACCTCTTAGTTGGACTCTAGAATTCTTCTCTTGCTTTTTCTGTGAGCTATTCTTGTTTTTCTGCAGCTTCTGGGAGCCCGTTGATTTCCTCTTCGATGTTTGGTGCCCTGATCTCTGACCTGGTGTGATATTCAATGCCTCATTTCTTGCACTCCGTCTTGCTGCAAGCCTTGCAGCTCTACCTTCGACAAGAGTCGAGCTGGCCTTTGGAGTAGACACTGGATGGGGTTCCTGCCTCCTACCAGAAACTGTCACAGATAGCACAGGGGGAGGGCGAGATTTCAGATGCCTCCTCGTGGAAAGCACCGATTTTCCGGATATAATATCTACAGCACGATCGATCAATGTTTGAGTACAATATAAATGTCGTAATTTTCATGCAGGGACGTTTGCATACCTTGTAATCTCGAGTCCCATTCAGTTTTGAGAAGTGCCATTTCCTGCCTCTTTAATTTTTCACGCCTGCGAATCAAGTCTGCCATGGTTCTGACCATTTCTAAATCACGACGGAGTATATCAAATCGAGACTGGACCTCAAAGTCATTCATTTTGCGCTTTCGTATTCTAGATAGGGTTGTAGGAACATCATAGCCAGAGAAGACATCATCTCCATCTGATGCTGCTGTGGTTGCATCTGCAGCTTTTTTGTGCCATGGTGGCTCGTACCATAACCTCTGAAGTAGTGGCCTCCCAGTCTTTTCGTGTTTCTTCTTCCAGTAGTTGTACACTCGTTTGACCACTTTACTATCCAGGCTTAAACCCCGAGCCCTCAGGCATTTTTTGAGGGGGAATATTTCAGATATTGATGGCAGGACCAAAGATGTATTAGCTGCATTTTGCTGCCCCAACACGACATCTTGACGCCACTTTGTTTTGCTCTCTGTTTCATTTTGGGGTGCCTCTTGCTGGACAATCCATTTTTCTGGATGCTTTTGCAGCTCGTATGTGTATTCTTTCTCCATTCGATCCATAAGGTGTTCCATCCATTCTTCTTTTAATTGAAAATCTGTAGATTGGGCCTTATTATATGCTTTTAGCCACTGCTCGTCTTCTTCATCAAGATCATACTCGATTGCCTGGTCCAGCTCATCTGGAGTGGGTTGCATGTATCGTATATATGCTTGCTCATTGCTCTTATTTGTTTCGGCGTGTTGCGATGCTCTTGAGATTTCTTTGATATTCCCCAACGTATGAAGACTCTTCACTGAAACTGCAGTGTTTCCTTCAGAATTCCTTACCACCACTGAAACATTGTGATGCTGCAAGATATTCTCAGGACAGTCAGCAGCTGGCAATTCCCTCCACACTGGGACCTTGATACCGTTCTGGCCATGCTGATTCCTTCCATGACGCACTCTTTTATACGAAGCACCTCCTCCGACCTGTGATGGATCGCCATACGTGTTCTGCAGAGCTCTCTCAGAGGGGTACTTGATCTCCAGTAGATGCCTTAATTCCGAATCTTGTATGACTAACGGATACGCCCCAGCTTCCATTGGGTCTGCAAACCCTAATTCAGACTCTTTCATCCATTGATGAAATTCTCCACCGCAATAATCTTGGCACCCATCATCTCTACCAGAGATGAACACTCGAATCTTCTCATCAACTGGCAATGGCCTCACCTTCCACAATGTCTTCACATTGCTCAAAGCCAACTTCCCGGGATCATGTGCTGCTGAACTATTAGACTTCTTCAGATGTATTTGATCCGCTGTCCCATGTACAGTCGAATGCCTTCTACCCCTCAACTCTGTTGAAACAGAATTTGTGCCCAAGCTTTGCCTTCTACTCCCACGTCTACTCGCAGGTGTCGACCCTGGTCTAGACTTTCTATTCGATTTAGCAATAGTCACACGCAATTTCGAAGCGCCAGATGCATTCTTGGAATCTCCGCTGGCACGTGCTCTGTGACCTTTCCTAGACGATTGCCTGCTCTGCTTTGGCTGACGTCTGCCGCCCTTTCCCGTACCCATCAAAATCGAATCCTCAGTTGCTATACCACTCCCATGACTAGCACACTCTGTAGTATCAAGTTGCTCTTCATCCATGTCCTCCTTGGTGTTCCACCTGCTCAGACCAAACCAGGAGAGCAGTCCCATGGTCCCAGTCAGTTGCGTGTGTCGCTGGATTCCTAATAAACTGAGTTCAATTGTATCACATCAGGTATCTTTTCTAAATAAGACGAGAGTTCCTGTCTCCTAAAGTCTAGTCACGCATCGCCAGCAGAGGCTGCGATATCCATGGCTCCAAGTGCCCTACAGACGATCTCAGTGTACAATCAAAGGAAAGAGATGTTTGTATTCACATAGTTGACAAGGTAAGAGGCATGTTTGATCAATAAATACGGATATTGTTGTTCCACGTGCCGTCCTTCCTTAAATGCAATTTAAATTGCATTCCTGAGAGAACCCACGTGTGATGAGATCTGTGCAGTGTTTCTGATAGTGGCATATCTGTGGCATATATGATGGCATGTTTTTGTCCGATTTCAGCAATTTTGGCATATATGATGGCATATTTCTGGCATATTTGCCCTTCCCATGAACTAGCGATTTTGATGGGAATGAGCGGAAGACTGGTAAACAAGTGAGTCTGCTCCCATCGAAAATACCGTTTTGTGGGGCTAACGTGGTATCATGWTTCATGRACATGTGTGTCACCGTAAAGTTACATCTATGCTACTCGTATCATACTTCAAAGGCGTCTTTCAATGTCTTCGTTCCATTTTTGGTATGATGGTATGATAAGGTTATTGTAAACCGCTTTTTTATCGATCCACAGCTGGTCTGGGACATGTTTCAGCCTGAGACAGGCGTTCAGGTGGTCCTCATTCAGCCTGGACCTTCTGTCAGTTTTTGTGAGATTCATATGAGCAAATCTTCTTTCATTTTCTACTGTAGTTAGTGGTACAGTCAGGATCAGCTTCATAAGCTTGACATACTCTGGGCATTTGCTTTGCATCAGACCTCTTTCTAGGAGGAAATTGAAGAAGACTATGGGCCCTGACKCTTGTTCACTTTCATCCCTCTTCGAGAATTTCAGGCTCTTATCGACTCCAATGTCAATGAAATCTTGAGTTTGCGAATACAGGCGAACCCTGTCGATGGGAGGATTGCATAAACAGTCGTTTCTCTTATCACAGGCAATGCAGCAAAATTGCTCCTCCAGAACTTTGATTTTTTCGAGTACATTTTCCTCCACATTTCCGTCCAAAAACGTTTCAGGCGATAAAATATCAAATGCTTGTATTATGTTTGACGGAGGAAATCGGTTTTGCAAAGCAGACAGGAAGGCACTTGCTGTGCCGCTGATCACCTTTGCTGTGCTTTCCATTGCTCTGAGAAACCTTTCATGGTCTGTATTGGCACGTACCCAGTCCTCAGGGGGAAGCAAGCTCTTTGACAGGTCTTCCGTGTCATCATTCAATAAATCCATCATGCTGAGAGCTCTCTTCCTATGCTTGTCTAAGTCCAAATTCTGCAGCTCTTCCTTTTCATATCTTGTAAAATGGAGCAAGTAGTTACGGCCACGACCCTTGAAATAGCATCTCCGCTCCCCGTTTTGATCACGCTGCCAAAAAAATGGAGTTTCATCATAAACATCGTGTAGTCGACCTTGTCGCGCRAACAACCCCTCAAATGTTAGTTTGAAAAGACCTTTGAAAGCCCTTTCATCATTTAAATAGTCATTTGTCACTCTATCTACTGTTTTCTGAAGTATCTTATTCAAGTCTTTGTAAAATAAGTTTTGAAGCTGCAGATCCTTCATCATTTTCATGAGATTGTCAAGCAGAGGCAAATACAGGAAAATTTCCCAAAGAGTTGTGAAGTCTGTAAGCTTACCAAATAAAACCTTTGCTTCGGGATCCCTTCGTTGCTCCTCGTATAAGTAATTCAAAATTGCGGGYAAGCCTCTACAAAACGAGTGGAAAGCATCACATACAGGCATCCACCTGACTTCCATTATCCTCTCCATCTTTTTGAACTTGAGACCAGTTTCCTTGTAGAAACACTCAAGTTTGGTGGTTCTTTTAGGCGAGTTGCTGAAATAATTCCTTGTGTCTTTAACTAGTGAGCAAAGGTATTTGAATGAGGGCACACTGTCAATTACTTCACATGCAAGGTTTGCTTTGTGGGCAGCACAGGAAGTTGGAAGCATGTAGGGAAATGCTTCCCTCTTCAAATTGACCAGGACTCCATTGTGTTTGCCTTGCATAGTGCTGCATCCATCTGCTCCAATTGAAATCACCTTTTGTTTTAATTGATCGGCTGATAAACCTGTGAAATCCTTGATGGCACTGAGTATCATASTTGCTTGGTCAAACGCTTTTATGTTTGCTCCCATCTTCACTAGTGCAAGAAACAAATACAGAACCTTTCCACCTTTCCAGAATCGCACTTCTACATCCATGTAGTCAGTTGTAGAATTATCGGTGCTGGAATCAACCGTGAAGGCCAAAAACTCAGCTTCGCCCAATGCATGCTTGACTTCCTCTGTCAACACAGAATCCATGGCRTCGACCATTAGCCACAAAGTATTATTGGATGTTTGAGCGTAACTCAGCAAACCGATATCCTCCGACGGTAAATACTGTATCATATCATTAATCCAATTTTTGAGTCCATTGATTGATCCATACTGGTTCAGTGAGGATAAAACCAAGGTGAAAACGTAGGCTTTTCTCCTTTGCTCTCTGATAGCTGGTGTCTCTGTGTATGTGCTCACCTTCACCTGAGATTCAGGAGTATATCGTGTATCTCCGTGAATTTTGGCAAAGTTTTGGTGCGATGCGGTTCTCTCGTGCTGTTTTAATAAATACGTTCTATTGTCAGACTTGTTGACAATAACAAGTTTTCCCCTTCCTATGGAGCATGGGTGGCAGAACACACGTTCATTCATGAAGCCAGTCCAGTTGAAATGCGATTCAAATTTGCCAGAAATTCGTCTTCTCTTACTGCTACTTTCTTTCAGCAGCTTCTCTGTGCACCCTGCTTCAGATTGGACCTGATCACTTGGAGAGGCAGATGTCTCCTCTTGAAGTCTGGTCAACTCTGCTTCGAGTTTCCTCGCTTTCCTCTGGTTCTCAGCCCCTATACCCGCACATTGAGATATTTTTGTTTGTTTGGTTGAAGAAGTAGTATTCGACGAAGGGAAGACAGGCCATGGCCTTTTGGAAGATCGCTCGCTCAATATCTCAACTTCCTCCTCGGCGGGAGACTCTATCTGATTCAGGTTCGATTGTTCACTCATCACCGCATCAAGAATGGCATATTTCATCCAAAATTGGCATATTTTGATGGCATATTCGACAAAAAACGGCATATTTACCGGCATATTTGGCGAGCCAAATATGCCGCAACATTTGAATTTGGCATATTAATTCGGGAATATGCCACTATCAGAAAGTTCTAATGCGGACAGAATGGGGTGTGGATCCGGTTATGGGCCACCGCCCGTTCTTGTCGAATGAGTGGTGCCGTTTTGCGGGTCATCCCACCGATCTTCCGGCTCTCCTCATACACGGCGCTCAACCCCCTTGTAATCGCATTTAATAATCATTTCCGGGTCGGGGAAGGTCTCTTGATAGCCAGGATGCCGGTGTCGAGCGAGTCACCGCAAGCGTGCGATTCCCCCCTCAGTCAGCCCCGCGCCAGCGGGATTTTTTCAGAATTTTCGGGCGATTCTTGCTAAAAATTGCATTAAAAAGTCATATCGTAAGGGGTGTGAACGCACGTGGCCAGGATGCCGAGACCTCGAAAACTGGTGTGGAAAGAGATCAGATATGGCAGGAAATACCGCGACATCAGCTTTCTCAAGCCGCAACCTCCCAAGAAAAGGGCTCGTAGAAATCGCAGGAATAATTCTTCGGGCGGACAGGGCCGGCCGACGCCCGCAGCAGCGTGTGGGAGTGAGAACGTGCATGAGCAACCAGCCCCAGACTGTGAAGGGGAGGACGACGTCTATGTCGACCATGGGGACGCCGGAGGGTACGATGTGGACGAGCCTGAGACTTTGATGACAGTATGGCGCTCGGAGGAGGGCACACGGGGAGCGAGGACGTCGCGCTACAAGAATGAGAGGGAAGAAGCTGCATGGGTTTGGTTGAGGCCTCGCATGTTGCACCTGATGGAGTACAACGACGACGGCTACGCGCAGATCAGGCAAGACCGACGAGATGCAGAATTGAAGATTTATCAGTCACGCGTGAATACACTGTCTTCCCACTGCAGGCACTGCAGTTATGCCACAAGCCAGGTGAGGTCCAGGAGTGTGCACATAGTGACCTGGGATTTCTGCCACGAATTGGAGCTCCCAATCGTGTGCTGCGATCGGTGCGTCCTCTGAAAGTATGTATCTATAGTTTCTACAATCGTGGGAGTAATACGAGGCGTCGGCTGCGCTGCAGGTGTGTGATTGGACGGGGCGAAGGGGCCACCCCACATCACGTGACTCCTCTGGAGATGGGAGCCTTCTCTGGCACGCCTGTCCGGGTACGATGTCGCCCGCTTTGATTGTATGACTGCTTACAGATGTCTTGTGACGTGTTTGCCTGTCGTGATGCAGCCGTTGGACTTGTCCAGGGTTGCTGCAGGGCAGAAGGTGTACCTGTATTCTCTGGATCTGCTGATGTCCCTCTCAGACACTGTGGACGCCTGCCCCCGGCTGGGAGTGGCAGCGTTCAGTCGCAGTCTTATGAAACGAGTTTCCAGAAATGGGTGTGCCATCGAACTGACCCCTGACACGGTGGCGAAGCACATCAGCAGGGCATTGCATGAGTTCACCATCCTGACCTTGGGGATGGGCAGCCCAGATGCCAGGCGTGACCTGGAGGCGGCGGCTATGGACCGAGAATACCCTTCAAATGCAGTATCAGAAGAGGAGGACCAGTCCGTGGCTGCAGAAGGCGGTGCTGCAGGGATGGAAGATGGATCCAGTCACCGGGAGGGCCAGGATGCAGGCCTCTGGGACCACGACCTCCTTGCCGCCTGCCCAGCGTGTCGAGGGTCCCAAGAATACTTACTCAAGATTGTGGAGAGCAAGATACGCGAGGGGGGGCTGGACGTGGGCGAATTCGAGGCCCTGCTGGGAGGGTCCCACTCCCTCATCCACTCCATGTACATTGATGGGCACTTTGGGCTGCCACACCGTGCCTCAGGGGGTAGCAGCGACCACAGACCCCCCATCAGCCTGAAACTATTGAGAGACGACGAGATGGAAGCGTTCAGAAGGGATCCAAGCAGCCTGACGCGGACTCAGAGGAAGAAGGGACCCTGCACCGTGGTCTTTCAGGCCGGTTCTAATGCGGACAGAATGGGGTGTGGATCCGGTTATGGGCCACCGCCCGTTCTTGTCGAATGAGTGGTGCCGTTTTGCGGGTCATCCCACCGATCTTCCGGCTCTCCTCATACACGGCGCTCAACCCCCTTGTAATCGCATTTAATAATCATTTCCGGGTCGGGGAAGGTCTCTTGATAGCCAGGATGCCGGTGTCGAGCGAGTCACCGCAAGCGTGCGATTCCCCCCTCAGTCAGCCCCGCGCCAGCGGGATTTTTTCAGAATTTTCGGGCGATTCTTGCTAAAAATTGCATTAAAAAGTCATATCGTAAGGGGTGTGAACGCACGTGGCCAGGATGCCGAGACCTCGAAAACTGGTGTGGAAAGAGATCAGATATGGCAGGAAATACCGCGACATCAGCTTTCTCAAGCCGCAACCTCCCAAGAAAAGGGCTCGTAGAAATCGCAGGAATAATTCTTCGGGCGGACAGGGCCGGCCGACGCCCGCAGCAGCGTGTGGGAGTGAGAACGTGCATGAGCAACCAGCCCCAGACTGTGAAGGGGAGGACGACGTCTATGTCGACCATGGGGACGCCGGAGGGTACGATGTGGACGAGCCTGAGACTTTGATGACAGTATGGCGCTCGGAGGAGGGCACACGGGGAGCGAGGACGTCGCGCTACAAGAATGAGAGGGAAGAAGCTGCATGGGTTTGGTTGAGGCCTCGCATGTTGCACCTGATGGAGTACAACGACGACGGCTACGCGCAGATCAGGCAAGACCGACGAGATGCAGAATTGAAGATTTATCAGTCACGCGTGAATACACTGTCTTCCCACTGCAGGCACTGCAGTTATGCCACAAGCCAGGTGAGGTCCAGGAGTGTGCACATAGTGACCTGGGATTTCTGCCACGAATTGGAGCTCCCAATCGTGTGCTGCGATCGGTGCGTCCTCTGAAAGTATGTATCTATAGTTTCTACAATCGTGGGAGTAATACGAGGCGTCGGCTGCGCTGCAGGTGTGTGATTGGACGGGGCGAAGGGGCCACCCCACATCACGTGACTCCTCTGGAGATGGGAGCCTTCTCTGGCACGCCTGTCCGGGTACGATGTCGCCCGCTTTGATTGTATGACTGCTTACAGATGTCTTGTGACGTGTTTGCCTGTCGTGATGCAGCCGTTGGACTTGTCCAGGGTTGCTGCAGGGCAGAAGGTGTACCTGTATTCTCTGGATCTGCTGATGTCCCTCTCAGACACTGTGGACGCCTGCCCCCGGCTGGGAGTGGCAGCGTTCAGTCGCAGTCTTATGAAACGAGTTTCCAGAAATGGGTGTGCCATCGAACTGACCCCTGACACGGTGGCGAAGCACATCAGCAGGGCATTGCATGAGTTCACCATCCTGACCTTGGGGATGGGCAGCCCAGATGCCAGGCGTGACCTGGAGGCGGCGGCTATGGACCGAGAATACCCTTCAAATGCAGTATCAGAAGAGGAGGACCAGTCCGTGGCTGCAGAAGGCGGTGCTGCAGGGATGGAAGATGGATCCAGTCACCGGGAGGGCCAGGATGCAGGCCTCTGGGACCACGACCTCCTTGCCGCCTGCCCAGCGTGTCGAGGGTCCCAAGAATACTTACTCAAGATTGTGGAGAGCAAGATACGCGAGGGGGGGCTGGACGTGGGCGAATTCGAGGCCCTGCTGGGAGGGTCCCACTCCCTCATCCACTCCATGTACATTGATGGGCACTTTGGGCTGCCACACCGTGCCTCAGGGGGTAGCAGCGACCACAGACCCCCCATCAGCCTGAAACTATTGAGAGACGACGAGATGGAAGCGTTCAGAAGGGATCCAAGCAGCCTGACGCGGACTCAGAGGAAGAAGGGACCCTGCACCGTGGTCTTTCAGGCCGACTCGGAAAAGAGGAAAATGTCCCGCCACCACGACCGCACTGGGGTGATGGGGGCATTTTGTCGTCATGGATTTTGCTTATCAATGATCAACATGACTGAAGGTGCGTGCAATGGCGTGGACTCGGGGCGTGGTGCCCGTTTGTGACATGATGGTCGTGCATGATGCAGGGGAGACTTGGAACTATGGCACCAAGCTCATGGAGTTGGTGATCAAGGCGCACGGAATCCCCTTGACCATGTGGTATGATATCAATTGTCGCTTCAAGCAGCACGCCATCGACTGGGCGGAGGCCAAATGGGGGGGTGGGGTGGAGGCAGCCAGCCTGGCCAAGCTCACTGCCTACCCTTTGCCCCCGTTTCATGTGTCGTGCCACAACGCCACATGCCAGTGGCACAACAGCCACATGCGCATGTACATGGTGGGTCTGGGGGCAGGGGAGCCCCCCGAGATCGCGTGGGCTCACATGAGGAAGGCTGGGCACATCTTGCAGTACCAGAGCCTCTCCTTCAGGCATGTGAGCATAGAGCGGATCGTGGCTCGGTGGAACGAGTCCAAGGTGCACAAACTGATACCATTTATGATGGAAGCCTACATGCGAGCTACGACGAGGGAGGCGGAAGCCCGTCGACTGTTGAATGCGGTTGTCAACAAGATGAGGCAACAGCAGGGTGCCTCGGATGACAAGGTAGGTTGCATGCTCCCATCCGAACGCGTACTGGCCCTCTCACACGACACGCTGCGTGCAGATCCAAATGTTGCTGTCCACGAAGCCCTCCTTCGCAGGCGAGGGGGCGGTGGACAAGTCTCCTGAGGTGGACTTCATGCAGGCTTGGCTGCGGCATGACTATCTGGTCAATTACCAGCAGCACGCGGCCTCCTTCAAGCCCGTGTGGAAGGCGGCGCTGGGGGAGAAGAATATCAAGTTGAACGTGAAGAACAGCATCACCGCGGATATCCGCAGGGCCGAGGAGGACATGGAGAGGGCCAAGGACAGCATCCCCCATTGGCAGGCGAACGGCTGGAACTTGAAGGTGGCAGAGCTGCGGCTGTGGGCATGGAGGCTGCGCCTCCAGCAGCGAGACATCATCGAGGTGTTTCAAGAGACGGAGATCCTGCGTCTGCAAGAGCAAAAGTACCTGACACGTAGAGAAATGAGCAGCAGGCTGAGGAAGGCAAAAGAGGTGCGTTGTTGCATGCATTGATGGCAGCCCCACGATCGCCCCTCATCCTTTTAGTATTTTTGCAGGCATCCAAAGTTAAGTTGATGGGAGTATTGGGCGATATGTGCTACGTGGCGTACCATTTCCTGGAGGCCTGCAATGTCCAGGCGCTGTATCTCTCCACTAGCCCTTCCCAGGCCCACAGCGACGACAGCACCCACCTGGAGTACCTACCCCTGGATATCAAAGATGCCTGGAGAGAAGCGACAGCCATCAGGGATAACGTTGGGGGGTTCACGCCCGAGGGAGGGCCCCAGCAGGCTGACATGTTCACCTCCATGCTCAAGGAGGGGGAATATCCATGGATGAACAGGGATGCGAGCGACCACGCGTACGGAGTGCTGCTCCACACCCACAAAGACGGTGTATCGAGGGCTTTAGAAGAGCAGGAGCTCATTCTGGAGGAGCTAAAAGGGTGTCAGCAGGCCTTCCATGTGGAGATTGGCCAAGTCCAAGCAGAACCTGGACTCCCTGCAGGTGCATATAGACACGCTGAACGCCAATAGGGACGTGATGAAGTCTCCAGCCCACGTCGAGACTTTGAACCTGTCCATACGAGAGGGTGGTAATACTTGAGATAGCATTTGGACCCATGTCTGCGGTGTCTGTGTCCCTGCTGTTGAACACTCCCCAGACCTGCAGGTGTTCCCCCGCAGCCGCTGCCGAATATAGCTGGATGGCGTGGGAGTTCGGAGTGCTGGTGAAAGATTATGAGCGGTCCATCTCCCGCGCGATGTGCAGGAGGAGGCTCTTGGAGGAGAAGAGGTGTGAGCTGGTGGCCTTGCATAGCAAAGCAACAGGTTGCTTGGAGTCCCTCAGCGACGGCCCTGGAGAAGCTTCCAGGTATATAGAGACAGAATATAACGAAGAGTATGCGTTTGCGTACGTGTCGGACTCGGACGAAGATTGAGTGCGGCCATCAGTGTACTGTCTGTGGCCACACTCCCAGAGGTGATGGACATGGCAGCCTTTGTTGGTTGCTGTCCCTTCAAGGGGCGTCTATTGATGAGTATCTGTATGGTATTATTTGTATATATGTATAGTAGATGTAGCACTTGCCCATTCGTCGTTTCGCACAAACATGGAGTTGATGGCTCTTGGTGAGGCCTTGCAGCAATGCAACTGCTAGCATTTTCTGTTGGCACATTGATCCCAACATGGCCATCATCTTGGTTTTCCACCAGGTCGCACCTTTCTTGTATCTATCACTATGTATACATGAGCATGGCACACTTGATGTGCTCTCATATCTGATTTGATGCTTCTGCACCATGAATGTTGAGCATGCAATGACAACATTGTTCTCGTAGACTCTGTCATTGCATCAAGCATGTGTAGCGGCACCTAATCGTGCAGAACCGCCGCGTTTCCGATTTTCTATCGTATATGAATCATTGTGAGTGTGGTCTCGCGGCGAAACTCCTCGGCATGGTGCTCCCAATGCACGAAGAAGATGCCACCAGTGCAGGGAAAACCCTATGGAGACGTTGTGCGCTAGTGGCACGCCTTCTCGGCGCAACATGGGATCACTGCCTCGTGTATACGTACAATGTTGTGTTTTGGTTGTGATGGATGCGGTGGCTGGGAGAATATGTCCAGGACCATGGCTTGGGAGGTCGACGAAGCCTACTTGAGGCTTGCCCTACCTCCAGAAACAGGGAACTTGGCCGGTTTTTTTCAGCGTTACGGCATACTTTTCCTATACCTCCTTGATTTACCCGATCTAGGGTGTGAAATCATGATCCGGTGAAAAAAGGGCCTCGATCGAGCGACGCATGGGCCTCTCGGGGGTGGCATGTCTCCCACTACAGGTATTCTTCCATGGGACATGGCTATCCATGTGCGGCAGCTGTTCCACTCATTCCAGCCCCCAGACCCGCCACCCTGGGATGAACTCCATCGAGTATGTCAAAACACGGTCACCGCCTGAGAGCATAGCCTCCAGCGGGCGCCAAGTCGAACCAGGGCCACCTGGCTAGAAATTTGAATTTTTTCAAATTTTCGATGGACTCGTCCGCACTCTCCTGACCATTTCGATCGCCGCGGTGTGCTTCAATTATTACATTAAATCATTTTGATGCCTTGGATAGCAGCGATACCGCGTATATGCGCGAGGTCGCTGCAACTGCCGGATCGGGCCATGCGGTCTCTCCGATGAGGCTTGTGCTGGCCACGGCTCCGATGAACGGCCCGTTCATTGAAAATCGGCATATGTTAATAATTGACTGGGGAGATCACATCCGTATTCAGTCGATTGGGCGAGCGGGTCAGGTCAACCGAGAGAACACATTCTGCTCGGCCTTTCTCAAGCGGGGCATTGCCTGCTGCGCCACGGGACGATCACTGCAGGGATATGAGAATACATACGGGATTTTCAACATGCCCAACCACCCTCGAGCTGAGCAGGAGGCCGCAGTCTCGGCAGCGACGCTGACCGCAACTCCCATTCCGACAGGTTGTTCATGACAGGAGTCCGAAATACGCGACGATGTGTCATCGATGCTGCCATATCAGACATCTAATACGTTTCAAAATCATATGAGGAGAATGTAGCGTGCGGGGAACGCATTTTGGACACGAGCGACCCAAGGACCTCGCCCCAGAACCCTGTTTCGCAGCTCTCAAAGCCGGCCCTGAGGCGTGTGCAAACGCGATCCGGCCGACGTCGACCCTTCCCAAATCGCCCCTCCGCTTGTCATAGGCATTTATATGTTATGTGAAGCGTATATCACTGGCGGATTTGGCGAAACGCTGCCGTGGCGAGTCAGAAATGCGAGAAACAAGCCAACCACCGACCGAGCGTGGAGGCAG
Source organism: Picochlorum costavermella (assembly GCA_011316045.1). Taxonomy (NCBI): domain Eukaryota; kingdom Viridiplantae; phylum Chlorophyta; class Trebouxiophyceae; genus Picochlorum; species Picochlorum costavermella. The sequence continues at coordinate 1,686,404 of WKLD01000003.1, read as the reverse complement.
AGTTGGCATCGCCCATCGCCGATTTTCTGTTTCTCGCACTTTCGCCAGGTATTTCGCACATGACATCCATATTCATATCATTGAAAATATATTGAACCCGCTTTGAGGTCGATTTCGTGTACTTGGGAACGGCCGGATCGCGTTTGCACACGCCTCAGGGCCGGCTTTGAGAGCTGCGAAACAGGGTTCTGGGGGAGATGCCCACGGACCCAATCCCGAGATTTGCCCTCTCCTGCCTTCCAAATAATCTCAATAGTATAGTAAATCTATATGAAGTCTATTGAGCGCGCTGGATGGCCCTATCGCACCCCTAGCGGGCATGTTTTCTCGAGTTGGCAACGAACTGCTTTCGCGTGCTGACGGTGCCGAGGCGCCGTACTGCTCCCTGGTCTCGCATATGTACAAAAATTAATATATATTGATGAATCGTAATATTTCTATACGCGTATGAGTAGCATGGACACGCCGCTTGCGACGCAATGGACCCAGCGCATGTTTCTCCATTCGAATCCGCCAGACCTCGGTGCCCGCAGCAGTCGCCTTGTTGCGTCTTGACGTACAAATGCAATTGAAAATGTGCAATTACAATGTTAAAAATATTTTCATACGAACGACCACGCAGTTCCTCGATCACCGAACTGCAATTCTGGACAAACCAGGATGCGCTGCCACCTTGGTGCAATGGGCACTATTCAAACACGTAGTCTTCCTCGAAAGGGCGCTTTGCATTTCTTGCAGGTCGCCGTCTTCTTTCAAGGATGCCTGCCAAGACCTGCCCCGCTTCTCTTGCAGATCCCTCCTCTGAATCCTCCTCTTCAGGTTGCTCCCCACCACTAGGGCTCCTCCCTTCCCCTTCTCCTCCATCGTGTTGTCCGTCATTGCCGAGGGGGGGAGGATTCGAGAGCACCTCAAGAATATTTTCTAATTGCTCCCCTACGGGCGGTGTCCCCGCTGGGCCTGTGGCCGCAGCAGCACCGCCCTGAAGCCCCTGAGAAGATGTCCCATCTGGGATCCTCCCATCCCCCCCTCCTCCGCCTGGTAATCCGTCATTGCTGACCGGCGGAGCATTCGAGAGCATCTCAAGAATGGTCTCTAATCGATCGCCTACGGGCGGAGTCCCTGCTGGGTCCGTGGCCGCAGCAGCGCCCTGAGAAGATTGACCCCCATGCACCACTGCCACCCTGGGCCTGCAGAATGAATCGTACACGTCGCCCTCGACCCCATTCGTGGCCGCTTCCACATCCACTGGAATACTGGTATTATTAGTGTCTGCAGGGGGTTGTGCATCGGGATCCAGGCCCTTGCATTCCGCCCACACACTGGGGAGTACCACCTTGAAATGCTTGACCAACATCTGAGAGGCAACCACACTCAGCTTCGAAGGAGCGATGAAAGGAATATACTTGGCCTCGTATGCTGTCCTACCATTCTTTGGATTAGTATATTCACGCATTAGTCGGCCTGGCCAGTCCAGAAGTATCCTGGCATGCTTGCACTTCTCACACTTGTCTTCTTGGCCAGCTGCTGCTTCATTGTACAATGGGCACTCGGCCATCGTCTTGTGGTACTCCAAACCCACAGATTTCTGAGCAGCAACTTTATAAAGGCTTTCTGTGACCCCGTGCTTCCACGCTCGCTTGGCTTCACCCTCGATATCAGCCGGAGATAGGCCAAACACTACACCCAGTCGCCGAACTCGATCCTGAAATGACACACTCTCATCCTTCTCCCGTCCCGCAGTCACTGCAGAGAAGAGTCCAACACACATTATGCTATCAATAGGGATATGAAGGGGCAGAATGCGCCGCGCTGCGTACCAAAGAGGCCCACAGCAGTCTGTATGCTCTGATCACTCTTCAACTTCTGCAGCTCCTCCTCCTCCAACTTCATCCTCTGATCCCTTAGCAGCTTGGCCAGCGCCTCCTGGTCCGACAACTGAGCAAGTTGAGACATAGGACCCGAAAATCTCTCTTCTCCCTCGAAAACCATGGTCGTATACACCTCCTGCCACGAGCACAGGAAATTGTGGATCTGGTCCATGCGCTCATTGACCAAGTCTGCACTCATCCAAATCCAGTGTCAGCAGCACCCCGAGGAACCCACCTGTTCAAAGTACAGAAGGTATCAAAGAACGAACCGTTATGAAACGCGGAAGTCTTGAAAATGGCGCTGGGCCCATCGGGATGGAGGACGTAACACACCACATCATGAATTCTCACCTTCCCAAAGTGGTCCTCACCGAACAGTTCCTTGCGCTTGTTCACCAAATGCTCCGTCGTTCGCGTCAAAGCCTTGTGTAACTCATCAATGTATTTGTTGCAGTACTCGTTGAACTCTTTCACTTTGCGGTCCCGCTCGGGAGGCCTGTCTCCTGTGCCCAACAGTCGAGATACTGGATCATTCTGCCTGCGCTCGTTCGAGCCTATCCATGGGTTTGACATCGCAGAAAATTCAAATTTAAGATCCCCGAAACCCTGATCGTCGCCAAAATAGCGCTTCTGCTCGGGAGACCGGGAGCCTGGGTACAGTCGATGGACGGCCCAAACGCACGCTAGGGCGGATCAAATGCGCTCTCCTGCGCGCGAAGTCCCCTAAAATGCAATTTAAATGAGTTTGGGGGGACGGGAGAGCGACCAAAACGCCTATCCGCCAAGTCGGCATCACCGAATGAGACCCCCTATCTGGTCCGAATGCAAGGTGAATCAGCCCCCAATCGCTGTCCACATGGTCTCCTTTTGATAGTGGCATATTCCCGAATTTTTATGCCAAATTCAAATTCTCGGCATATTTGGCTCGCGAAATATGCCGCGACATATGCCATTTTTTGTTAAATATGCCATCGAAATATGCCATTTTCTAAAGAAATATGCCAATATAGCCAATTGAACGATGAGTGGGCAGGTAGCAAACGACCCGCCCTCCAAAGAAAGGACAGGTGAAGAAGACGTTCAAATTGTCAGCGAGAAAGGGATCATAGGCAGCAGTTGGCCAGAGTTTCCCAAATCTGACATTACATCAGCATCAAGGCAGTCAAAGATATCAGAATGCAAAGGCATTGGTCCAGACAACCAGGCAAGAGCTAGAAAGTTGGAAGAGGAGTTGGCCAGGCTCAAAGATAGCGATTCTTCAAGTGCCTCCAAGGTGAAAAGGACAGGGGACGGCAGTGAAATAGTTGCAAGCAAAAGGCGACGTATATCAGGTACCCTCGCGTTCCAATTTCCATGGGCAAATTGGCAAGGAGAAGTTGCATACTGCAACCCATGTTCCATTGCTAGAGGAGAAATGAAGGTAGTGAATAAGAGTGACAACAAAGTTGACCTGTTTAGACAGCATGAGAAATCCAAGTCTCATATTAAGAATGAGAAGATATATAAGGATGAAACGTTTGCTCCCCAGACTCAACGGCATGTTATTGATTATTCTGAAACCCCGTCTGAGAAGATACAACGATTAAAGGCGTATCAATTTACATTGGTACTCTCACAATTACGCAATTATGGGTCAATAAATGGGCTGAAATGTTTCGTTGATGATATGAATGCTATTTTGGTAACAGATACAGATCGGCATCTAATGAAATATGCCTCAACATCTACATATTCTTATTGGCAGATGGTAGAAGCAATTGATCATGTTTTGAAGAGGGAAGTAAAGAGGCTGATCAAAGAAGCAGACCATATTGCATTTACCATCGACTCCAGCACAGATAATTCAACAACAGATTATATGGATGTGGAGTTGCGTCTGTGGAAAGATGGGAAGGTATTGTATCTATTTCTTGAAATGGTAAAGATGGGTGAGGAAATGAAAGCATTGAACCAGGCTACACTGGTGCTGAATGTCATCAAGGATTATATAGGAGGTTGTGAAAAGTCCCTCTCCTGTAAAGTGATTAGTGTGGGAGCAGACGGTTGCAGTACAATGCAAGGCCTCAGAAATGGTGTCTTGAAACATTTGAGGGATGCTTTTCCTTTCATGCTCCCCACTTCCTGTGCAGCTCACAAAGCTAATCTGGCGTGTGAGGTTATTGACAAGGTGCCTACTTTCAAATATCTCTGCAATTTAGTGAAAGATGTTAGGAACTACTTCTCCAATTCCCCTAAGAGAACATCAAAACTCAAATCAGCATGTGCAGAAGTAGACCTGAAATTCAAAAGGATTGAGAAAATCATCGATGTGCGATGGATGCCAGTAAGCCATGCCTTTCATTCATTTTGTAAGGTACTGCCTGGGATATTACACTACTTGGAAGGGCAACAGCATGATGAAGCTGAGGCAAAGCGCTTGTTCATGGAGCTAACTGATTTCACCACTCTCTGGGAAATCTTTTTGTACTTGCCGTTACTCGACAGGCTGACAGCAATGATGAAGAATCTGCAAAAACAAAATTTGTTTTTTGATGATCTGGAGACAATTATCGGTGAAACTCATGAGAGGATACAGAAGGACTACGTCGGTGTCAAAGCTTTCCAGGGCCTTTTCCAGATAACTTTTTCAAACTTGTTCGAGACACATGGCCCTTTATTCGAGGTTTATCAGAGCGTAAATCCATTTACTAAACACCAAGATTCCAATGGCAACAATACGGTTTACTTCAAGAGGCATACGAGAGCTTACACCCTACATTTCAACAGGATGGTGAAAGAAGAGCAGAAGATTCTGGAACTGGACAATGCCAAGGTTAGGGCCAACAGCATGCTTGATCTACTGAATGATGACCCAGAGGATCTATCTACAGCCAAGCTTCCACCTTTAGAATGGATGTTGCCAAGCAATCATGAACGGTTTGCCAATGCAATCAAAAGTACTGCAGACATTGTCAGTGATACAGCCAAGGCTTTCTTGAATGCCTTGCAAGAAAGATTGCCGCCCAACGAAATACTGAAAGCATTTGGTATAGTTTCTCCAAAATTCTTTTTGCAGAAAGACGCTGAAGATTTGCTCATACAATATACAAATGTATTGGCAAAACAGTTTGGCTGTGTCACTTGCCCTGTTGGACAGAGGTGCTCCTGCAGTCCTCCAATCCAAAAGTGTCTCCTGAAAAGGGAAATGGAACATTTCCTCACTATAGGAAAAAATAAAAGTACTGAATATATGGACAGAGAGGACATTAACGGCGAGGGCCCAATCCACTTCCTCAACTTTTTGCTGGATAGAGGGATGATGCAGAGCACTTGCCCAGAATACTCAAAGCTAATGAAATTGATTGTCACAGTACCCTTAACTACTGTAGAGAATGAGCGTAGATTCGCTCACATGAATCTAACAAAGACAGATCTAAGAGCAAGTCTGGAGGAGCAGCACCTGAATGCATGCTTGTGAATCAAGCATGTTCCGCAAGAGGTTTGGAAGATTGACGAGTTCTACACAAATCTGTGCATCCCTGCATATCAGGAATGGTCGCAGTCATGTGAGAGAAGACCCTGACCTTTCTCGGATAAAAAAGATGGGGATACAATATGATACTGTATCATATTGTTGGTTTACAGCAGTTTGACATTGATGTAAAATGGCCGTTCGAAGCCCTCTTTTAGAAGGCGCTGGAGACTATCTTGATTCGCTTTGGCGCTCGTCCCATCAACAGGGCTCTTGGATGGGATTACAAAATATGCCAGAAATATGCCACCACATATGCCAACTTGTCCCGGTCAAAGGCTGAAATATGCCGGCCAATATGCCAAGAATATGCCGCTATCAAAAGCCCTGGGTCGGGGCCTTATTTAGCGCCTCTTCCATACCTCCATTGCAACCAGGAACCCCGTAGCGTAGTCTACTGTAGCAACATTGTCCTATTTCCCAATGGAATAGAAATGTTCCGAGGGATGAATGCTGGGAGGACTTTGTCAGAACTAGCTAGCCAAGCCTTCACTTCATTGTAAGATGCTTCCCAAACTTTGACGAAGGGGTCCTCTGACCATTTTAATTTATCCCAAGGCTTGGTCTTACTAACAAAGTGATAAATATGAGTCTGAAACATCAATTCACTGTGTTCTGTCAAACCAGACCTGACATGGAACAAAGGAGGGAGTCTAAAATATTTATTCCTTTGCTCAAAATACAGGAAGATAAATTCTTGAGATGGACAGCACAACCTCTTATCTACGAGGGATAATTTATCGGTCATATCATGCAAAATCTGTAAAGACGGCTCCAAGACCATCACTCCGGAATTTAGCCCAATCCAATTCATATCTTCAGGTTTAAAGGTGTACCTCTCCCAATTAGCAGTGTTCCATGGGTCATTATCTGAGAGAGAATGGTCGTAGAAGACAATTTTCTCTCTTCCTGAACTAATTGCAGATGCTGTCACAGATGGCTTTAAGCAGAGACAGTCTATTTCTTTTAAGACCACAACATCAGAGTCTACCAGAACAACTTTGGCATATTGAACCAGGGACCACACAAATAGTTTCGTCCAAAGAATACTGTCCCTGCCATCGATCTGGGTGGCAAGATTTTGCTTGGTTGGTAGGTGTTTTGGAATCTTGTGAACTTCTATACCAAAGTCTTCCAACGTCTCCCAAGTTGAGGACGAGATATTATGGACCATTACAGCAAATATGAGAGATTCAGGATGATTTGATGCCCGTCGTATCTGATGAAACAATGTTAGTGTTGGTAGCAAATTTGCGTCATTTGAACAAAGGGTGACGAAGGCACAAGACGCCATGTCCTGTTCACTCCCTTTGCTCACATAAACATACCGGAACAATACCACACAAACAATTACAAAAATATATACAATCTTTTGCGCGCGACGATTAAGGCCTCGCACAAGTCTGGCACTTGCTATCCGCTGCTTCAGTTGCATACTCGTTTGCATAAGTACATGTCAATTGGTGCTGTAACGCACACTAGTTACTTTAGGCCGCTTTTATTATATATATACTACTGTACCGCCGCTAACTATTTACGAATCAAAAAGAAATTGAAATGCCGAATTTGCGAAAACTTTAGCGGATAAGTGAAAATAACTGGGGCCACAGAATCGCATGCATCGAAGGGTCTTGCTCCATTTCTTTGTGCTCTAGTGGCTAAATGAAGGATATAATGTGCTACAGGGGGGGTATCAGATGACTCCGTTTGCACAAGAGTGCCTCAGACCGTCCAGATGATTAGGCTTGGGTAGTCACCCTTCCACAATGCAGGTGTTCCCTAAATGGCTTGCTTTCCTGCTATCGCCTACAAAAGGCTATAGTTGATGGGAGTCGCAACAAAATTAAAGCAAAGTGTTTAAATTTTAAACAACGCAGGTCAGGACGCTCATCGGGGCCCCGGGTTACTTGGATGATCAATTCAATGTGTAGCCCTGTAATCATTTAGTAAATATGCTCCGTGCTCTTATCACCACTTGTACAACAGGTCTCTCTTTGAGCCCAAGCAAGATGCACAATACTTATAGTATTCCATATGCCCCAGGTATCTTTTAGCAAAAGATAGAGCAGAACTATTGGACCAGATGCACTCATTCTCTGCATGGTGTGGAGCATTTGTTGCTCTGAAAATGTATTCGACTGAGAACCTCTTTTTCTGCAATTTGTGACCCATGTATTCCATGTAAGAGCCAATTTGCTCAGCTGAAAAACATCTTGTATATATATTTGGAGAATCAATTAGTTGAGATGAAAATCTGCCCATCTGCAGCAAACATTTATTTATCTCTACCCCCAAATCATTTGAACAATTGAATTTCCTATGCTTGAAATTGCACATGGACATTAGATGAGATATTGGCTCTCTGCAAGGGATGTGTAGCTCAAGAGGGACACTCCAATTCTCAAACGTTTTTCTCCAGAATTGCCACCCTGTTTCATGGCTGACATAATCACAATCCTCGAATCCAATCTCGACCATCACCCCTCCTGGGACTCTTCCCCTGGTAAAACCTTTGTAAACTTTTGAAATGCTGTCAGGGATGGATTTCCAATGTTTCCCATTACCGTTTAGTTTCACTCTTTTGTTGTATTGCCAGCTGTCGTATGAATATCCTTTGTGTCCACAAATCCTTTCAAACCTTGCTGCCATTTCACCATTCAGAGTAGTGCCACCAGTTTTAGCCATGTGGACATGCCCATAGATCACATCCCCGGGAACTCTTGAGTTGAAAATCAAAGGCTTCTGGTGTTCTCTCTCTCTCTCTCTCTCTATATATATATATATACCTAATCCCAGAATTGTCAGTACCAAACATGCAAGGATGGATCTGTAGATAGAAGCTCCTGCATACTCTGCTTGCATGTTTATATGGCGTCACTGGTGAACTACTAGTACTCAAACATGGCAAAATCTTGGTGAAGACATTAATTTATTCTTTTTCCGCTCATGCTCGCCTGCCAATATTGTTATTGTCTCTGTGAAATTCGATGACGCTTGATCGGAGCATAATGGCTCGTTTCCTTTCTATCACCTATCAAAGGCTATGTTTGATAGGAGGCGCGACAAAAATTGGAGCAAAATGAACTTGGTGCAGAATGGGTCTTCAATACAGAGTGTCTCTGGTTGCCTCTTACTTTCATATTTCGTAGAGACATCCCAAGAAGAATAAATTGTGGAAATTGCTAGCAATAATTCAGGTATGGTAATGTTATGCCACATTTTTCTCGGGGCCTAGTTTAAGGCCTCTTCCATACTGTAGCAGAGAGCTACATCCCTGTGGGACTGGAGATCTCGGGAAGATCTCTAGGAGGTATGGAAGAGGTCTTATTTAAGGTCTTATTTAAGACCCCGAGCTAAATCACCGGTCGCTTAAAATACCCGACCGGCCAAACACGGTCCAAAATCTACATGTTTTCAAACCCTAATACCCTAACCCCCTGCCCCCTACCCCACCCTACCCGGTCCCCCCGACCATTTGATGGGAAACCCCTAAATTTCAGGTGGTCTTAAATAAGGCCACTTCTCTGTATGATCTCTAGAGATTGGTCATCAGTTCATGCTCCATATTGTGAGATGATTTTCTCTCATGTAACAACTTCGAATTCAATATATTTGTGAATAAGAGAGATACCCACTGTATGATTGGCTGATATGCAGCCCACACTAAAATCGAACCTCACTGCGTGTGAAGGTTGAACGCTCGCGGTCGGCAACGGCCTGTGAGCGTATTTGTCGACAGCACGTGTGTAACTCTGATCGAAGGACGGAGAATTAGAACACCTGCATTGTGCAATCAAGGAGCATCATACAGAGAAGTGGCCTTATTTAAGACCACCTGAAATTTAGGGGTTTCCCATCAAATGGTCGGGGGGACCGGGTAGGGTGGGGTAGGGGGCAGGGGGTTAGGGTATTAGGGTTTGAAAACATGTAGATTTTGGACCGTGTTTGGCCGGTCTTAAATAAGACCTCTTCCATACCTCACTTTTCAGCATGCAAGCACGAGCTGCACGCATCACATGACCTCTAAGATGAATGGGACGAAGATCTGCAGAGAACCCCGAGGATTTCAGATGCGAGCATGTCATAAAATATTCCACCTTCCTTGAAATAATGTGCTCCATCCGAGTTCATTTTGGCAAAATATGGCAGCTGAAGAATTCCAAATGGGCTGATCCGTTGGAATCCAAAATGATCCACCAGGTGGGAGGCAGCCCTATTGTAGCTTGCAATAAGTTCGTTCGTAGTAACATTCCGCCATTTTGCTGGTTGTCTGGTTTTGAGTACTGCCACTGTATCGACCCACAGGAACTTGGCTGATGGCATGAAGTTTTTAACCACATTGGTATACCAGAATGTGGCAGCGTACATTGCCAGTCGTGGCCTGGATTTCCTTCACAGGGTACACAACGCACTGCCTAGTCACTCTCGTGTCGTTGCCAACACAGAGCGTTCAACCTTCACACACAGTGAGGTTCGATAGAAGGGGATGGAGTAGAATACCAACCAATGTACAGAGGGTTATCTCTTCTTTCACAGAATAGTTTGAATTAGAAGTTGTTACATGAGAATAAATCTTCTCAGTATATGAAAATGACCATGATGACCAGATCTCTCCTAGGGATCTCATTTCCCTGGATATTGACGAGAGATCTCCTCCCACAGGGACGTAGCTCTCTGCTACAATTCCTCCCTGCTGAGAACAAACCAAATGTCCTCATTTGGAACAGAGTATTCCTCGATGATAAGAAATGCAAGATAGATATCTTTTCTCCTCCCTGCTAAAAGCAGGTTATTCATCATCAAGAAGAATGATCAAATCATCATCATCTGAATTCATAGTGGTGTCGTCGGAAGTATCCTGATCCTTGTCCTTTTGAGGAAAATCCTCTACATTTGCTGCTGTAGACTCATCCCATTCTCTTTCCAATTGATGGTTCATGGCATCAATATTCATTCTCGAATGAAAATGTTGAAGTCTATCCACATTGACGACTGGGTGAAAAGCATAGCCTTTTTGCTTGGAATTCAATTCGACAGCATTGTGTGGAATCACCCTCACAACAGTGAATGGTCCAATCCAGCGAGGTTGTAACTTTTTGAATTGCTTTCCTTCCCATTTCAATTTGTGAGTGGAGAGCAGAACTCGATCTCCTTCCTTGTAGACAGCCACTCTTCTGGATTTGTTGGCATACTGAGCTTGTCTCTGTTGTGCCACCCTCATGTTGTGGGTTGCAGCCTGATGACAACGAAATAACACATCCAAATATTTAGAGCTCGCTGTATTCCTCTCAGTCTCTTCCAGACCTAAAGCAATGGTATGGGGCTTTCTGGGATGGCGACCATAATTCAAATAGAATGGAGTGAACTTGGTGGATTGCTGATACGAATCATTATAGGCAAACTCCAGAGGCCATAACAATTCATCCCACGTATTGGTGTATTCATCACAGTAGCATCTGATCATATCTTCCAGCACTCGATTGACTCGTTCAGTCTGCCCGTCCGTTTGTGGATGGTAGGCAGTGGATTGCAACTTCTGACAACCCAGCTGGCTCATGAGCTCGATCCAGAACTGACTCGTAAACTTTGGATCTCTGTCTGACACAATACTCGAAGGCATGCCATGCAAACGATACACACACTGCAAAAAGATGGAAGCAGTACCTTTGGCATCCAACGAAGCTGGTGCCGGTGCAACGGTGAGACATTTGGTAAACTTGTCCACCATCACCACAATCTGAGAATTCTTTTTGGCAGTCAATGGCAAATCTGTGATGAAATCAATGGTAACTTGATCCCAAGGCTTGGCAGGAATAGGCAATGGTTGTAACAATCCAGCAGCAGGCTGATTCAGGCTCTTGACACTCTGGCAAACTGGGCACTCCTTGACATACTTGGCCACATCCTCTTGCATTCTGGGCCAATAATAATACCGAGCAAGATCCTTGCACATCTTGTCCCTTCCAGGATGTCCACTGAACACATTATCATGATGCAACATCAACAACTCTGTCTTGAAGGAAGCATTGTCTGGAATGATCAATCTCTTGGGCTGTTGGGAAGAAGGTGCATAATACAGCAATCCATTGTGCTCAGATACTGCATCCATATTCATATGATTCAAAATGGATGGCACTGGAACCTTCTGTTTCCAACACTTTTTAATCGATCCGATAAACCTGTCAGTCCTGTACAGCTGTTGCAATCTCTTGAGCAGTGCCTGGTCTTGTTGCAAACCCACAGCAACAGAATTCAAAACCACTTCTGGAGGTCTACTCAGCAAGTCAGCAATACAATTCTTCTTTCCCTCGATGTATTGAATATCCAGATTAAAATCAGCTAGTCTGTTCAACCATCCACTTTGCACACCATTCAGATCCTTCTGAGTGGGCAAATGAGTCAAGGGCCTGTGATCAGTAAAGACCACATTCTTTGGTTGTCCCAGCAAATAACTCCTGAAACGCCACACCGTGAGCCTCATAGCAAGAAATTCCTTTTCATACACAGAATATTTGAGTTCGGCGCCCTCCAGCTTTTTGGAATAATATCCGAGGGGATGATACATGCCATCAACGAGCTGGGTGAGAACTCCTCCAACGGCATACTCCGAAGCATCTGTGAACAGGTAAAATGGCTTGGACATATCCACCAATCTCAAGACTGGATACGTCGTCAAAGCATTCCTGAGAATTTCATACGCTTGCTGAGCMTCCTGGGTCCATACAAAAGGYACATCCTGCTTTGTCAGTGCTGTCAAAGGCAGAGCAATCTTGGCAAAATCTTTAATGAACCTCCTGTAAAATCCCACAGCTCCCAAAAAGGACCTGATCTGCCTCTTGTTGGCAGGTCTTGGAAASGTAGCTATCTTTTCCACGAGTCTCTGGTCAGGNYTTGATGCCCTCAGAAGTCACCACAAATCCCAGAAACTTGGTGCTCTGTCGAAAGAACTCGCACTTCTTCATATTCAAATACACTTTGTTTTTCTTCAGACACTTCAAAACAGTTCGAACATGCTCCTTGTGTTCCTCTTTGGTCTTGCTGAAGATGAGGATATCATCCAGAAACACCACCACAAAAGTATCCATGTGGGGCTTGAGCATCTCATTCATCCAGGATTGAAACGTCGCCGGAGCATTGGTCAACCCAAATGGCATCACTCGAAACTGATATGAGCCATACCTCGTTCTGAAAGCTGTTTTNGTGTCTGTCCTTCTTTGCTACAGGAATTTGGTGATACCCCGAATTCAAATCCAGCGCTGTGAAGTACTTGGCTCCAGACAGTTGATCCAACAACTCATCAATGTTTGGCAAGGGATAACTGTCCTTGACTGTCTGCTGATTGAGCATCCTGTAATCCACACACATGCGCAGATCACCATTCTTCTTCTTCACGAACAACACATTGGAACCAAAAGGCGAAGTGGATGGTTCAATAATCTTCTTGTCCAGGAACTGTTGCAACTGCTTGCGAAGCTCTCCAAGCAATGTAGGAGACATCCTCCTCAACGGTTGCACCTTTGCTTTTGTTCCAGGCAACAAGTCAATGTGGTGTTCCACAGCATAGGGTCTACCCTCCGAAGCATCTGGAGGCAATTGTCCCTCCAGCATAATCTCACCATACGAAGTCTTCAATTCCTGTAGAAACTCCAAGTGGTCTTCCTGCTCTGATCCCATTTCCAAAGCATGAAGACTCTTTTCATCTTTCGCACGATCCAGTGGCTGTTCACGTCGAGTGCTCACGTGAATCATATATANTTCGTCCACATCCGAGGCAGATTGGCATGTCCTCTCCATAGTAGGAGCAGTGAGCAGCAANTCATCTTCCTGGGCATGCAGAACTCTTTGGATCGGCCTTCTCAACAATACAGACATGGTCTGATAGCACAAACTGGCTCCTCGTGCCTTCAACCATGGCTGGCCTAAATACACATCATACTTGCTGTTCAAGGGTGCCACTCGGAGTGCCACATGTGTCACACACTCCTGAGCTCCATTTTGCACAATCCTCAATGAACAGTTTAGGACTTGATTAATATTCCCTCCAGATGACCCGTCTGGAAGCTTAAGAACTAGTGGTCGGCCGGTCTTCACATTCAATCCGCTAGTCCTGGCGAGGAAAGTCTCAGCCACGAAGTTTTCCTCTGCGCCCGAATCCATTAATATTCGCACTCTATATCCTTTGATGTAGCCGTCGAAAGAGAATATTAACCCTTTATCATCTTTCTTCGACTCCTGGAGATGATACAAATCTCGATCCTTGGAAACACAGTNCCCAAAATGAACACCAGCTTTGGTCAAAGCNGCCGTACTGTGCGATTCCTCAACAATGTCATTCTTGTTACTATTGGACTCCANGGGTGGCTCAGGCGTATTTTTATAAATAAAGTCCCCTGTTCCTGATCGATCTCCAGATTCTTTTGTTGTGAGCTCCTTTTTGTNCTGGGCTTGCAACCTCACAGTGCTGCAGCGATGTAGACTGGCCACCTTTCGTGGTCCAGCAACTGCAGCGATGGCCCAAAGCCAATTGATCCTTGCCACAGCGCGAACACAGTTTTCCATACCTTTCAGCAGCTTTGGCACAAAAATGAGTNGGATCCCATGGTGCACCGCAACATTTGCACAGCCCCTTGCCATATGTCTTTTTCTTCTTTTTCTTCATCTTCCTCTCCTGGCCACCCATGTAGTTAATGACCACTTCCGTTGACGACGACGACGACAACGAGGAACTCCAACTAAACAAGTAAGCAATCAATCCTTCCAATCTACCACAGACCAGCGAGTCAGGATTCGTCATCTCCTTGACATGATAGTCCTGCTGGTATTCCAATGCCTTGGCCTTGAATCCTGGCGTCAACGAATTCACAAAGACTCTAAATATGTGTNGTCTCGGTGCTCTTTTCTNCCATCAACTCCAGCTGGTCCAAGAGTTCATTGAAGGACTCCACATGATTATCAAAATCCTCAGCAGACTTCATCTTGAGCGACTCGAATTGTGCAAACAGGGCATCCGCAGTCTTGGCTCCAGCATATTTACGAAACACGGCCTGTGTGAGCTTGTCCCACGATTCAAACAATCCNTTGGTGTCNGACAGTATAGTCATACCAAAAACGAGCATTCTCTCGAAACAACAGCTTGACCTCCCGCAGCCATCTTGCCTCATCATCTGCAAAGCGATCCTTCATGTAGATCTTTGCCTCNGACGTCCATCTGAGCACCTCTTTGAGATCATTATGCTTCCTACCATNAAAGACAGGAGCCTCCAGCTTGGGCAATTTGTATCCCAGCGAAGCACTAAGGGCTCTTTCGTCCAGCAGCTGCCTAGGAGCATCTTGAGACCCCNATAGTCAANTGTTTCACCNGACGCCTCAAGTCTTGCTATTTTGTCAATCAAGCTTTCGCCTTCGGTAGTCTCTTGACTCGCACCATCCAGACCATCAGAATCAAACGCATCATTCTCACGCAAACGAATTTCTATGTCTGGTGGACTACCAGTCCCATGATTCTCGTTGCCAGTATTGTTCGACATTCTTCTRTAGGCATATGAAAAGATTNAGATACTTCTTATCAAGGTTGACTTGTTGAACAACTAAACAAATTACCTGTGAATGAAGAGAAACGATACTGATCGCCCTGCTATTCCGCAGCGACGCCTCAAATATCACCCAACTGTACGATTGATGGTGGGTGATGGATGTTGGATTATTCCAACGAGTACTAAATATTCGCCGACACTGTTATACTTTTCTAAGACGTCGCCCTATCTTCAAGTGGTGCTTCGAAACGACCACCCAGAACCTGTCGTTGACTTTTGAAACGACTCTTCAGATTCTGTCACAAACTTTGGGAACGACCTCCAAGTCTTTCNANATCGGCTGCGCACAAATACTTTATACTCCTCAGAACACGAAACATGTATCATGAGCTGAAACCATTGNGNCAGCGTACATTGCCAGTCGTGGCCTGGATTTCCTTCACAGGGTACACAACGCACTGCCTAGTCACTCTCGTGTCGTTGCCAACACAGAGCGTTCAACCTTCACACACAGTGAGGTTCGATAGAAGGGGNATGGAGTAGAATACCAACCAATGTACAGAGGGTTATCTCTTCTTTCACAGAATAGTTTGAATTAGAAGTTGTTACATGAGAATAAATCTTCTCAGTATATGAAAATGACCATGATGACCAGATCTCTCCTAGGGATCTCATTTCCCTGGATATTGACGAGAGATCTCCTCCCACAGGGACGTAGCTCTCTGCTACATCCAGCAGGTTGTCGTTGATCCTGGTGGCTGTGTCAGTTGAGGTACACTGATTGAAGTGATAATTGAGTCATCAATTTTTGCTTGTTCCATATTCGCGAGCTCACATTTACATTGTGTAAGTCATATCCTACTGATTGGTACATTCAGGGCTCCTCAGCCCCCTGATTGTCTCTGCAGCTG
>WKLD01000003.1:1450132-1670576 GCA_011316045.1 Picochlorum costavermella | reverse complement strand
TTTGCACCCCTGTCCTGAGCCATGGTTTAGGACCCAAACTTTGGGCCACTACCTGGTACTACAGGACTGCTGGCCTCTTTGATGCTGCCCTGGCATGGACTCTCTCTAAAAATCGCCACTGATAGATCACATGCCTGAGGATGGCTGAATTTCCCTTTGCTATGATCTAAATAGATCGAAACGAAGGATGCCTCTGAGTGCTGAGTGTGTGTTCAACAGATGGTCCTAATCGGACCCATCCTATCCACCATTCGGGTCTCACCGTTCTGTATGTCTAGAAATCATNCTTTCAGGTACATACACGGCACACTGTCCTCTGAAACAGTGAGACAGCCAAGGTCGTTCGTGGCGCATCGCGACACTGGCAGTTGAGACCCACCTCTGTGAATGCGTATCTGGTCGGCACCTGGTCGACGATAATAGCATCAGTACTGGATAAGATTTTACATAATGCGTGTTTCGGAGCTTTTTGCGCCATATCCACAAAGCTGATTTTCCCGGCCCATTTGGGGCGTGGTCGTCTCTCTTTNGAAGGATCCGTTCACCAGATCCTTTGGAGGGGGCGTGAGAGTCGATTTCGGAGCGTGTCGAAATGGATGTGCGTGTCCGGTCACGGTATCCGCTGGCGGGGACCTGGCCGTCGATTTCGGTCAAATTTCGCGAGCAACACGGACCCGTTTTGTCGAATGCAGAGAGCTTTAGCCCGTTTGGGCATATTTGGTAGTTTGTACAAATTATCTAGCTTGTGATTCGCCAAAGTGGTTTTTTTCAGCTTTATATCTGTGTGAATAAATGAATCAATAACCCACGCGTTTTCCAAATATCATTTGTTCCATTATCAGCCTGCAACCCTTTACAGCAATCGATTGCCCCAGCTGAAAGGGCGGTCCATCCGCCCTTTCCATCCAAACATCACTATGTCGATTCAAATGTCATGAGACTCACGTCAATAAGGGGCCCGCGAGAATGTTTATGTTCTCGAAATTTGAAGTCCGAAGATGCTCATACGAGTGAGAAATTAGCAACCATTGTTTTCGAGCCATACAGAGAAGTGGCCTTATTTAAGACCACCTGAAATTTAGGGGTTTCCCATCAAATGGTCGGGGGGACCGGGTAGGGTGGGGTAGGGGGCAGGGGGTTAGGGTATTAGGGTTTGAAAACATGTAGATTTTGGACCGTGTTTGGCCGGTCGGGTATTTTAAGCGACCGGTGATTTAGCTCGGGGTCTTAAATAAGACCTCTTCCATACCTCAGGAGCATCGAATTTCTCGTACACAAGAACAACTTTTGCAAGTACGAGCAGAAATGAAAATAAATGAGATAATGCAGACACCCAAGTTTTGCTATGTAAGAACACTCGTTGACCAGTGACGCCGTATCAACATGCAAGCAGAAAAAGCAGGAGCTTCCATCTGCTACAGATCCATCCTTGCATCTTTGATATTGACAGTTCTGGGATTAGGTATATATATAGAGAGAGAGAGAGGGATGGGGTTCAGACATCCTCTTCAGATTCGTGGCCATGGAACACTGCAAGCCTCTACTCTGTGTAAGAAAATCGTATCATGGGAATCGAGGGCTGCCCAACAATGTGATGACTCGCGCAAGAGACTTTTCGACATTATTTTAGTGTCTTCAGGCGGTGTCGGATCGTCTGCACTCTTCAATCAGATGAAACAGGTGGCGCAAAAGATGAACAGTGCAGCTGACCGAGATTCCCTCAAGCACAGATTGTTCCATATCACAGCTAATAGGTTAGTCGGCATGGTGGTCCAGAATACATCTCTTTCCTGCGGTACTAGATTGTTTGTATACACATTTGCAGATGCAGCCGCGTCAGTATTTAGTCTGTATCGAAGAAACTATCAACGGGCTCACAACACCAAGCTACATGCAAAAGGCTTCCCTGCCAGGTGTTTCCCAGCCAATACTTCCATCTATGCGAACGACGGAATTGATTATCTTGGCCTTGAAAGTCATTTCTACTCTTATCTTCATGCTGGATTGTGCTCTGAGAAGGTTCCTGTGATTTTCTTGCGGTCAGATGGCAGACACATACCCGCAGTGTGGGATTATCTTGCAGAAGCATTGATTGATCCACTAAGGACTTTCAATCAATCTTTGGTAGACGTTAAGATCAATGAAAGTCATTATGCAACTGATGAAAAGACAGCAGGGCACTTCACAAAAATGCAAAAAATCTATGCTAAGCTGCAAGAGCAATTGGATTCTCTGGGATACCTGAGTATCGCTTTCAAGAATAAACTTCTCAGACTTGTGTAACATTTAAAATCTTATGAAGAATAACCTAGGACGAAATACTTCAGATTTAAGGCTATCAAGTTGCCAATCAAACTCCAGGTGTGGTTGGAGTAGTCGCGTGTTTGAGACAGTGGCACTCAAATAGCACAGAGGGCAGCAAATACTACACGGAGGCAACTTTGGGCAGCAACAATATAATGACTGTTACAAGCGTATTTGCCTGAACGTTGCTAGGAGAGGAACGTTCAGGCAACTATCAAGCTGCACGCTTGTCTCTTAAGAGGGCTGGCTCAGAGAGTAAAGATGGGTTGTTGCGATGAAAGGTATAGATCGCTGAGTTATGTAGCAACTGCATGTCTTGCCTTGTTCGGTATTTATCCCTTCCTCAAACAAGATGGCTGGGCTACAGATTTGAAGCATATCCCTTCAATTGATAGATTTGCAAGTTGCAAGGTACCCTGCGAGTTTTGTCAACAAACTCCTGGCAACACAGCTGATGTCAACATGACCTCCTTTCGTGGATACGGTAGAACAGGAAATTACATCAGATCTCTGAAAAATGCAATCGATCTAGCTATTTCGTGCAAGAAAACCATAGCAATGCCCAGGACTGATGATCACAGCAAGGCATTCATGATTGATAGTTCATGCCATGTATTGGACTTTTCTGGACGCTACGGTCCTGAAAATATGCTTTGCAAAAATATATCATTTCCTGTATCAGGAGACGCAAAATACTTTTGGTTTCTGGAGAAGGTTATTCCAAAGCTGACAGACGGCAGAAGGGAGGAGTACACACTTGCCAAGTCTCATGTTGATGTACAAACTTGCCTTCAGCAGTACTTGGGGCTTTGCAACAACGCATATTGTCAGTTTGAGCCCAAGAATCCTTTAAATGTTTCATCCAATCGTGTATTAGTTGCACATCTCAGGGAAGGTGACATTTTTAAATCAAATTTCAGTTCGGCTGTCCATGGGGGATATGGCCAACCTCCCCTATCCTACTACCTGCAGGCAATAGATTACAGGCATTGGCATTCAATAATAGTTGTGACGCAGCCTGGAAACGTCGGTCCAATTCGATCAGGGCTCATGATGTTAAATCAGACAATGCAAGTACCAATTCATTTACAGATGTCATCATGGTACAATGATCTCCGAACACTACTCTGTGCCCCGGCTCTGGTTACATCAAAATCTACTTTAGAGGGACTTCTCAAATTGGGCTTTGCCTTAGAAATTTTCGGATACCGATGCTTGGGAACAAGCCAAGTTGGCAAGGACTACTTCAGAATCCCAGTAAATTCCTATAGCCCATTTTCAAAGCATACAAACAGCCCTACAGAATGGCTTCAAACGCTCTTGCACTCCTCACCCCCGCCTGAGAAATGTTAAAATTTATATATAAATTTTAGCCAAAATTGGTCAGGGAAGGCATTCTATGAAGCGTTGGGAACAGGGCTGTGGAGATGGAGTGTCAGCCACCATGTTCTACTTTTTGGGGTGATGAGCTGTGTCAGGCAGACCTTTTCAACCAAAAGTTCAATCGCATCTTTATCAGTAGCGTTATAAAGCCATATTGAAGCATTTATACCGGCAAAATTGCAGAAGAAGTCTGGATGGGACAATATATGTGCAAGTCAATGAACCTTTCAGAATGTTGTGTGTGTCACTGTTTGGTCAGACACATTTGACTGCTGGCCACATTCGATCGGCAGCAACTCTCTACACGTGATTTAAGTAGCGCTCCTTTATTGTTAAAAAAATGGCTGTGATCTTTTGAATACTTTATTGTGTAAGATTCTATTCCGGCATCACAAATTCAATGGAATGACACAAGAATGGGGCACAAGTTGTACATTTACAGAGACATTTCATACGAAATCAACTTTAGAAATAATACAGGCGATACCTTATGGAATACCGGCAAGTTATTACTATTCTTGAAGGCTTTGAATCTTGGCCATATTGTGCCGGTAAAGAAAGTACCGAACGTACGGCAGAAAATTGCCTTGGTTCATGAACTTGGTCTGGGTACTGATGGCCTCCAGAGATGAATGCGCCTGCTCGCACACCTGCGTGTTCATATCGCGAAGAATAGTTGATCCTCCCAAAACTGGACAATTGTCTGGGTATGTTGTCAAGCTGTAGCCCTCGTGACATCCCACATGTCCTGGCTGGTGGACCCTATCAATTCTGAATTGGGTCCTGGCAAAGAATCCGGGCTCCCGCTTCAGTGCGTATCGACTCAGATTGCACGCGTTATCGTAAATCACCATCCCAGGTGCCTCGGAAAAACGATGCAGCAACATATCAAAGGCGGTGCTCGGTCCTTCATACTGCTTCATGATGGAAAAGCCCCAGCAGATACCATGTGGACAGAAGCAGGAGAACAGGCCTGGAGAGAATGTCCGGTCCCTTCTTGTGAATTTATTGCACGTGCTATATGATCTGTTCATCTTATCCACTCTATAAGCGTTCTTGCGGCGGCAGACAGGATGGTGGGGCATGAATGTGTATTGTTCATTGTTGGGAAGTCCCTCACAAACCTGCTGCACACTATCCACAAAGGTTCCCGGAAGTCTGGCAAGCTCTTGAAGTCTTTGCAACAGTGAGTGAAATTCCATTGGCACCATAGACCAGCGCTTTTGTAGAATCAGATCGGCAAGAGCCGGCCATGACTGCGAGAGAGAAGACATGTCTACAGCAGACACTTTCTGTCCAGGAATGCACACTCTATCAATCACTGAGAGGGAATCTCCCCCCTGAGCAAACACGAGAGATGGGGGTATCAGCGCTGGAATGGGATACTCGGTCGATATGCTGGCCAAAAAACGACGATAGGCTTTGGGGCATGGCTTATCCCCTGTTTCAGCCAACACAACTTCCATAGCAACTGCCAGTGGTTCACATCCCCTTCTCAAATCACGCAGCAAGGTTCTTCTTTCGTTGTCGTTAAACACCATGCCGCTTGCAAAGTCTCTCATGCGAGATCGCAATCCCTTACATGATTGACCAGACGGCAATAGCACATACTGTGTAGCTTTGATATCCTGCAAGACGTGTTGCTGCACATCAGGTTCGGTATGTTGTTCAGAAAACATCCGTTTTCGCATGATTCCCATGGTCTTGCCGTCAAAGACAACGATCTGATCCTTTGCAGGGAGGTTGGCACACACTGGGCACCGGAACCATGCACTGTACTCTATATCAAGCATTCCTATAAACCGCTGCACTGCATCCCTGCATACAAGAAACCACCAGTCAAATGTTGTGACATGCAATCTGAAGCTCAAAACAGTTTGATTTTTCCACGACTTGAGAAAAACAAAGCAGTCATCAAACCTTGAAAAAGATGCACACAATCTCTGGCATGCGAAAAACGTACCCAAAAACACGCCTCGATCGAAGCAGCTCAGAACATCCAGACCGGGCATACTGATCATGCAGCATCGAATAGAAACCAGTGAAGGCCGTCTTCGAATGCGCCATCGAATCCAAATACTGGAACATCAGTTCATGCAAAAATAACGTCTTGTCAGAGAAATTGAAGATACCAACATCATGTCCGTCAAACGACTTTTGGGCATCACATCTCTGACATGGCCTGTAATATGTGGAGACCTCCATGGCACCTTGGCATCCCATAAGCACCGCTTGTCGTTCTTTCAACCATTCATTTTGTATGGGACTACCGCTGTTCCACTCTGATCCACACCGATCACAGTGTCCATCTGCATCTGGGACGCAGTGAGTACAACTGGTGCCTGTTCTTTTTTTGCAGTCCTGGCATGCTGGCAACCATGGAGAAGGGTTGAGTGGATTCTTTCTCATGAGTTCTTGAGGGGAGACACTTGCAGGGCTAATACGGCGTGTAGAAATAGATGGCCTTTGCTTTGGTTGTGCAATCGAGTCTTGTTGCCGTTGGAGCATGCTTGATCCATCCTCATCATCCAGCACCAGTATTCTATCTCCAATTCTCACATTGTTGCCCAGCACCTGCCTCATCCTCTCCTCTTCACCCTCATCACATGCATCCAGCAAGGACTGGAGGCTTTGAATGTGACTGCAATGCTTGGCGAAGCGTTTGCATTTCGAATTCCTGCACACCAGGTTCTTGTGACCATCTACCGACAGCGACACTCGATCCAAGGGGTTACAGTTGTTGTGGGCAAAAGAATATATTCTGGGACCTCCTTGTTCGCCATCTTCCAGCAACACCAGATCATCTGAAAAATGATGTTGTGTTGTGTTAGAACAACCTGAATGGGCTTCCATCGAGGATGCCTTGCACAGAACGTGACAGATGGTCAGGGAGTGAATGCACCACTGGGAAGGATGCAGAGGCTGTCCCTCTCCAAAGATATCTGCACAAGAAGACAGTAGCATTATTCTGGCGCATGATACATTATCATCCCACACACATGCACGCACCTTCTACAGTGTACTCCGCGTGCTTCATCAACTGAAATAGATCTCCATGGGGACGCATGTTCACACAATCACACAAGGGCACCACAACAGACTCCTGCTGGGCCAAGGTGGCATGAAACAAATGGATATGCCTGTACGCATCCTGCACCACCAAGAAACGACTTTCTTTCCATCATGCGATCGCATCCCATCAGATGAACCATGAAACTCATACCTTGGCCAGACAGACTTTGTGCAACCCTTCCTTTCCCACCACACACTCTTTCACCGCGTAGCACGAGTCGGACACCTGCTTCCAGTAACGAGTCTTTCCTCGTGGGACCAATCTTTCATATGATAACATTTGATCAGTTATATACACCACTTCGCACAGGTCGCAGCGTTTCTCCTCCCCAAGGGCACAACCACACCGAACGCAACAGACAAACGGGCGGCGTGCTGCCATTTCTCCGTCTTCTGACTTGTTTAGGGTGTTATGATATATTTAATAATAATGTCGTTGCTCGTATCTACAGGTTCTTGTACCGTTGTGCAGACGCAGTAATCCTACCGCACGTGGAATCACCCCCAAGACAGCAAGAAGTGCTCTCGCAGTTATTTCAGGAAGAGGACTCGAAAAACTTGAAGATATGTATAGAAGTATGCTTCTTACATGTGGAATTTGACAACAAAGGATGCGTGACACGACAGACAGTCTAGTAAGTTCAACGGTATTTCGAAATACATGGCACGAACAGAGGATGCAAATGGATATGATACGCCTCGTGGGAAGCGCCTTCACTTTGAAGTTTCTTCCTCTTCCAATATGTTCATGTATTCTTCTTGGATCTGTGAAAGATACGGGTTGAAAGCTCGTTGCAAGGCTTCAGAACCGAACACCACCCATTCCTCTGCTTCCTGTCCTTTTTTGTCCTTTTTTCTGCACGTCATCAGGACGATCATCTCCCCTTGGGGAAAGCGTGATACTTTTCGTTTCCAAGATTGCATTGACTTCTTGAGGCGTCCAAGGGCCTTTCCGACCCCATTGAGGGGCACTAGTTTGTTGTGATCTCGTGAGGTAGCCATGGTATCAGTTGCCTCAGGTCTGCGGATCGTGTGTCCTTAAATGCACGAGTGCCGTCGATCGGGTATCACATCGATGGGGGAGCCGTGTTCCGATGTGAGAAAACCAGGAGGGCATTGTGTGGCAAGAACACACATGACAATAAACCCCTTCCTCGATCGCCGGGATGGTTGTAAAACAAAAACCTTAGACAGTATTACAATGCAAAAAGACGTAGCAACATTGTATCTGATGGAATACAAGAAATACGGCCGTCTTCAAAAAGTGACCTTGTGGTTGTTGGGGTCAATCCCAAACGCCTGAGAACGACCTTATCATTGTTGGCTGGCCCTGTATCGACCTCGAATCCTTATGGCGAGTCCTTATTCACCTTCATTGGTGTGTGTGTCTTCGTTCGTATCACGGTGGGATGGGGCCGGCACCACCCTGTAGTGGCACAACATGGTCTGCACCGAGTGTCGTTGAGCTGCGGCCACCGTCTGCAAGGTGTGGTATGATACTGGCTCTGACATGATGTAGGTCGAATAGGCGGCACGAAGACGTTGGATTGGGCGTGACCATGGGTTCTTCGTGCCTGGTGATGCCATGGCCTGAGCAAGGAGGTGAGATAAGTTGATCTTGCTGATTGGTGTATCCGGACAGTACGACAGGTAGATTGCATTTCTTGATGCCTTATAGGTACGTGGAACAACGATCGATCGAGGAAACTGACGGATGGATTCCAGCAGCACAGCGTGGAGCTCAGAACTGACGGGAATCTGTGCTCCTCCCTTTCTCTGGGACACCTTGTCGTGTTGAATGAGTATGATTGCCCTGTCTTTGGTGAGGACGAGGTGGTTGTGGTTCGCCAAAGCTTTGTCAACGCTATTGACGATGGACAACGTGGCCCAGTCGGCTCGGAGCGGTGGCTGCATGGTGTACAAGCACAAGGCAAACCATTGCCAATACTGGATGGTGTGCTTTGTTGGGTTCTTGTCAAGATGTTCTTTGATGGAGTCTCGGCGGTGGCAAATCTCCTCGTACGTCTTGAAGTCTTCATCTTGCTTGTTATGTTAGGTTTCCTCGTCGGTTTGGAATCGCAGGTCTGTGGCTTCCTCCCTCCATTTGGCAGTGATGGGATGAGTATGCCCCAACTCTTGCCTGAGCACTGAAGCCACGGGGAGCATCATCGAGGACAGCACAGACAAGTTCGTGTACTTTGTTCTCATGTACGCGTATAATTGATCCACCTTGGGCACCAACCACTCCGAATATTGTTGAACCTTGGCATCGTCCACAGGTGAGGTCCTCTTGAGGCCATGCATGGCTCTGTACAGAGTCTTGAGCTTGGTGGCGTAGGAATCAACGTCCCACGGGTCTTCTACGTATACTTGTGTTTTTCTCATATACCTAGAGGTTGAGATAAAAATTTTGGAAATTTTACGCATGGGCCGCTCTTGGGGACATCGAGTGACCACTGTGGTCTCACGTCAGTTTTTTTTGGGGGATGTAGTAGCGGTCAGGGAGGCAGCCAAACGTTACAACTTGTCCTTAGACACCTCGATTGTTCTTACTCGATGATAAAAGTTATTGAGTGAAGAGATGCGAGGCATCAGTGTCGAATGATTCTGGCAGATGATACATGGAACACCGGAACACTAGTGGAACAGTACCCTACTGGGGAAGGCGAGATCCTAGCCAATCCTCGTTCTTCGTCTACAGAGCGTTTTAGCCTCTGAAAGTTTTAGATTATATTATTATATATAATATAATTATGTTCTCGAAATTTGAAGTCCGAAGATGCTCATACGAGTGAGAAATTAGCAACCATTGTTTTCAGCACTGGCGAACCACCCCGCCAATTGGCTCTCGCGAGGCTCTCAGTACCAAAAATGGGTGTTTGACGAATAATACCATCGCGCTCCGTGATTCATTGTCCTCCTCCTTTGGCATATAATTATAAAATATGTTGAAATTTTATAATTTCCGGGTTTTGTGACATTTCGCGAGAATCGTTTCTGGGGGCTTGGCGAACGTCTGTCCAAGTTGGGCCAGACCATGTGTGGCCACCCCTGGAAACCAATCCATTGCACGTGAGGCAGCTCTTGGCGCTTCCCATATTCATATATATGATCACAATTATGCATAGAGCCTATGTGGGCTTCTCTTTATAGAGTTTGGAAAGGTCCAGGTTTCGAAGGCTTCCCTTGTTGAGGACCAGGTAGGACTGGAACTGTGGCTTCTCGTCAAGCGATCCATGTATTGTCCTCATGTCTGGAGCCAAGAAAGCTTGTTCTTGGATACAAGATACGTCAATGAGACGCTCACTCGCTGATGTTTGTGTGTGGTAGAGAAGCACATCTTGTAGCCCACACTGTTTGAGCTCTGGATCTAAGTCCTCCAGGGTGTATTCTCTCACTTTGAGTAGGACTCGTTCATCAAGGGTGGAATTATCCATTTCTAATCTCTTATCAGGTATTACGATGCGGTATATTGCATCGACGCGTGCTAGCGTGGGCAGTCTCCATTGTTCATCTTGTCGCAGAAGAAGGTAGCTGTTGTCTGTTGCTTCTTTCCTTTTTTCCACGTACGCCTTGCTCTCAATCTCGACGCCGTGAAGAATCAATTTGTCATACTTAAATATTTGAAACTGTAGGAGTGCAAGCTGTTTGACAAGGTGGGATAACTGGCGTGCGTCATCTTGTCCATATGCCTCTGACAAGAAACAACTTGACCTAAGACTATTCCAGTCTTCCTGACGCCCTAGCGCGTCTTCCATAGTCTCGCGCGGTACATAATATTCGCGTATAAAGCATATTATTTCAGTATCTTCCTCTTGATCCATAGTTATCTTCGTATAGCTTCCGGAAAGCAGCATGTCCTCTTGGCCAGTTGGTATGATCCCTATGCGTTCTTGCCCATCCCTTTCTCTGTGGTTTTTCATGGCAGCATCAATTGATCTCACAGCAATTTCGATAGATAATCTGGAAGCTATAGATGCAACAGGCGTATTCTTTTTCTTCGCCATACTCTTCATGTCTTTAAACTTGCTCTCGAAGGGGAAGGACCACAAATCAGACAGTGGGCCATAGTGGAGCACCTGGCGTGGCAGACTATGTAAATGGTATAGCATTTCCGTCTTTGGTAACTGATTCTCAAGCTCTAGCATTATTTGATACATTCCACCGTCTTCAAGCTGTTGTATCTCCTCCAGATTGACAACAGGTGAACAGAGTTTTTTCAATGCATAGAACAGTCCATCATATGCCTTTACTACTGCTGGGTCAACTCCCCCAAAATACATTCCAGCGCATATAATACCACTGATGGCGTAATCTTTCCATTCAGATGCTTTGATTTTCCCTGCCTGAGAGTCGTTTTCGTCCTCTCGCTTCTTCGATGCATTAGGTTTTCGAAACAATCTTGCTGGATCCCCATGGAGTCCAGATGGCCTACAGATGAACGAAACGAAATTCCTTGCTTGTGTCCAGGTCTTCTCAGAATAACGATTTGGGTCGTTGCGTCTAGACTCAGAATCGCGTGGCGGTGCCCTCATCACCCACTTCGGATGGTCAGTTAAGTTCAAAAAATTCCTGAGTTGTTCAGTGTCAAACTTTCCAACAACGTTACTCTCAGCCCTAGCAGCGGCATTTTGAATACCATGCATTGCACAGATCAAAAATCCATTGACCACGTCAAAATATGGCACTCCGCTAAATGCACAAATGCCCCTGTACCCTTGTCGTTGTTCAGCAAATGATGTAAACTTCTTATTATCAAGACCAGCTTTACCCGTTCGCAGCTCGCGATCGATCCACTTCTGATGCAATCGTACATCATTATCCTTCCATAGAAATGAACGGTAAGACATTAGATCGATGGGCTCTGGCATGCTGCTAGCCCTGTATGCTACCCTGTGCGAACCCTTCTTTTGGCCAATCTTGAATTCCTCTCCTTTGATTTTACACAGATGACAAGGCCATTGGCTTGGTGTTTCATCATGCTTTGCTACCAATCGTAATGCTCTTGTATCCTGAGCACTACATAGAAGAAAAACTTTGGTCCTTACCTGGGATTTCCTTGCTGCATCATAGACAGAAACTCCATCCTCCCTGCATGTATCTTCAATGTCCTTCACTACCATGCCCAGATATTGATCGAGGGTTTCTGCCTCTTTGGGACCGTCTACAATCATCAATGGATATACGTTCTGATATTTTTTCCCCGCCTTTGGAGGCAGATTGAGAATCCTCACCAAAACACACCAAATTGAATAAGATCTTGCATTGTTGTATGGAGCAAACCCATCTGTGAACAGTTCGATCACGATGGGAATGTATTCATCCGTCATTTCCATCTCTGTAACTTTTCTAAGCCTTAGTCTTTCCATAGCTGGACTTTGCCAGACCGAGGATAGCACGTTATCAGAGCCATGCCTTGGCAAACTTGGTCCATACCTGACACCTTGTGAAAACGTGGCGTCTTGCATAGCACGCCTCAGAATGTCGACAATCTTCAACTGCTTAATCTGAATGGACATTTTCGCGCCGCAAGATGGTTCAGGGCACACAGACCCCTCAACACATGTTACTGGGTGGTGTCGGGCACATGTGAAATATGTTAGGAAAGGAGACCCAATTTTCCTCCGCAGCGCATCGACCTTATTGTATGAGGGTGCAGTTGAATAATAATCTGAGATGATATTGAAACCGTCTGTAATGTTTGCAATTGCGTATTTTTTTACGAGCATGTTGAGCAACAGGTCCACGCAAAAGTCCCCTACAAGCTTCTGTGCCTCCCCTCCAGGAGGATGTCTCTCAACAGGGTCCAGTAACCAAGAAGCTAGATCCTCAGGATATGTGCACTGCTGRAAAGATATCTGAGAATATCTATCAATCATGAGTTCATTCACMCCACTAGCTTGTTGCTCTTCAATCCTGTCCTCGACCCCCTCCTCAGTTCCATTGCCAATGTCCTCTGCAGCTGGATTTGCAGCAGTATCCTCATAATCACCGCCGTCGTAATCATCATCGTCATAATCATCATATCCTCCACAACTAGGGTTTAAATCTTCAAAATTCTCTTCTTGTAATGTCGCTTCTTGAATACCCACATGACTCTGTTGCTGTTGCTCCACACCAGAGTCCCTCTCTATTGCCATATCCCTCCAACTCCCACCCTGGACAGCTGCATTGAATTCATTGACTCTATCATTGAATTCGAGAAGAGTCTCCCTGGCACTTTCTGTCCTTTCACCACTGTGTATAGATTTTGAGATCTTCTGTTTGAATCGATTCAAATGCCTCCTGACAGTCCCATAGGGAATAGGGGGCTGGCCCTCGCATATATCACATGGACACTGAAAGGAATACTCGCGTATTCTCTTTTTTCTGCTATTCAGGGACGCATCAGGGACGGGGGGTGGCACTCCAGTGTCAGTAGCAGTATGTGGAGCACCCTCACTGGCCATGGTTTTCAAACAGAGTTACCCATAGCACATTGACGTGTACTTCAATCTCTCGCATTACCATTAAACATACTAAGCATTATATTAAAATTGAAGTGCGATGTTTCCACAGTGGACTCAGCCCTATGTAGATTGTACTAGGCGGTCGATTTAGCCTCCGCGGAGGTCAAGGCTGGACTGGAGGACCTGGGGAAATTTCGCTAAGTCCAGAGGCAGATCTACCATCTGACAGAGTGCATATTGGCTCGGTCTCAAGCACCCCAGGCGCAATAAAATAATTTATTTGTATCATATATATATATTTACCACCGCGAAGGGCGTGAATACGCAACCACGGGCCTTTCCTCAAGGGTAACCGAATTCGTTGTTGACGCTGAACTTTGGATATTGCCTGGTGCGTATCACACACGGATGTGATGAGAATGCCTTATAAAACGTATATAAGTGACTATTGATAACGTGTTACCTGCGTTGAACATTGCCAGGCAAGGGACAGCTGCTGTGATGTCGACCATCCCAACTGCCACCGGTATAGGTAGCAAGGACGGCCCCTACAGTTCGATGATTGAATTATTAAAGATTCAGATACGATTTCTCGAGGTAGCAAAGGAGGGGAAAATAGACGCCGATACCTACGCCGCATATGTCGGTGGATTGCCACTTCCTGCACTTGTAGGTGCTACAGCTGTGGATCCACATCCGGATGCATGCAGAGCTCGTCAAGTAGACGCAGAATGTGCAAGTTCAGCAACCGCTCAGAGTCAGCCATTCGACGAATGGCTCAAAGAGGTACGAATGTTCCTTTGCYAGCAAAATATGCAGATCACACAGCCAACCAAGGTTGCATACTATATTGCAGAATAATATTGCAAAACGGGTCGTATTAGCACTCGCAAAGAGCGGAAGATATAATAAAGAGACTAAAAATATCGATTCGAGTTGGAAACAAGCGTTTGTAGAGGGTTCAGAGAGCATTACTGGAAGGCCCCATGTGACAACCAGTGAAGAGGCACATATTGTACAAAAGGTGAGGAAGAAATGCACTTCAAAAGGGTGGAATTTCGAGCGGGTGTTGAGAATACTGGTGCCTGTTGGAGATTTGGATGCCTTTTACGGACCACAGGCGTCGAAGCACAGCAATCCAGATAATGAGCCAACAGAGAGACGACACACACAATTCCCCTTATCGACAAAGGTACGGCTTGTTGGAAAGAGAAAGAATATTTCACTTGAAGCATCGCACGAAGGTGATGATTTGTACTACATAGCGATAGGCTCCGTGATGTGCGATGGCTCTAGAGGGGACTGTGCTTGTGAAGAAGGACGTATGCCTGTTATGGTAACTGAAGTGTTCCCACATGATGGGCCATTGCAGAGGGTTGGGGGAGAATATCAAGACGAACTGTCAGCAATAATAATAGAAGTAAATAAGCCTTTGAGATGGCATCAGTCACTCATCCGTGTTGCTCCACAAGAACATGTCAGGGAAAAGACCAAGAAGAAAACAGGGAAGAGCAACAAGGAGAATGCAGTTCGACAGAGCACACGCCCTCGTCAGATGTCGGGAATCTTCAGAGAGATTCTAAATAGTAGAGGAAAAGGTAAGCACAGCACAGTGACAGGCAAGCGAGGGCGGAAGAAAAATGGAGGAGGAAAAGGGCCAGGTATTGAGGCTTCCAAGCCTGAAACTGAAGTGGTAGAACGGCCAGGAAAACGACGAACGACGAAAATTACCATTGGAAAGTAATCATTATACTATATATGTGTGTGAATGATTCGATCGAAGCCTAGTATTGCGTAAACAAGCGGGGCCGGGTACCCAAAATCCCGGGACCCGAACCCGAATCGCCGAAACAAACAGCACCGTGTCTTTTCCTCAATATTAGCGCTTTTCTGAACCTTGCATGAGTATATTATTCCATTTCAAACGCGCGGCGGAGCGTTTGAGTCGGAGAACCTTGGCTAAATTCTAATTTTCGGTGAATCCCGGGTTGGCTAGGATCTCGCCTTTCCCAGTAGGGGTAGTGGAACAGTAGTGGAACAGTAGTGGAACAGTAGTGGAACAGTAGTATTTTGACCTTGAACCTCAACATAGTAGTGTTTTTAGTGTAAGCGAAGCATTTTTAGTCGTGTATTCAAATGAAGGATAGAATATGGGTACAGTGGAACAGTAGTTTTTGCAACTTTTTACTGTATGGCCAGGAGATGTTACTGAAAGGTGTGATCTCCCAGGAAAAAAAAGTTTGACAGGTGTTCCACTGTTCCACTGTTCCAACGTCAGTTGCCAACCACCCCTTCCAACTGACAGGAAACCCGACACCAAATACTCTCGCAGCCTGTGTGAACAATATTTAAAGTACTCATATCCATTATCTATGTGGCAAAAGCATGAAAACGTAGCGGTGTGCGAAGGCGAAAGTTGTGACGGCGGAGTCCCTTGTTACCGCTAGCTGCCACTAGCCAACGAGGCGTGGGGCAACAAACCGTTCATATATACAGTAGTCCGAAAAAAGATAACCCAAATTCACCGGGAACACCTTCATGAAGTGGAGGTATTTCATTTTTGTGATCACTCAACGCGCCATATCTCCCTACCCAGCGAGAATCAGGCCCTCTAGTCTCAACCACAGGCATCTACAGGCTTCAATCTATCCATCCGTCCCCAGAAATCGCCATTCTATGAGATGTCAACGATCGCATCTTGTCTGGTTCAGCCAGGCATCACCAGATGTGATCATCCGTCATTAAACCGATACATCCTTGTATTGGCCATCTATTTTATTGATTCATATCGTTTAAAAGTCAAGATAGACTATCTAGATTGCTCATACATAGTTCTGGAGGTGATTCTCCGTGCTGTATTTTCAAAATTCTGGTGACATTTTCAAATGGGATCTGCAAAGAAAAGGCGCAGTGAATCTGATTCGCGTCGCAAGAATAAACATAAAAAGCCCAATAAATTTGGTAGAGAAGATGGAGGGATGAGGAAGAGTCCAACCCACAGGTGGACAAAACATCAAGGGAAAATTCAGCTACTTATAAATTGAAGGCTGTTGTGATTGAGGGGATAATAAATGCATACAAGGCAATTCCAGAAATACAAATTGAAAAAGGATGGACAAAGGCTGGCAAGTATGTATATGAGGATAATGACAAGCCTCAAAATG
The DNA here is from genome assembly GCA_011316045.1 of Picochlorum costavermella. NCBI lineage: Eukaryota > Viridiplantae > Chlorophyta > Trebouxiophyceae > Picochlorum > Picochlorum costavermella. The sequence continues at coordinate 1,654,204 of WKLD01000003.1, read as the reverse complement.
GTTCTGGCTATTACTTAGCATGGGACACAGGCACCCAAAATGATGCTAAAACTCGATATGCCGCATGGACATTGTTTCACCAAGGTATGAGTGGTGGTATATCGGACATTGGAGGGAATATACGATTCATTCCCAAGGCTGGAAGGAAGAAGAAACAGACTACAGAGGAAGGAACAGACCTGGATCCTGAAGATATGGAGGAAAGCATTGAAGAGACTGAGGCATCCTCTCAACAGTTTTCAGAGTATGGTTCCTCGGAATGTCCAGATGAATTCATTGATGAAGAGACCGCTGAAGATATGATAATTGACCCAATTCCTGATTGAAGCACTTGGCTGGTGGGGGGGGTTGGGGCCCATCTCATACCTGACACCCAATGATGGTCCTGTATCAACTCACAAGGACTCGAATCGATGTAAGATCCCTTTGTATGACTTCTACTGGGTCTGCTTCATTACAAAACCTGTAATTTGATGCAAATCAACCAATTTTGTGATTTGGGTTATTTCACAATCGACCACCGGCACCGCTATCAAAAACCAGAGTTATCTTTTTTCGGACTACTGTAAATTACCTCTTCATTTATGATGGTTGAGTAAGTCATAGAGGTTTTCAATTTGTTTGGAAGGCTTCAAGATTGTAACAGCACGCTGCCAACGTGGTTCTGTCCTTCGATCAGAGTTACACACGTGCTGTCGACAAATACGCTTACAGGCCGTTGCCGACCGCGAGCGTTCAACCTTCACACGCAGTGAGGTTCGATTTTAGTGTGGGCTGCATATCAGCCAATCATACAGTGGGTATCTCTCTTATTCACAAATATATTGAATTCGAAGTTGTTACATGAGAGAAAATCATCTCACAATATGGAGCATGAACTGATGACCAATCTCTAGAGATCTTCCCGAGATCTCCAGTCCCACAGGGATGTAGCTCTCTGCTACAACTCCTCCCTGCTAAGAAGAAACCAAATGTCCTCATTTGATTCTAGAAAACTGCTTGGCTAGGAATACATTATTCCTCATCAAGTTCAATGACCAAATCATCGTCATCAAAGGCGAGGTTCTGATGTTCTGGATACGGTTGATCCACCAGCTCTGATAGCGACTCATCCCATTCCCTTTGCAATTGGTGATTCATCTCTTCAATATTCATTCTGGGATGGTAATGTTTTAGTCTATCCACATTCACAACTGGATGGAAAGCATAGCCTTTTTGCTTTGAGTTCAATTCAACCGCATTGTGTGGCACGACTCTGACGATTTCGAATGGACCAAGGTAGCGAGGTTGTAACTTCTTGAACTTCTTTCCTTCCCATTTCAACTTGTGAGTGGAGAGCAGGACTGGATCACCTACCTTGTACACAGCCACCCTTCTGGACTTGTTGGCATGCTGAGCTTGTCGTACCTGTGCTACCCTCAAATTATGGGCTGCAGCTTGATGACACCGATGCAAAATATCCAGATATGCAGAGCTAGCTGCATGTTGTTCATTATCTTCCAGACCTAGAGCGATGGTATGAGGTTTCCTGGGGTGACGACCATAATTCATGTAAAATGGCGTAAACTTGGTCGATTGCTGAAACGAATCATTGTAAGCAAATTCCAGAGGCCACAATAACTCATCCCACGTGTTGGTATACTCATCACAATAGCATCTGATCATATCTTCCAGGACTCGATTGACCCTTTCTGTCTGTCCATCTGTTTGTGGATGGTAGGCAGTGGATTGCAACTTCTGGCAACCCAGCTTGTGCATGAGCTCAATCCAAAACTGTCCAGTAAACTTTGGATCTCTGTCCGACACGATACTGGAAGGCATGCCATGTAAACGATACACATACTGCAAAAAGATGGAAGCAGTACCTTCTGCATCCAACGAAGCTGGTGCTGGTGCCATGGTGAGACACTTTGTAAATTTGTCCACCATCACCACAATCTGAGAATTCTTCCTGGCAGTCAAAGGCAATTCCGTGATGAAATCGATAGTAACTTGCTCCCAAGGCTTGGCAGGAATAGGCAATGGTTGTAACAATCCAGCAGCAGGTTGATTCAGGCTCTTGACACTCTGGCAAACTGGGCACTCTTTGACATACTTGGCAACATCCTCTTGCATTCTGGGCCAATAATAATACCGAGCAAGGTCCTTGCACATCTTGTCCCTTCCAGGATGTCCACTGAACACATTATCATGATGCAACATCAACAACTCTGTCTTGAAGGAAGCATTGTCTGGAATGATCAATCTCTTGGGCTGTTGGGAAGAAGGTGCATAATACAGCAATCCATTGTGCTCAGATACTGCATCCATATTCATATGATTCAAAATGGATGGCACTGGAACCTTCTGTTTCCAACACTTTTTAATCGATCCAATAAATCTGTCAGTCCTGTACAGCTGTTGCAATCTCTTGAGCAGTGCCTGGTCTTGCTGCAAACCCACAGCAACAGAATTCAAAACCACTTCTGGAGGCCTACTCAGCAAATCAGCAACACAATTCTTCTTGCCTTCAATATACTGGATGTCCAGATTATAATCAGCCATTGCATCCAACCATCTGCTTTGCACACGAGTCAATTCCTTTTGAGTCAGCAAATGAGTCAAAGGCCTATGATCAGTAAAGACCACATTCTTTGGTTGGCCCAGCAAATAACTCCTGAAACGCCACACACTCTGCTTCAAGGCAAGAAACTCTTTATCGTACACAGAATAGTTGAGTTCTGGACCATTCAGCTTCTTAGAATAATATCCCAGTGGATGATACATGCCATCCACCAACTGTGTGCGCACTCCACCAATGGCATAATCGGAAGCATCTGTGAACAAGTAAAACGGCTTGGCCATATCTACCAACCTCAAAACTGGGTACGTTGTCAACGCATTCCTGAGCACTTCGTACGCTTGTTGAGCTTCTTCTGTCCAAATAAAAGGCACATCCTGCTTGGTCAATGCTGTGAGAGGCAGGGCAATCCTTGCAAAATCCTGGATAAACCTTCTGTAAAAGCCCACAACTCCCAGAAAAGCACGAACCTGTTTCTTATTTGCAGGTCTTGCAAATGTAGAGATCTTATCCACAAGCCTTTTGTCTGGTTTGATGCCTTCGGGTGTCACCACAAAACCCAGAAATGTTGTGCTCTGTCTGAAGAATTCACACTTCTTCATATTCAGATAGACCTTGTTCTGCTTCAAACAATCCAAAACAACTCGAACATGCTCCTTATGCTCCTTCTTTGTCTTGCTGTAGATGAGAATGTCATCCAGAAATACCACCACAAATTGATCCATGTGGGGCTTGAGCATTTCATTCATCCAAGCTTGAAATGTGGCAGGGGCATTCGTCAATCCAAATGGCATCACTTTAAACTGATATGAACCATATCGCGTTCGGAAAGCTGTCTTGGGCCTATCTTCCATGGCCACAGGGATTTGGTGATATCCTGAATTGAGATCCAATGCTGTGAAGTATCTGGCCCCAGACAGTTGATCCAGCAGTTCATCAATATTGGGCAATGGATACCTATCCTTGACTGTCTGCTGATTGAGCAATCTGTAATCTACACACATTCGTAGATCACCATTCTTCTTCTTCACAAACAACACATTGGAACCAAAAGGTGAATTAGATGGTTCGATAATCTTTTTATCCAGGAACTGTTGCAACTGCTGTCGAAGCTCTCCCAATAACGTTGGAGACATCCTTCTCAACTGCTGAACCCTTGGTTTTGTTCCTGGTACCAACGAAATTCGATGTTCCACTGCATTCGTTCGACCCTCCGAAGCATCAGGAGGCAGTTCTCCATTCAGCATAATATCACCGTACTCGTTCGTCAATCCCTGGACAAACTCCTTGTGGTCTTCCTGCTCTGCTCCCATTTCCAGAGCATGGAGACCTTTTTCGATGAAAATATCATCCTTTGCGCAACCCTGTGGCTGTTCACGTGGAGCGCTCACGTGAATCAAATACATTTCGTCTACATCCACAGCAGGCTGACATGTCTGCATCATTGCAACAGCAGACAACAGCACTGAATCTTCCTGGGCGTGTAAAACTCTTTGGGTTGGACTTCTCAATAATACAGACATGGATTGATAGCACAGACTGGCACCTTGAGCTTTCAACCACGGCTGGCCTAAGTATACATCATACTCACTGTTCAACGGTGCCACTCTCAGGGACACATCAGTCATAAATTCCTGAGCTTCATCTTGCACAATTCTCAGAGAACAGTTTAGGACTTGATTAATATTCATTCCAGCTGACCCATCTGGAAGCTTGAGCACTAGGGGGCGACCAGTCAGTGAATTTAACCCTCTAGTACTGGCGAGGAAACGCTCAGCCACGAAGTTCTCCTCTGCACCTGAGTCCATTAATATTCGCACTCTATAATTTTTGATGTAGCCGTCGAAAGAGAATATCAACCCTTTATCTTCTTTCTTCGACTCCTGGAGATGAAATAAATCTCGATCTTCTGAAACACAGTCTGATATTAATCCACCAGCTTTGGTCAAAGCGGCTTCACTGTGCAATTCCTCAGCAACCTGAATATTGTTACTGTTGGAATCCAAGGGCGACTCTAGGATTTTTTCAATACTTATTTCCCTTGTTCCAGACCCATCTCCAAATACTTTCGTTGGAAGTTCCTCATGCGAAACTGCAATCCCACAATGCTGCAACGATGTCGATTTGGCACCTTTTGCCATCCTACATCCACATCGACGACCCAATGCCAGTTGATCTGTTCCACAAAATGAGCACCATTTTCCCCATTTGGCAGCCAACCGATCACATAAATGGGTTCGATCCCATCGAGCTCCACAGAATGTGCACAGCCCGTCCGTATAAGCAGCCTTGTTTGTCTTTGCCTTTGTCTTCTTCTTTGGTCCCCCAACGTGATGAATAGTTATCTGCGGTGGTGACGACGACGGCAAAGATGACGATAATTGGGAACTCCAAGCATACAAGTAAGCAATCAATCCTTCCAATGGACAAGAATCCACAGTATCCGGTTCTGTCGTTTCCTTGACGAGACGATCCTGCTCAAACTGCAAGGCTTTGGCCTTGAATCCAGGCGTCAGCGAATTCACAAAGACTTGAAAGACATGAGTATCCGTAGTTCTCTCTCCCATGATTTCCAGCTGATGCAGCAGTTGATAAAACGATTCCACATGATCATCAAATTCCTGCGTAGACTTCATCGTGAGTGACTGGAATGACTTGAGTAGCACAGCTGGTCTCTTGGCTCCGGCATATGTTTGATAGATGGCTTGCGTGAACTGATCCCACGAAGTAAACATGCCTCTTTTATCCACCGTGAACTCGTACCATTTTCGTGCACCTCCTCGAAGCAACAGCTTGACTTCTTCCAGCCACCTAGCCTCATCTTCAGGGAATCGGTCCTTCATGTAAATCTTGGCCTCGTACGTCCAATCAATCACACCCTCGAGATCATTGTGAGTCTTTCCATAAAACAGAGGAGCCTCTATCTTGGGCAACTTATAGCCCAATGATGCACTATCCACCTTTTCCTTTGAGGGCTCCTTTGTGCTCACCTCTGGCAGGTTTGGTGCAGGCTCTTTGGAGACACTCTGAGATGCCAGATACATCTGTTGTACCATTGCTTTCAATTCTGCCAACTCCTCGTGTATACCAACAACCTCAGTGGTTCCTTGACTCATGCCACCCAGACTAGCAGCATCGAATGCCTCATTGTCACGCAGCGGTATCTCGATGTCTCGAGGACTATGATTTCCAGCCTCCTGGTTCTCATTACCAGTGCCAGTCGACATAGTTCTGTAGATATAGGAAACGATTAAGATATGCTTATCAAGGTTGACTTGCAGAACAACTAATCAATATACCTGTGAATGGAGAGAAACGATATCTAGCTCACTGCGCATTGGCTAATGAACTGTACCACCCACAACCACTATTGTACCTATGGTGTATGTATGATCCGTCGTCTAACTATGGAGAATGTTTTCGGAATGAGATATGAGGAGCTTGTGCTCACTCTTGTGCATCAGAATTCAGGTAACGTGTCCAACGCGTTTGTATTCGTGGACCCGGAAGCCTGCACGTGACCTGCACGTGTTCCATTGACACATGGCCGAAGCCGAGTCGAGGCGGCTCCAATATTCTCCCCCGTTTGCGCAGAAACATTCTAGTCCAGCCAGACAACGCACAAATACTTCGTAGTATTTATCAAGAGCTGAAACCATTGTAACAGCACGCTGCCAACGTGGTTCTGTCCTTCGATCAGAGTTACACACGTGCTGTCGACAAATACGCTTACAGGCCGTTGCCGACCGCGAGCGTTCAACCTTCACACGCAGTGAGGTTCGATTTTAGTGTGGGCTGCATATCAGCCAATCATACAGTGGGTATCTCTCTTATTCACAAATATATTGAATTCGAAGTTGTTACATGAGAGAAAATCATCTCACAATATGGAGCATGAACTGATGACCAATCTCTAGAGATCTTCCCGAGATCTCCAGTCCCACAGGGATGTAGCTCTCTGCTACAAAGATGGTCTACAAGATGCACTTAGATTTGTGTCTGCCCAGTGTATTTGAGTTGGCAAGTTCCTGCGCGATGATGTAACTTACATGTAATTTCGGCATATATTTAAGAATCTTTCGATATACGTATCAGTATGAAAGGGTAACAGTCCCAAAGAAACAGGCAGAGCCTTCAATTTTCTTCTATGAGCTACCTGGGCTGTTGGTAGGTCGTTGATCGAGAATGCAGGCCCACTAATCCGCGAGATACATGTATATCACATGTCTATGATCCATTTCTTATCAAAGATTTGATTTGATCATATTACTTGAATCGACATCAACATTCGCTTCTGTTTTTCTGCTGCGCAACAACCGCTTTGGCACTCCATCATGGAAACACTCAACACACTCCCACCAATGCCGTCCATTGAGCCGTCTGCTTCTTGCTTCGTATCGAAGCCATTCTCATGGAGTAAGAGTAGGCGACTTTGTGAGAAAATTTATGCGAATCCCCAACTTCATGATGTGTCTTGGTTTCAGCCAATCTACCAAAAAAATTTTCCAGGTGTCGATTTAGTCCATCGAAGACATCGCTGGACCGGTCACAAACATCGGTTTCGGCTATCTTCGACTTATCCTGCAAATACGAGGCTACAATTTGGAGCTCTTTGCTGATTCCAATAAGTTGCTTATGCAGGACTGGACGCTTTACGCACTACTTCTGTGAGAATATGCTCCATAGTGCTCATGTATTTCCTAGAATTAAATTCTTCATCGACGAGATCACACGAACGCCTTGAAATCGATGAGGCAATCCCAGGATTGTTGACCAGGTAATCCACATACCACATGAGTTCAGCATCTGCATATGTATTTGACTATTAAATCATCTGTAGAGAGCCGCAGTCTTTAAACATATCATATTATTGTTGATTGACAACCAAATTACCAAGCAAAAATCATGTGAATTACTTTTCAGTATCAACGAGAGACGCATACCTGTTGAAAAGAGAAGCCCAGTTTTGCCATGTCTGATGATTTCAGCAGGCCCACCACATCCTCTAGCTAGAACGACAACTCGATGAGCAAAAGCTTCTACAATCACTCTGCCAAATGCCTCGCATTTTGAGTTTAGTACGATGATGTTTGCGGCAGTATAGTACTGATGCATTGCTTTATCAGCCGTGATGGAGCCCACATGGTGCAACTTTATTTGAGAAGCGCCATCACAGTCAGTCCTAGATGCCAGATATTGTTTCCGGAGAACCTCCCAATATGTTTTCTCGATGTCTCCAACAAATATTGTATGTCTGAAAGAATCTGGACTGGACTGCCCAGAGTGAAGAAAGTCTTTCATCGTGCCAAAACTACCTTTCTGTCTACTGAACTTTCCTATGCTCACAATCTACATGCATGAAGGCAGTCTAATAGGGATCTGTGGATGTGACCTTATATATAACCGATAAATTCAAAGCAAGAAACATGAAAAAGACGCACCACTGTATGATTGATAGTAGGAATCCTCAGTGCTTTTCTGGCAAATGCCCTCATGTTCCTCAATCTTGCGTGATGCTTACACGGTAACATAGAATTTAAATCAGTATCCATAGCATTATTTAGCACTTTGACGATTGGTGATGTGAAAGGTAGGCCATAATGATCTTCATATAGGGCTTTTGAACTGTGGCTGACAAAGAGTATCGATTGAGCAAACTGCATTATTCTCTTCCTCCGTGGCATATTGTGGTAGAGATATCTACCTTGGGACTCGAGATCAAGCGGAAGTTCCCGTATGTACCACAGCAATCGATCAGAGAAGATTTTTCCAAATTCTTTGTACTGCGTATCCAACCAGACATCAGAAACAATTGTGTTGGCAACTATTGCATCATACGTTTCTGGGCCATTCTCCATAATTTGAGAGGAATTTGATTGACTCCACGTCAAGGTGTCGACCTGTTTGGATGTAGATGCAAGATACCCTCCTTCGAGAGATACCATATGAACTGCATGCCCTCTTTCGCTAAGACCATGGTACAAGTTGAGCAGTGAGAGTACAGCACCGGTGGGTGTCATCTCGTGGGACACCATGAGCACACTAAGAATTTTTTGACACATCGCGATTCATCCATCCATGTAAGAGTTTATATTACCGGTATAAAATCAGGTTTAACTTTACGGGCCTGTAGGGGGGGAAAACTTGTAGCCTCGTATGAGGTATGAAAGAGGCGGAGGTATGGAAGAGGTCTTATTTAAGACCTCTTCTAACCCTAATACCCTAATCCCCCTGCCCCCTACCCAACCCTACCCGGTCCCCTGACCATTTGATGGGAAACCACTAAATTTCAGGGGGTCTTAAATAAGGCCACTTCGAGAACCCTGCTTGTATAAAAATAAGAAAAAAGTACAGACAGAGAAGAGGCTGTAGCAGAGAGCTACATCCCTGTGGGACTGGAGATCTCGGGAAGATCTCTAGAGATTGGTCATCAGTTCATGCTCCATATTGTGAGATGATTTTCTCTCATGTAACAACTTCGAATTCAATATATTTGTGAATAAGAGAGATACCCACTGTATGATTGGCTGATATGCAGCCCACACTAAAATCGAACCTCACTGCGTGTGAAGGTTGAACGCTCGCGGTCGGCAACGGCCTGTAAGCGTATTTGTCGACAGCACGTGTGTAACTCTGATCGAAGGACAGAACCACGTTGGCAGCGTGCTGTTACAATGGTTTCAGCTCTTGATAAATACTACGAAGTATTTGTGCGTTGTCTGGCTGGACTAGAATGTTTCTGCGCAAACGGGGGAGAATATTGGAGCCGCCTCGACTCGGCTTCGGCCATGTGTCAATGGAACACGTGCAGGTCACGTGCAGGCTTCCGGGTCCACGAATACAAACGCGTTGGACACGTTACCTGAATTCTGATGCACAAGAGTGAGCACAAGCTCCTCATATCTCATTCCGAAAACATTCTCCATAGTTAGACGACGGATCATACATACACCATAGGTACAATAGTGGTTGTGGGTGGTACAGTTCATTAGCCAATGCGCAGTGAGCTAGATATCGTTTCTCTCCATTCACAGGTATATTGATTAGTTGTTCTGCAAGTCAACCTTGATAAGCATATCTTAATCGTTTCCTATATCTACAGAACTATGTCGACTGGCACTGGTAATGAGAACCAGGAGGCTGGAAATCATAGTCCTCGAGACATCGAGATACCGCTGCGTGACAATGAGGCATTCGATGCTGCTAGTCTGGGTGGCATGAGTCAAGGAACCACTGAGGTTGTTGGTATACACGAGGAGTTGGCAGAATTGAAAGCAATGGTACAACAGATGTATCTGGCATCTCAGAGTGTCTCCAAAGAGCCTGCACCAAACCTGCCAGAGGTGAGCACAAAGGAGCCCTCAAAGGAAAAGGTGGATAGTGCATCATTGGGCTATAAGTTGCCCAAGATAGAGGCTCCTCTGTTTTATGGAAAGACTCACAATGATCTCGAGGGTGTGATTGATTGGACGTACGAGGCCAAGATTTACATGAAGGACCGATTCCCTGAAGATGAGGCTAGGTGGCTGGAAGAAGTCAAGCTGTTGCTTCGAGGAGGTGCACGAAAATGGTACGAGTTCACGGTGGATAAAAGAGGCATGTTTACTTCGTGGGATCAGTTCACGCAAGCCATCTATCAAACATATGCCGGAGCCAAGAGACCAGCTGTGCTACTCAAGTCATTCCAGTCACTCACGATGAAGTCTACGCAGGAATTTGATGATCATGTGGAATCGTTTTATCAACTGCTGCATCAGCTGGAAATCATGGGAGAGAGAACTACGGATACTCATGTCTTTCAAGTCTTTGTGAATTCGCTGACGCCTGGATTCAAGGCCAAAGCCTTGCAGTTTGAGCAGGATCGTCTCGTCAAGGAAACGACAGAACCGGATACTGTGGATTCTTGTCCATTGGAAGGATTGATTGCTTACTTGTATGCTTGGAGTTCCCAATTATCGTCATCTTTGCCGTCGTCGTCACCACCGCAGATAACTATTCATCACGTTGGGGGACCAAAGAAGAAGACAAAGGCAAAGATAAACAAGGCTGCTTATACGGACGGGCTGTGCACATTCTGTGGAGCTCGATGGGATCGAACCCATTTATGTGATCGGTTGGCTGCCAAATGGGGAAAATGGTGCTCATTTTGTGGAACAGATCAACTGGCATTGGGTCGTCGATGTGGATGTAGGATGGCAAAAGGTGCCAAATCGACATCGTTGCAGCATTGTGGGATTGCAGTTTCGCATGAGGAACTTCCAACGAAAGTATTTGGAGATGGGTCTGGAACAAGGGAAATAAGTATTGAAAAAATCCTAGAGTCGCCCTTGGATTCCAACAGTAACAATATTCAGGTTGCTGAGGAATTGCACAGTGAAGCCGCTTTGACCAAAGCTGGTGGATTAATATCAGACTGTGTTTCAGAAGATCGAGATTTATTTCATCTCCAGGAGTCGAAGAAAGAAGATAAAGGGTTGATATTCTCTTTCGACGGCTACATCAAAAATTATAGAGTGCGAATATTAATGGACTCAGGTGCAGAGGAGAACTTCGTGGCTGAGCGTTTCCTCGCCAGTACTAGAGGGTTAAATTCACTGACTGGTCGCCCCCTAGTGCTCAAGCTTCCAGATGGGTCAGCTGGAATGAATATTAATCAAGTCCTAAACTGTTCTCTGAGAATTGTGCAAGATGAAGCTCAGGAATTTATGACTGATGTGTCCCTGAGAGTGGCACCGTTGAACAGTGAGTATGATGTATACTTAGGCCAGCCGTGGTTGAAAGCTCAAGGTGCCAGTCTGTGCTATCAATCCATGTCTGTATTATTGAGAAGTCCAACCCAAAGAGTTTTACACGCCCAGGAAGATTCAGTGCTGTTGTCTGCTGTTGCAATGATGCAGACATGTCAGCCTGCTGTGGATGTAGACGAAATGTATTTGATTCACGTGAGCGCTCCACGTGAACAGCCACAGGGTTGCGCAAAGGATGATATTTTCATCGAAAAAGGTCTCCATGCTCTGGAAATGGGAGCAGAGCAGGAAGACCACAAGGAGTTTGTCCAGGGATTGACGAACGAGTACGGTGATATTATGCTGAATGGAGAACTGCCTCCTGATGCTTCGGAGGGTCGAACGAATGCAGTGGAACATCGAATTTCGTTGGTACCAGGAACAAAACCAAGGGTTCAGCAGTTGAGAAGGATGTCTCCAACGTTATTGGGAGAGCTTCGACAGCAGTTGCAACAGTTCCTGGATAAAAAGATTATCGAACCATCTAATTCACCTTTTGGTTCCAATGTGTTGTTTGTGAAGAAGAAGAATGGTGATCTACGAATGTGTGTAGATTACAGATTGCTCAATCAGCAGACAGTCAAGGATAGGTATCCATTGCCCAATATTGATGAACTGCTGGATCAACTGTCTGGGGCCAGATACTTCACAGCATTGGATCTCAATTCAGGATATCACCAAATCCCTGTGGCCATGGAAGATAGGCCCAAGACAGCTTTCCGAACGCGATATGGTTCATATCAGTTTAAAGTGATGCCATTTGGATTGACGAATGCCCCTGCCACATTTCAAGCTTGGATGAATGAAATGCTCAAGCCCCACATGGATCAATTTGTGGTGGTATTTCTGGATGACATTCTCATCTACAGCAAGACAAAGAAGGAGCATAAGGAGCATGTTCGAGTTGTTTTGGATTGTTTGAAGCAGAACAAGGTCTATCTGAATATGAAGAAGTGTGAATTCTTCAGACAGAGCACAACATTTCTGGGTTTTGTGGTGACACCCGAAGGCATCAAACCAGACAAAAGGCTTGTGGATAAGATCTCTACATTTNGCAAGACNTGCAAATAAGAANCAGGTTCGTGCTTTTCTGGGAGTTGTGGGCTTTTACAGAAGGTTTATCCAGGATTTTGCAAGGATTGCCCTGCCTCTCACAGCATTGACCAAGCAGGATGTGCCTTTTATTTGGACAGAAGAAGCTCAACAAGCGTACGAAGTGCTCAGGAATGCGTTGACAACGTACCCAGTTTTGAGGTTGGTAGATATGGCCAAGCCGTTTTACTTGTTCACAGATGCTTCCGATTATGCCATTGGTGGAGTGCTCACACAGTTGGTGGATGGCATGTATCATCCACTGGGATATTATTCCAAGAAGCTGAATGGTCCAGAACTCAACTATTCTGTGTACGATAAAGAGTTTCTTGCCTTGAAGCAGAGTGTGTGGCGTTTCAGGAGCTATTTGCTGGGACAACCAAAGAATGTGGTCTTTACTGATCATAGGCCTTTGACTCATTTGCTGACTCAAAAGGAATTGACTCGTGTGCAAAGCAGATGGTTGGATGCAATGGCTGATTATAATCTGGACATCCAGTATATTGAAGGCAAGAAGAATTGTGTTGCTGATTTGCTGAGTAGGCCTCCAGAAGTGGTTTTGAATTCTGTTGCTGTGGGTTTGCAGCAAGACCAGGCACTGCTCAAGAGATTGCAACAGCTGTACAGGACTGACAGRTTTATTGGATCGATTAAAAAGTGTTGGAAACAGAAGGTTCCAGTGCCATCCATTTTGAATCATATGAATATGGATGCAGTATCTGAGCACAATGGATTGCTRTATTATGCACCYTCTTCCCAACAGCCCAAGAGATTGATCRTTCCAGACAATGCTTCCTTCAAGACAGAGTTGTTGATGTTGCATCATGATAATGTGTTCAGTGGACATCCTGGAAGGGACAAGATGTGCAAGGACCTTGCTAGGTATTATTATTGGCCCAGAATGCAAGAGGATGTTGCCAAGTATGTCAAAGAGTGCCCAGTTTGCCAGAGTGTCAAGAGCCTGAATCAACCTGCTGCTGGATTGTTACAACCATTGCCTATTCCTGCCAAGCCTTGGGAGCAAGTTACTATCGATTTCATCACGGAATTGCCTTTGACTGCCAGGAAGAATTCTCAGATTGTGGTGATGGTGGACAAATTTACAAAGTGTCTCACCATGGCACCAGCACCAGCTTCGTTGGATGCAGAAGGTACTGCTTCTATCTTTTTGCAGTATGTGTATCGTTTACATGGCATGCCTTCCAGTATCGTGTCGGACAGAGATCCAAAGTTTACTGGACAGTTTTGGATTGATCTCATGCACNAAGCTGGGTTGCCAGAAGTTGCAATCCACTGCCTACCATCCACAAACAGATGGACAAACAGAAAGGGTCAATCGAGTACTGGAAGATATGATCAGATGCTATTGTGATGAGTATACCAACACGTGGGATGAGTTATTGTGGCCTCTGGAANTTTGCTTATAATGATTCGTTTCAGCAATCGACCAAGTTTACGCCATTTTACATGAATTATGGTCGTCACCCCAGGAAACCTCATACCATCNGCTCTAGGTCTGGAAGATAATGAACAACATGCAGCTAGCTCTGMATATCTGGATATTTTGCATCGGTGTCATCAAGCTGCAGCCCATAATTTGAGGGTAGCACAGGTACGACAAGCTCAGCATGCCAACAAGTCCAGAAGGGTGGCTGTGTACAAGGTAGGTGATCCAGTCCTGCTCTCCACTCACAAGTTGAAATGGGAAGGAAAGAAGTTCAAGAAATTACAACCTCGCTACCTTGGTCCATTCGAAATCGTCAGAGTCGTGCCACACAATGCGGTTGAATTGAACTCAAAGCAAAAAGGCTATGCTTTCCATCCAGTTGTGAATGTGGATAGACTAAAANCATTACCATCCCAGAATGAATATTGAAGAGATGAATCACCAATTGCAAAGGGAATGGGATGAGTCGCTACCAGAGCTCGAGGATCAACCGTATCCAGAACATCAGAACCTCGCCTTTGATGACGATGATTTGGTCATTGAACTTGATGAGGAATAATGTATTCCTAGCCAAGCAGTTTTCTAGAATCAAATGAGGACATTTGGTTTCTTCTTAGCAGGGAGGAGTTGTAGCAGAGAGCTACATCCCTGTGGGACTGGAGATCTCGGGAAGATCTCTAGAGATTGGTCATCAGTTCATGCTCCATATTGTGAGATGATTTTCTCTCATGTAACAACTTCGAATTCAATATATTTGTGAATAAGAGAGATACCCACTGTATGATTGGCTGATATGCAGCCCACACTAAAATCGAACCTCACTGCGTGTGAAGGTTGAACGCTCGCGNTCGGCAACGGCCTGTGAGCGTATTTGTCGACAGCACGTGTGTAACTCTGATCGAAGGACAGAACCACGTTGGCAGCGTGCTGTTACAATACACACACACACACACACTCTTAATCGAGATAGCTACGATACAAAGACACCATCTACCACTTCTTACAGTCTTTTNAATACACATATAAAANGACTCACCAACTTCGTGAACGTGGCCAAACAGCGCTCAAGGAATTGTTGAAGTTGCACAACCACACAAGACAAAGACATGACACACATGCACTCACCAAAGTAACTTGACAATATACAAAGACACCATCTATCAAATTTTACAATGTCTTGATACTCATAGAAGCCTCATCAACTCCGCACATGTGGTCAAAAAGTCGTAAATACCACTATACCAGAGCTTGACACCCAAACATTGCACACATGTCAAAACATGCACTCAACTCACTGCTGTGGCTCCAACCCACACCCATAGGCAATCTGGCACCTTGAATGGTTCCATAAGACACAAAAAACACTCAACGACGTCGCAGATCAGGAATCAAACATGGGTTACACCGCATACCACAGGGACGATAGGGCAGTATGGAGATGTGCCGGTCGGAGGCATCCCTGGAGCGGGACACAAGAGCGTGCTCGTGAGTCGTCGATCAAGGATATGCTGTGATGGGAAAGGGGTCAGTCGACGCGATGAAATACTCCAGCTGGGGNNTATGGTTCCCGCCGCACCNCNACAAACGCTGCCNAGCCAGGAGCAGGGTGACAGAGGGGACATATACCTGCATCATCCTATTCGTCTCTTTCCTCTCCTTCCCTGCAGTGGCGCAAGACAGTGGCCGTCCTAGAAAAAACGGCAATCAATGGCATGAATCGTCACATCTCTGAGTGCTTTCTTGCTCTCTGCAAAAAGCATGGGGCCTCTGGACAAATAGACTTCCAACTGTCAGATCCTCCCACTGCAGAGGGGAGAACAACAGGAAGATGGTATAGTGTCNNTGAACGACTAGGAGANNNTGATGCCCACGTTCCAGAACTGGTAACTGTGACTGACGAAGAGAACGAAAATGAATGAAGCATCTTTCCAATTTGACATGAGGGGCACCTGCGAACACCAGAAATACTTAAGAAGTTTCAATATCGCGTTCAAAAAGATACCGTTGGGAACCAAAATAGATGAAAAGGACGACTCCGAAGATGCAGAGGACAAAATCCTTTCGAATAATCGTTTTGAAATGTAAAATGATTCCCAACAAACTTGTTGCCCTCAACTCAACTCACCAGTCCTTGAATGCATGGCCTATCACAACCAACAGCAAACATGATCAANCAAAACTCTCCATCTCATACTTCACTGAAGCACCGACTCTCTCGACCAGCCACGACCATAGCAACGTAGAACCTCTCCATTCAAAGCACCTTACAAACATGCGGTGACCAAGGTGGTCGTCCCTATCGAAATAACCAAATCGGGCACTTCGCACGGATGGATTGGATACAGAGTGGACTTAGAAGCACCGCAGACCCGGCGGAAGAGCGCTCAGGCGATCAGGAGAGCCTGCCCAAACTACAACTTACACACATGCGGTGACCAAGGTGGTCGTCCCTATCGAAATAACCAAATCGGGCACTTCGCACGGATGGATTGGATACAGAGTAGACTCAGAAGCACCGCAGACCCGACGGAAGAGCACTCAAGCGACCAGGAGAGCCTGCCCAAACTACGACTTACAAACATGCGGTGACCAAGCTCATCCTCCGTATGGAAATAGCCAAATCGGGCACTTCGCACGGATGGATTGGATACAGAGTAGACTCAGAAGCATCGCAGACCCGACGGAAGAGCACTCAAGCGACCAGGAGAGCCTGCCCAAACTACGACTTACAAACATGCGGTGACCAAGCTCATCCTCCGTATGGAAATAGCCAAATCGGGCACTTCGCACGGATGGATTGGATACAGAGTGGACTCAGAAGCATCGCAGACCCGACGGAAGAGCACTCAAGCGACCAGGAGAGCCTGCCCAAACTACGACTTACAAACATGCGGTGACCAAGCTCATCCTCCGTATGGAAATAGCCAAATCGGGCACTTCGCACGGATGGATTGGATACAGAGTAGACTCAGAAGCATCGCAGACCCGACGGAAGAGCACTCAAGCGACCAGGAGAGCCTGCCCAAACTACGACTTACAAACATGCGGTGACCAAGCTCATCCTCCGTATGGAAATAGCCAAATCGGGCACTTCGCACGGATGGATTGGATACAGAGTGGACTCAGAAGCATCGCACACCCGACGGAAGAGCACTCAAGCGACCAGGAGAGCCTGCCCAAACTACGACTTACAAACATGCGGTGACCAAGCTCATCCTCCGTATGGAAATAGCCAAATCGGGCACTTCGCACGGATGGATTGGATACAGAGTGGACTCAGAAGCACCGCAGACCCGACGGAAGAGCACTCAAGCGACCAGGAGAGCCTGCCCAAACTACGACTTACAAACATGCGGTGACCAAGGTGGTCGTCCCTATCGAAATAGCCGAATCGGGCACTTCGCACGGATGGATTGGATACAGAATAGACTCAGAGGCACCGCAGACCCGACAGAAGAGCACTCAGACGACCAGGAGAGCCTGCCCAAAATACGCCATAATTGTTCTTAAATAGGTCAAACTAGGGTATCTACAGCCCAACAAACATGCGGTGACCAAGCTCATCCTCCGTATGGAAATAGCCAAATCGGGCACTTCGAACGGATGGATTGGATACAGAGTGGACTCAGAAGCACCGCACACCCGACGGAAGAGCACTCAAGCGACCAGGAGAGCCTGCCCAAACTACGACTTACAAACATGCGGTGACCAAGGTGGTCGTCCCTATCGAAATAGCCGAATCGGGCACTTCGCACGGATGGATTAGATATATATAACACTCACGGGCGCCGCGTGCGTGGCAAAAGAGCACTCAGGCGACCAGGAGAGCCTGCCCAAAATCACGATTATCCCTAACCCCTTCGTAACCGCTTTTTCGGCGGTGATGATGACCGGTCGGAGGGGTGCCTGGACCGGAGACCACAGTCGACCAAAATTTCAAAAGTGCCACCGGACAGGAACCCAGTACATGTCGACAAATACGCTCACAGGCCGTTGCCGACCGCGAGCGTTCAACCTTCACACGCAGTGAGGTTCGATTTTAGTGTGGGCTGCATATCAGCCAATCATACAGTGGGTACCTCTCTTATTCACAAATATATTGAATTCGAAGTTACGTGAGAGGTAAGAATAGCTCTCATTATATGAAGATGACAGCGATTGTGACAATGATGGTAGATCTCTCCCAGAATCTCTTCATCCTAGAATATTCCTAGAAATCCACTCCTGCAGGGATGTAGCTCTCTGCTACAATAGGCCCTATGATAGGGTGGAAATTTTTGGCAAATAGGGTACTAACTATTAGAGTCCTATCAAAGCATCTCTTTGATGGGAAGCCATAATCGGGCGGTACAGGGGAAAGTCAAATGAGGAAGACTTCTTAAGCGGGTTGACACTGCGTCCTTAAGTTTCTGAATGAATACAAAGGCATGAATAGGAGCGTGGAAGTGTTTTCACGAAAAGGCCAGTCATGTCTTGGCCCAGCAATCTGAAGACCACATTCCAAACCCACAAGCTTGTGAGAAAGAGGCCTTTCCCATGATTCAGGGTCACTCAAATATCATTGAAACATATGTATAAACCATTTAGAAGACTTGCATTGAGTTGAATCACAAAGACATTCAGGGAAATGGCGTACAGGCCGACGATAGGGTGCAGACCCTATCAACTGCGTGACCTATTTTCCCATGAAAGGGTGCCTCTGATAGGCGATTGTCGTCCGAAACACCCTATCGATTGAGGAGCGCAGCAGTAACCTCCTCGTCGAGGTGGCCCGTCGACACGCTTGCTGGACCGGGGAATAAGGTCTATATCCATGTCGTTGTACGCCCAGCCGACGGAGGAGGGACCGACCGGTATCCACAGCTCCGTCGAAACTCCCATAGAATGACCCGAGCACCTTGGTCAACGCTGAGGATTGCAGACTTTCCACTCCGACCATCTTCGTGCCTGGCTTGTCTAAGAGGATGCATGACCGACGATAAGGGCTCGTCGCTTCCATGTGTCATGCCCACCGTGGAAGCCAACATTCCACCGGCACTGCAAATACCCAGTACAGACGGTTTGGAAGCCCCGGAAAGTCCACTCGGGAAAAAGTGTCCACCTCGCTCACTTCGCACACGGATACATATTGCATATATACAAATATACACAAAAGCACAGGAGTGGACACATTTTCCCACCTCCACAAATACGGCACTCAAGTCCACACAGCACATTGCCACAGCTAGCACCTTCGAGGCCCCGAAAGTCCACTCGGGAAAAAGTGTCCACCTCGCTCACTTCGCACACGCATATATACTGCATAGATACAACCATACACAAAAGCACAGGAGTGGACACATTTTCCCACCTCCCCAAACACGGCACTCAAGTCCACACAGCACATTGCCACAGCTAGCACCTTCGAGGCCCCGAAAGTCCACTCGGGAAAATGTGTCCACCTCGCTCACTTCGCACACGCATACATACTGCATAGATACAAATGTACACAAAAGCACAGGAGTGGACACATTTTCCCACCTCCCCAAACACGGCACTCAAGTCCACACAGCACATTGCCACAGCTAGCACCTTCGAGGCCCCGAAAGTCCACTCGGGAAAATGTGTCCACCTCGCTCACCTCGCACACGCATATATACTGCATATATACAAATATACACAAAAGCACAGGAGTGGACACATTTTCCCACCTCCACAAACACGGCACTCAAGTCCACACAGCACATTGCCACAGCTAGCACCTTCGAGGCCCCGAAAGTCCACTCGGGAAAATGTGTCCACCTCGCTCACTTCGCACACGCATACATACTACATAGATACAACCATACACAAAAGCACAGGAGTGGACACATTTTCCCACCTCCACAAACACGGCACTCAAGTCCACACAGCACATTGCCACAGCTAGCACCTTTCAGGCCCCAGAAACCCACTTGGGAAAAAGTGTCCACCTCGCTCACTTCGCACACAGATACATACTGCATAGATACAATCATACACAAAAGCACAGGAGTGGACACATTTTCCCACCTCCACAAACATGGCGCTGTAGGGTATATACCACCCACCCACAGCTACCACCTTCGAGGCCCCGGAAACCCACTCGGGAAAATGTGTCCACCTCGCTCACTTCGCACACAGATACATACTGCATAGATACAAATGTACACAAAAGCACAGGAGTGGACACATTTTCCCACCTCCCCAAACACGGCACTCAAGTCCACACAGCACATTGCCACAGCTAGCACCTTCGAGGCCCCGAAAGTCCACTCGGGAAAATGTGTCCACCTCGCTCACTTCGCACACAGATACATACTATATAGATACAAATGTACACAAAAGCACAGGAGTGGACACATTTTCCCACCTCCACAAACATGGCGCTGTAGGGTATATACCACCCACCCAGAGCTACCACCTTCGAGGCCCCGGAAACCCACTCGGGAAAATGTGTCCACCTCGCTCACTTCGCACACAGATACATACTGCATAGATACAAATGTACACAAAAGCACAGGAGTGGACACATTTTCCCACCTCCACAAACATGGCGCTGTAGGGTATATACCACCCACCCACAGCTACCACCTTCGAGGCCCCGGAAACCCACTCGGGAAAATGTGTCCACCTCGCTCACTTCGCACACAGATACATACTGCATAGATACAAATGTACACAAAAGCACAGGAGTGGACACATTTTCCCACCTCCCCAAACACGGCACTCAAGTCCACACAGCACATTGCCACAGCTAGCACCTTCGAGGCCCCGAAAGTCCACTCGGGAAAATGTGTCCACCTCGCTCACTTCGCACACAGATACATACTATATAGATACAAATGTACACAAAAGCACAGGAGTGGACACATTTTCCCACCTCCACAAACATGGCGCTGTAGGGTATATACCACCCACCCAGAGCTACCACCTTCGAGGCCCCGGAAACCCACTCGGGAAAATGTGTCCACCTCGCTCACTTCGCACACAGATACATACTGCATAGATACAAATGTACACAAAAGCACAGGAGTGGACACATTTTCCCACCTCCACAAACATGGCGCTGTAGGGTATATACCACCCACCCACAGCTACCACCTTCGAGGCCCCGAAAGTCCACTCGGGAAAATGTGTCCACCTCGCTCACTTCGCACACAGATACATACTGCATAGATACAAATGTACACAAAAGCACAGGAGTGGACACATTTTCCCACCTCCACAAACACGGCACTCAAGTCCACACAGCACATTGCCACAGCTAGCACCTTCGAGGCCCCGAAAGTCCACTCGGGAAAAAGTGTCCACCTCGCTCACTTCGCACACGCATATATACTGCATAGATACAACCATACACAAAAGCACAGGAGTGGACACATTTTCCCACCTCCCCAAACACGGCACTCAAGTCCACACAGCACATTGCCACAGCTAGCACCTTCGAGGCCCCGAAAGTCCACTCGGGAAAAAGTGTCCACCTCGCTCACTTCGCACACGCATATATACTGCATAGATACAACCATACACAAAAGCACAGGAGTGGACACATTTTCCCACCTCCCCAAACACGGCGCTGTAGGGTATCCACCACCCACCCAGAGCTACCACCTTCGAGGCCCCGGAAACCCACTCGGGAAAATGTGTCCACCTCGCTCACTTCGCACACGCATATATACTGCATAGATACAACCATACACAAAAGCACAGGAGTGGACACATTTTCCCACCTCCCCAAACACGGCACTCAAGTCCACACAGCACATTGCCACAGCTAGCACCTTCGAGGCCCCGAAAGTCCACTCGGGAAAATGTGTCCACCTCGCTCACTTCGCACACGCATATATACTGCATAGATACAACCATACACAAAAGCACAGGAGTGGACACATTTTCCCACCTCCCCAAACACGGCACTCAAGTCCACACAGCACATTGCCACAGCTAGCACCTTCGAGGCCCCGAAAGTCCACTCGGGAAAATGTGTCCACCTCGCTCACTTCGCACACAGATACATACTATATAGATACAAATGTACACAAAAGCACAGGAGTGGACACATTTTCCCACCTCCACAAACATGGCGCTGTAGGGTATATACCACCCACCCAGAGCTACCACCTTCGAGGCCCCGGAAACCCACTCGGGAAAATGTGTCCACCTCGCTCACTTCGCACACAGATACATACTGCATAGATACAAATATACGCCAAAGCACAGGAGTGGACACATTTTCCCACCTCCACAAACATGGCGCTGTAGGGTATATACCACCCACCCAGAGCTACCACCTTCGAGGCCCCGAAAGTCCACTCGGGAAAAAGTGTCCACCTCGCTCACTTCGCACACGCATATATACTGCATAGATACAACCATACACAAAAGCACAGGAGTGGACACATTTTCCCACCTCCCCAAACACGGCGCTGTAGGGTATCCACCACCCACCCAGAGCTACCACCTTCGAGGCCCCGGAAACCCACTCGGGAAAATGTGTCCACCTCGCTCACTTCGCACACAGATACATACTGCATAGATACAAATATACACAAAAGCACAGGAGTGGACACATTTTCCCACCTCCACAAACACGGCACTCAAGTCCACACAGCACATTGCCACAGCTAGCACCTTCGAGGCCCCGAAAGTCCACTCGGGAAAATGTGTCCACCTCGCTCACTTCGCACACGCATATATACTGCATAGATACAATTATACACAAAAGCACAGGAGTGGACACTCTTTCCTTGGGGTGGTTTGTGTGCAGGAGTGGACTGGTTGGCTGGGCCGCGTGGGGGCGCCTTGCTGTGGTCTGGGCGCCCTGCTGACCTCACAGCTTTTTGGCACTGTCATTTTGGGTCCGAGAGGAAATATTTTTGAATTCTGAGACAAGTATGGTGCTATTGAAAGGTGGAAGAAATATATTTGGCGGAGAAACGGGGCGTATCCTCCACAGAATTATACCCTACTAAGTGGAACACATGGATTATGGCCCTGTATACGAAACCTAGGGTAATTAGGCGCATAGAGACGCGGCGTACTGCCGAGGGAGGGGATATTCCGTATTTTGAGACTTTTAAAACACAACCATCACGCCATATGCTGCGATGGTCACACACTCGGAAACACCCAGCTTCACACACAAGACACACACACACACACACTTAATCGAACTAGCTACGATACACAAATGCACCATCTATCAGATTCTCTAGTCTCTTGATACTCATAAAACACTCATCAATCCCAGATATCGGGTGAAAGAACTCGAATGCCACCGTCAGTGTTTACTACCTTGCACTCATTACATGACATGACAAACATGCACTCACCAAAGTAACCCTACAATATACAAATACACCATCTACCACTTCATACAGGCTTTGAACACATATAAAAGACTCATCAACCTTAGATATCGGGTGAAAGATCTCTAGTACCATTGTCAGAGCTTGACTCCAAACGTCAAAGACATGACAAACATGCGGTGACCAAAGTAACCCCACGATACACAAATGTTCCGTCTACCACCTCGTACAGTCTCGTGACACATATAAAACACTCATCAGCTTCGCAACCTAGGGCAAAAATCTTACAGGCCGCTCTCAGCGTTTGACAACCACACATAACAAAGACATGACACACATGGAGTCACCAAAGCAACTCGACGATACACACATGCACCATCTACCACTTCATACAGTCTTTGAACATATATTAAAGACTCATCAACGCCAGAGACCAGGTGAAAGAACTCGAATACCACTGTCAGAGCTTAACTCCAAACGCCAAAGACATGACACACATGCGGTGACCAAGCTCATCCTCCGTATCGAAATAGCCGAATCGGGCACTTCGCACGGATGGATTAGATATAGATAACACTCACGGGCGCCGCGTGCGTGGCAAAAGAGCACTCAGGCGACCAGGAGAGCCTGCCCAAAATCACGATTATCCCTAACCCCTTCGTAACCGCTTTTTAGGCGGTCATGAGGACCGGTCGAAGGGGTGCCTGGACCGGAGACTGCAAGTCAACCAAAATTTCAAAAGTGCCACCGGACAGAAACCCAGTACATTTAAAAAAACAGGGTGAGGGATCAAGGCCACGATACTGCTTGTATGTATCGTGCAGGCAGGAAGAAAGATGCACAAGAACAGGTGATAACGAGACATGAACCACCACTATCAAAGGAAGGTGTAGTAGTTGTGGTGTTCTTCTTCACACCCCTCCACATCTACATATGACACACATGCAAGCAAGACGAAAGAATAATACTGTACTATAAATGTATGGTATTGACTATAGATATATGGAGTGCAGAAAACACTGATCGCCTGGTTCAGCCACACCAAAGATGGTTGGAGGAATGCAAGCTGCAACACAGCCAAGCGAGTGCTGGGACTTCACCTTGGAATGAGATACCGCTGCATCATCAAATACATGAACAAAGTACTAGTACGACTAATCAATCTAGTGAAGCGACGCTGCTTGTGTGGCTAAAGCAAGGCAACGAGAAACAAACAACAACTGGGCAACACAATGGTGTTGGTGGTGACCAAACCAAAACCAAAACAAAATGACACTCCAAATCAGCATGGGATTGACCTTCCATTTGAAGTCCTTGTGTCCACAACTCTACTAAAAAAACAGTCATATTCTATTAATATAAGGTGTCAAGAAACCACATCGACGTTACTTGTTGAGTTGAACTACCACAGATAAAGATGGCCATCATCCACCCTGTAGTTGGCATTCATTTGGGGTTGTAAATCAGGTCACAAAACCCTGATAGCCCCTTGTTGGGTCTGGGTCCTATCATGACCGTACAAAAGATGTAAGGCTGATGGCGAGAAATGGTTGTTGTCAATCAGAGAGTGGTGAAAACAGCAAAGAACAATGGAGAGCGAGCTCGTTGACTGAATGGATTGCCATGTGCCTCATCGACCGGTCCAACACTATGTTCAACCGAGGACTCGACGCCCCACTAGGGATCATACTAGATTTCCCAATCACGAAGAAAAAGACTCAAACTCATCCCCCAAAAGACTCCATGGTACAAGACTAGAGGTACAAATAAATTTAGCCAAAAATCCCGAAAATATGAGCAAAGCAGTGAGCGTCACAAGGCCGAGAGTCGGTGGACTGGGACGTCCATCGCTGCGTGGCCTTCGTGCCAGGGGGCAACGGCACAACGTCCAAGTGAAGGCATTCTTTGATCTATTCAATGGTAAAAAAAGTCAAAGCAGGTCATCAGGAAGGCGAGATGAACTGATCGAGGAGCTATTGAGAGCGACAGCAAACACCAATGGTGGTCTGGGTGTGGGGGTCAGCGTCAGGGAGGAGATTAGCGACCTGGTCGACGAGCTCCAAAACTATTGCATGAAGGATCCTCTGGGATCGGAGAATATCTTCGGGCGCTGGGAAGTGCGGTATGCTTCCAAACCGGGGACAGCAGGTGGACCGTTTAGGACTCCCGTGGGGAGGTTGGTTTTCCCTGGACAGCGCGCGATTCAAATCATTGAAGAGCCCAACGTATGCATCAATCAGATCGAGTTCAAAACTCTGGGATTCATTCCTGGTAGTGTGACCCAGGAAGGGACCGTGGAGCCTGTGGATGGACGGACATTTGAAATCACATTCACCACAAATACGGGCAAGAATCTCGGGGGACCACCCAAGAGGTTGATTGAAATTCTGTATCTGGATGAAAGTATTAGGATTGCCAGGGCTGTTCCCTTGGAAGATAATAAAGAGCCAGGTTTTTACGTGTTCACGAGGGAGGGCACCGAGTACCAAGTGGAGGAGGAAGAAGTAAATGCAGTCGAAAGCTCAGTTGGGGCTTCCAAAGCCGAACAGGCTGCGATGGAAAGACAAACTCTGGCTGCAGCGAGGTTGGAGGCAAAGGAACTGTATGCCGAGTTGACGAGCAAGGTGAAAGAGTTGACATTAGATGCCCAGGGGACTGCCAGCCAGCTTTCCTCTGTCGAGAAGGAAGCCGCAGGCGCCATTAGAGAGGCGGCTACTGCGAGGAGACTGATAGAAAAATCAGAGAACATTGTAGGAACTCTAGAAGCGAGACTATTCGAAGCTCAGGAGAAGGAAGTCATCCTGGAGAAGGAGATTCTTTCCCTGCAACGAGAGAGCAACAGGATTCGACAGCAATTGATATCCACAAAAAAGTCGTTGGGTCCTGCGATTAAATGATAATGAAAGCACTGTAACAATAATAATAAAGTTCATGAGGTGGTTATATGTCCGTACGCGCCACTGAGTATCTGCCAGAGCAGCGTGTTGAAGGTGGGAACCACGTGGGTCCCATCTCGGTAGCACCAATCCATGCAAGCTTCTGCCATGCTGTAGAGGTCTATTGGGTATACCGGCCCCTTCGGTGCCATGAATCCAGCATCGATGAGCACTGAATTGAACTTTTTCAAACTATACATCCAGGTCACGTTCTCGTCGTCCCTTGTGAAGGGTTCCTTGAAGGGTGGGGATATCAACCAAAACACGGGCTTGCGCTCCCCAAACTGCACCATGGTCATCATCATCATCATCATTAATCAATCAAGGGACATCAAAATCAGTGCATTCAACGCACCATGCGATGGTATTTTGTTAACGACTCGACCAGCCCTGGGACTTCCCCGTTGAACTCGGTGAAATTCCTTGCCCATTTGGCCTGGTGGGCAGAGGGGTCTAACACAAGCAGGTCCGGAGCCGTCTTCTGCTCCAGCCATTCGTCTAGCAAGGTCGTTGCTGTTATCACATTCGCTCTCCAATAAAATTCTACGGAGGTTTTCGTCTTCTTTACCTTCCATTTGAAGTCCTTGTGCTCCTTCTTGTCGTAGGTAGGAGCTTCAGATATGCTTTCATCTGCACATGTGGTGTCTCACTCAGCCACCCTCCTTTGCAGAAGAAAATCTCTTTGTGATGCGAACGGTGGTGCGTACCTTCCAAAAATGATCCCAAATAGCCATACAGTTTTCTGAGGTGCGAGTCACCCACAAGAGCAATGCGTTTCCCACGGAACACCCGAGATACAGCCTTGTACTCTAGTCTCCTTGGAATGCAGCTTGCTGCCGTCTCCCCCCGTGCCCACACCCATTGCCTTGGATACTCTGTGTTCTCGTTATTGCAAGATGTCAAGCTTCCTTTATTAGACGGTGGACACCTACAGAGTACCAACGAAAACCTCTCTCATCTCTAATATTATTATATTCAAGCTTCAAGTAGCTACCAAAGTAGAGTCAGGCTCAACGTACCCATCCGTCATCAGCTCCCACCTACCATTGCTCAATTCGAGCAAACAAGATTTATCTTTGATGCTATTTGTAGTTGTTCGTAGCGCTACTGTGGATTGAAAATCGCAGGATGCGCTGGCAAGTAGCACTCCAACCGTAACTAGAAATGCAGTGCCGGTCGTGAGGAGTATCAATCTTTTCGACAATAGTCCCCTCTGAGTCATCCTACACACTGTTTTGGCACATATAAAAGAAAATAGAGCTCACTACCCGACGAACCTGTGATCTCCGTCAAGAGCCTTGGAGGTGACACATCGCCCTGGCGAGGCCTCTAGAGGCCGGGGCAGCACGGTCTGTGCTTGGAGGGCCCCCCCCCTCCCCCACCCCCACCATCTCTGCCTCCTCGACCCCACGGAGATGCGTGGTACAATAGCGTAGAAATGCCATCACTGCAGTAATTCAAATAGTTGTGGGTTCTAGCGCAGCTCAGGGGGATCGAGCTCGCCTGTTCTTCTTTTGTAGTCCCCCATCTGGAGGTGTCGAACCGTTCGAGGAGGCAAGGGGCCGTCTGGCAAAGCTGCACTCGCTTGCGGGTACCATTTTAAGTCGAGGATACATGCGTGCTGTTTGCTGGCGCACTTGACACCAGGATGCCGAGCGAGAGGGAACCAACTGGCCATTTCGCCATTCGTTTGTTGGACGAAGCGTCCAGCGATTCTGACTCAGAGGTGTCCTACGATTACCCCAAACGCATTCAAATGGCAACCGTATTGCAGCAATATGCCTGGGACATCAGCGGAGACTCCTCAGACGAGGACAGTTGCTTCTCGGACTCAAAGATCCACCAGAAGGTCGCGAGTCTCGAGCAGGACATGGCGAACATCCAACAAGAGGAAATGAAAGCTCTTCGGTCATCACAATCGAGGGTGGACCCTCTACAGAGGTTCCTGTCCAAGGATTCGATGATGAAGAGCCGATCAGAGCAGGTGCTCCAGACCATCCGACAACAGCATCAGGCAGCGTATTTGAGGGATCAGGCGGCGGTCCAAGCGGTAGAGCAGGAAATGGAGATGATGATACGGGCAAAAAGAGTGGAGGAGGAGAAAAAAAAACAGGAGGAGGAGGCTGAGAGGCTGAGGCAGGAGGAGGAGCAGAAGAGACGACGGGCAGCAGAGGAGGAAAGGCTTCAGGCGTTGAAAAAGCAGGAAGAGCGGCGGGTTCAGGAGCAAAAGGAATCGGAAGAGAAAGAGAAGGAAGCACATCGTCTCGTTCAGATTTCTGAGCCAGAAGCTACCGCGTATCGACAACGCCAGGATGCTGTGCTCCAGGAATACAACAGGAACCTCAAAGCCTTTTGCGAAGATGCCTCCATGAAAGATGCCAGGAGAGGTATTAAAAAGTTCATTACACTGTCTGTGCAACAAATATCGGCCACCCAGGAGCAAGTGAATAAAAAGTCGAATAGTTTGTTGCACTTTCTGTCCGAGCAGCAGGATCTTCAGAGGAAGTTTTCGCTGGTGACGCTGGCATCCAAGATGCTGAGCCAGTGTGAGGTGCAGATCACGAGGCTGCACTCGTTTGCATTTCCTCTTGGAGAAGTTTCAGTCTCAATTGGTCGTAAATATCCAGAGTTCCTAAATATTCTGGTTGGGATGATGCACAATGAATGCCCCTTGAGTGTTCCTCTGGTCTTCCGCCCAGGTCCCAAGGGCTCCAAGGATGTGAAATATTTCACGGCGATGCGTTTTAAAATTGAAGAAAGAGAAGCATCATCTGTTTCAGTAGAGAATGAAGAAGAATATGTGGGCCGATTGCAAGGGTATATTAGGCTGTATGCGGCAATCTTGCAGAATGATAGTCCTGCAGGAGACTTTGGATTGAGCGAAGCGTGGTCATATGTCGCCTTGCTGCTGAATGGGATTCCCTCGTCACGGTATAGCGCGAGCGCTCTAGATGCATTTCTGTCAATCGCAGGTTTCAGAATGTACACGAGGTTTAGGAGGCAGTTTGAAAAGTTGCTAGCGTATGTGTCAGTTTATTTCTTGGGGGATCTGAGGGATAGCAAGGATCCAGATGCAAACGCGGTAGCCGCGCGGCTCGAGTCATACATTCAGTCAAAGGTATACCTCCAACCTCCCGAAGGTCGCGCCATGCCAATGCGGGACGAATCTAGTTATAGCAGGGCTTGATGACATTTACATTACTGTGATTCTGCGCAACGACATGCGATACGTGTAAACAGTGACTGGTTTCCCTAGAGACTGTACAATGGTTGCCTTCTGGTCATATGGGCTTAGGAAATCGCTAATTACCTGGGTTGCGACAATGGTGGGCACGTTGCCAGCAGCAGGCCCATCTGCCTCTCTCCACCGCCATTTTGTGTATGCCCGGCTTGCTTTCAGGCGAACATTCTGCATCTGGGCACTATCCACCAGCTGCTGATAGAATTCCGAAGTCTCCAACAGATCATCTGATAGTAATTCTTGGCTACGTCTCGTCACATCCGAAGTCACTCGCAACCCTCCAGGCAAGGAAATCTCCAAATGGTCCGGATTGCTTGCCTGCCACTGTATTCGTCTCATGACATCCTCCAGGTCCATACCAGTATATTTTTCTACCAAAGCTGCAGTATTGTATTTCCTATCTAAGATAACCGACCCATTCTCACTTTTCTGAAAATGGATTGGATATGTCACAATTTTGTTCAAGTCCTCAGTCTGAGCCCGTTCCACCACGGCCAGATCCGGCACCGCCTCCTCCCCAAAAGGCAGCTCTACTTTCGTTAAAACAGACTCCACCTTCCAATGGCCCTCGAAAACATCCGGGAAGAACAAATCTCGGGGGCCCATGCCCAGCGCTGCCAACGACCTCTGCTCTAAAGTTGCTGCTGTGGCTGGGGAGGCAAGCAGAGAGAGCCCGCCGATGCTCACCAACGCCAGCAAGTCCCTTCGTCTATTGAATATAACGTCATTATCACGGATTGTACTCCCTTGATGGAATCGCTGACCCAGTGGGCTCTGAACTGGAGTACAAGCGTTCAGCCACTGCGACTCACCACATGGACAGCAGGGCGAGGTTGACGAATGCCCTGCCATATCTACCACTTCTAGAGACTTTTTTGTGCAATGCATGGGGTGTTGGTGGGGTTGAAAGGCTGCAATCCTCGGATGAGTACTGCTACATTCAGAGGTCACGGTCGACCGTTCGTAAAAAAAACGACCATTTTTGGCATCATGCGAATCGCATGCCAGCCACAAAATCACCCGACCCTGGGTCACAGCGCAATCTCAAAGAATAATACTATCCATAATGGTATGCAAACCATGAGTGTCCTGCCCCGTGTTTGTGGTGTCTCGCTTCGACCTGCAGGTCGTCCAGCTGTGCGGGCCTGCGCTGCGGCACCCTGCTCGAATGTCACCGATATTGCAAAACAAAGGTTCAAGGACGCCGTGCGAGGCACGCAGCGTGGCAACCGGACGGACAGTATTGAGCGAGGGGAGATTGAAGAGGCGCAAGTGGCACTGGAAACTACAGTGGCGGGGGCACGCATCGACTGGAGTCTCTTGCCCGGGACATGGGATGTGATCTACACAACAGCGAGGGATGTCAGAGGCATTGTTGGGGAGGAGCCATTCCTCATGTGCAAGTCTCGCGTGGTGGGACAGCGGTACGGTGCTCCAGTCAATGGCCTGGGACGGGTCACCAATATAATAGAACTCGAGTTCGACATACCATTCCTGCGTGGAACGATCGTTTCGATCAATGTAGAGGCAGACTATACAATCGATTCCATACGTAGCTTAGGGCTACTGTTCAAATCAGCCAGCTTTGGGCGAATAGAGCCAGGGGCAGCCCTCCAGGATGTCTTGACTCCTGCTGTGCTGCCGAGAGGCTGGTGGAATCTTGCTGTGATGAACTATCTGCGAGAGTTCAAGGTCGGATTCGAATTCCCAGGGACCTCGAGGGCGACTGAGAGTATGATCCCCCCAGCCCTGTTTGTGACATACCTGGATGAGGACATGTTCATCGGCAGGGCTCAACAAGGCGGTGGCGTGTATGTGTATCGACGTATTCACAAATAAATTGAATGAATTGAATTTTGTTTTGTAAAAGAGTCATCGGAATAATCGGACATGGTGGCTTGTCGCAGCGGCGAGGACGTCCTCAACGAACTGACCGCGCTCGTGCAGGACGATATGCAGGTGGCAACGTACAAGCACATATCGAAGCGATTTAATATTCCATTCGATGCTTCAAAGTCTTTGTTGCACGCCTACCTGAAGGCACACGAGGATGTAAGTCTTGGCTGTCTGTTCCCGTTTTGAGTTTGAATTGATTGAGCTCGTGTTGTCGTTTGATTCGAACGAAACTCGTGCTAAACTCGTTTGTACGTGTGCAGAAAGTAGATGCGACGTATTTATTGAGTGGTTGGAGCAAAGGGGAGCCTGCAAAGCACGTGGTCAAAGTTGTCCGAGGGTCTTGCTTGGAAAAGGAGAAGGATGGCCTGAGTCGTATCGACGCCCTCCATGTGTACAGTGTGCAGACAAAGGCATATAGGGGTGGAAACGCTTTATATGAGGCTGACATGGGTCCCGTGGAGGGGGAGGTAGGGCGTCCATTGGGCCGGGTGGTCATGGTGGTTGCCCCAGTGAGAACAAAGTCTGAAGCACCAGTGGCGGTGAAGAGGGCCGAGGCGCCGTCGCAAATACAGAAGAAATCCTTGCCTACCACCAGCAAAGCGGCTCAAGGTAAGAGGAAGGTACAGACTATCGAATCCGATGACGAAGATGACGCTGCTCCTCCTCCAGAGGTCACGGCCAAAAAGTACAAGACATACATCAACGACAAAGGCGAGGAAGTAACCGAAGTAGAGAATGTGAAAGAAACGCTCAAGGTAGCTGAGAAGAAAGGTACAGAAGGTAAGCCAGCAGAAAGCAAAGGTAGCAAGCCTTCAGGAAAGGCCATCAAGCAAAAGGGCATTGCATCCTTCTTCTCCAAGAAAAAGTAGCAGTCTTTCCATTTCAAGAAATGTAATTATTTTGAATCTCTTTTGTGAATGCTTCGATATGGGCGTTGACAGCCTGTGGGCAGTCTTGCTGTGCCCAATGAGAGCAGTTGGGGAGCTTGACCAGAGTCACGTGCTTTTGGGAGAAGGAGCACCTCTCGAACATGGAAGGAAGGAACGCTCCGTCTCGATCAGCGTATATCTGCAAAATCGGGATGCCTGGAGAACAGTTCGCATGCACGGTCCTGCAGGTGATGCATCGATCTCAGCTTGCCCATCATCATGTCACACCACGAGTGTCATCTGGAATAATCTTACCTGTCAAGAAACCTCGTAGATCGCTTTGATGAAGCCATCATGGCAGCCCGGTAATAATTCAACCCAGCAGTAAGCCTTCCTGGTCGGCACAGGGCGGACACATAGTATTCCATGTCCTCCTCGGTCAGTGCCCCCTCTGACACCATGCCCATTGGGTCTGCTGTGAGCAATTCTCTCACTCTCTCTCCATTTCCAGATTTTAAATATAATTCTGGGAGTTTTGGAGTGGCAAAAAGGAGGAAATAGCTGGACAAATACGCTTGCCTCAAAGTGAAACAGGCCCTTTCCTGGTATGCCAGAGGGTGCGGGGAGCACAAGGTCACCAGGCCTAGAATGATATCAGGAAAATTTGCGGCCACGTTCCATGCAACCATACCTCCCCAGTCATGACCCACCAGAATACACTCCTCATACCCGCATGCTTTGACAACAGCGCACACATCAAGACATAGCTCATCTATCAGGTAATTTTCAAGGCCTGTGGGGGCATCAGAGTCTCCACACCCTCTCATATCCAGGGCGACCACCGTGTAAGAATGCCTAAAGTGATTCAATTGATTCCTCCATGAGTGTGCATTCTCAGGGAATCCATGGAGAAGTAGCATGAGTGGCTTGGAGGGAGCATGGTTGTCATTCCTCAGTGCATGCAGCCTGCAGACAAGAAAGAACACTCAATAGTCATCACTGTAGACTCCACACAATTCCCCACAACACAAACACCTACCGTATCCTTGATGTTTGAATGAAAAAGCTTTCGATACCCGGGATCTCTGGCCTCCGTTTCCGCCCATCGCAGACTGCAAGAGTACGTCTGGGACTGCATGACACCACTGGTATCAGAAGCGGGCATGCCATAAAAGTGCATTCATGCCAGGCATGTGTATACAAGGATTGCGTGTCGTACTTGAGTATAAAGTTTTTCAGGAGGGACAAGGACACACAGAAACAGTAGACAAGTGTGAGCACCCCAAAGACCACAGACAAACATGCGTTTAGTAAACCAGATACCAGACCCATCATCGTCGTATGTCTATCTACAAGGGATGAATCACCTTCCTTCTCAAAGTGTTCACACTCGTGGTGAAACACAATATGTCACCCACTGACCCTCCTCGGTGCTTCCATCGAGGAGTTTACCGAGGCATCTGTGCCTCTAGAGGCAAATCTGTACGCACATGACTGTACACTCCTCGAGAGCATCGTCTTGTCGACAGTCGGGCACGCTGTGGGCGCGGGAATCAAAATATCAAAAAAATGATTGAGAAACTGGATATAGAAATTGACCCCGTAGAAGATGGTGTAGAGATCGACAGCATTGCAGCCGGGAAACCGGTTACGCTCGCCCAGCATGCCGATCAAAACCTCGTCGCTGTGAGCTCAAAGGATGGTGCCCCTATGGGCACATTCAAGACAAGCACTTTGAATATCGATATACATGAAATTATGGACCAATATGAGGCTGAGATCCGTAGTGTTAGGCGAAATACTGTTGGTCAACCTCGTCAAGTAGTTATTCGAGTGCGACGGAAACCCAAGGAAGCAGGTTCGTGTCCCTACACTAATAGTTTTATACATTATTGATCAACGATTGGTCCCATTCCTGTCGCAGGACCCGTCCCTACCGTGCCACAGGAGGAAGAAGAGGTTGAGCTGCTCTCAAGGGAGCAGCTTTCCGTCATCGGTGCGTCATCACAGTATGGCCCATCACATCTGCCAATACCACAAAGATCTCATGAATGTCATGGATGCGTGCAGGCTCTAACCCTTCCTTTCGGACTGCCTTCAGAGATGCAGCTCTGAGGGAGTGGGCAGAAAGAGTGGCAAAGGCTCCTGA
Source organism: Picochlorum costavermella (assembly GCA_011316045.1). NCBI lineage: Eukaryota > Viridiplantae > Chlorophyta > Trebouxiophyceae > Picochlorum > Picochlorum costavermella. The sequence continues at coordinate 1,619,920 of WKLD01000003.1, read as the reverse complement.
GAAGGACAGAGAGTCGATCCTCTCTGAAGCGCTGGACGACCCTCAGTGTGGTCACATGATCGAGTCTCTCATGAATGAATTCGTCGAAACATGTCGGTGATCCCGGAATATGTCCAGCAAACCAGTTAACTGGTTGAACGTTCAATCCATGAATTCTAAATTTAGAATTTCCCTTTAAAGGGAGTCCATTCTCAGGAATCCTGAGCTAGGATGAATGGTCCCTTCTCATCAACCTGTCCGCATTATTGTGTATTCACATTTCGCATTATTTATTCAAAACAGAGTATGGCAAAGAAGATTACAATGATAGGACCGAATAGCCCCTCTAGAGGGCATACACCTGTGTAGAGCGTTCTGTTGCACCCTTGTCTTCCCAGGTGAGGCGAGGGAACCAACCGCGACTTTCGCCTGGGCATGGCGTTGGAGAATGCGAATCAGCCGCTGTGGCATGGCTTGGTGGCGGGAGGTTGCGCGGCGTTGGTTTCGAGAGTGTTTACTTGTGCGTGCATGTAACTTGACTCTTCTGTGATGATTGCATGGGGTTCAACTTTGATGGGTGGTATTGCAGATCCACCGGATACCGTGAAAGCGAGACTTCAGGTGCAGGAGTCCAGCGGGCGTCTAAAAAGTTTGAGCTACAACGGCACTGTGGATGCCTTCTTCAAGGTACGTGCAGCATGGATTCTACTCGATCAACGTCATCCAGGTGAAATTATATCGACTATACACGTGTGTAGATTGGTGAGAGGGAGGGCGTTCGCGGCTTTTATCGAGGATTTGGGGCTCTGTTGGTCACTGTGGTCCCTGCCAATATGTGCTACTTTTCGTACGTCTTTTGTGGGTCTTATGAGTGGTGTGAAATAAAGTGTGTCACCGCAGTCTGTGATATGATGCAGAGGATACGAAATAGGCAAGCGAATATCGCCCAAGGACTGGAAGGTGGGCAGTGACGTTGTAACCGCTGTCTTCGCCCAAGCTCTGGCAGGAGTCGTCTACTGCCCGATCGACATCGTGAAGCAGGCGGTGCAAACATCTAGTATTATGCATGGGAACCAGGTTTTGAGTCCGACGCAAGCAGCGCAGAACATATGGGTCGCACAAGGACTGAGAGGGTTTTACCGAGGATTTCTCGCCATGAATGCCTTGTGGATGCCATGGAACTTGATATACTTGACCATGTACGAAGCATCGAAACGCAGAGCGTACGAATGGAAAATAGGGCAGAGGAGTTCAAAGAGAGGCGAGGGTGATGGATTGCCCCCTTGGGTCTACCCCGTCTGCTCCTCATCCTGTGCTGCCGTTGCCGCCATAGTGACCCATCCCATAGACGTTGTGAAAACGAGACTGCAAGTGATTAGTGCGCGATCAGGGAAAGCCCCGTCGTCGATTGAGGTTGTTCGCGAACTTTGGGGGAGCCAGGGGTTGGCGGGGTTTCGGAGAGGCATGAGTGCACGAGTCATGACCATGTGTTTGGGCACCTCATTCAGCTGGTTTGTCTATGAAACGGTTAAAAAGAAATTGAATTCGACAATGTAATTTAGGCAATCTACCGTCTATCAGCCGTGCCCTTGGGGCGCTTGCCTGAAAACAAGTGCTTCGGTTTGAGATCTGGAATGTGGCGATCACCCTCACCTTTCCGTGCCATCCTTCCAATCCTCTTCTGAGCTCTATCGTTCATCTTGATGGCTTTATTGCGCTGCATTGCATCTTTAATACCCTTTCCAGGTTCTGGCTCTGCCAAGGAAAGCGCTCTGCCCCTTGACATTGACCGTGACTTGCTGCTCCTCACCCTCACTTCTGTGCCTTCTGCTGCAGCGGCCATCGAGGCGGATTGGCTTCTAGCTCGCTTTTTACGCAACTCTCTACCTCTACTCTGGCTTCGTGCACGATTGATTGCAGCCGTCGGGTCCAATCCCATGCTCGACAGCTCGTCCTTCATCCTTGTTGCAGTGCGGCTCCTCTCTGTGTCGGCAAGGCGTGGCACGATGGCAGCGTTTGTGCCCGTCTTCCTTTTCCTTCTATGCTCTGACACGAGTTTAGCCTTTCTAGATCTGATAGCTGCCAAAGTTTCGGCCTCCTCGGGAGTCAAATGCTCCTCCTCCATGGCATCCATGGCAGGGGCTTTGGCAGCTTGTTCCTCCTCCTCGCGCTCAAGGGCTTCCAGCTTGGCATCAATATCGGGATCAATGAAATCAGCCACATTGTGTCCGTCCCAAATTTCTGGCATGACGTCGTATTTCCATTCCTCGTTTGCCAAATCCCATCGCTTTCTGACATCTTGTGAGTACACACCAGCTCCCCCGAGCTCCTCCTGCAGGTCCTTTTCAGTCTTCTTCCTCTCCCCTGCGTCCCTCCTCATTCTGGCCTCTTCAACTCCGGATGGAATGCACGGTGGTCTCGATACAGCGTCGCGCTGTTTCGGCATGGCGACGTGCAGTCTGTCTGCCACGTCGTGGACACGTTTACTCTTCAGTTTCACCTCAACACGGCTTGCAAGGAGCCTATCGCATGCCACTGTCTTCACGTGACTGACCCCTTCTTCTGTCAGGGTACTCATTGGAACCAAGACATCGCTCATATCAGCGGTGAAAGCTGCTCCTGCAGCAGCACCGGCCGAGACCTTTGCTGCCTCGTTTGCCATCGTATCCAGCACTTCCCTTTGCTCTGGGGATAAATCGTCAACACTTTTCGCATCTATTTTGTTCATCACAATCATAACCGGTTTATTGGCGAAGAGAGGACTGATCGAATGGAAGAGTGTTGCTTGCTGCTCCAACGTGAATCCACATTGCTCTGAGATGTCCACCACATACAGCACTGCTGCCCTCAGATGGGCCAATGCTGTTATACTCTGCATCTCGATCGTGTTTCTCTCCTCTAAAGGTCTGTCTAATATTCCCGGTGTATCAATCACTTGCCACCGAAGGTACTTATAATCCGTGTGCCCTACAAAGAGACTCTTTGTTGTGAAAGCATATGGCTGAACTTCCACATCCGCCCTGGTGACCTTGTTCATGAAGGATGATTTCCCCACATTGGGGTAGCCACACACGAGAAGAGTTCTCGTGTTTGGGTCAATGGAGGGAAGCCTCGACAAATGCTGTCTGACCTGCTCCAAGTATGCAAGTGATGGGGCCTGGCGCTTCATCAGCGTGCACATGCGGCCCAGCGCGGCTCTTTTGAGCTGTTTGCACCTGTATAAGCTATCTCCATACTTTAAAAGTCTCACATAATCCTGAGCAACTTTGTCCATGAGATTTTTTGCGGTATGAAGCTGTCCAAGAGCCAATTTGTAGTGGTCCTTGTCATACAAGACGTTCATGAGATCAGCATAGAAAGGGTGAACCTCGTCAACCTTTGGAAACTCGGTCAGAATTGCAGTCAAACGATCGTTCCAATTGCTCTGCGTGTATTTCACTTTGCGCATATAGAACTGCCTGATTCTTTGGATGGCCCAACCTGCACAAGACAAGGACTACAAGGTCACCCAACGCAAAACAGAGACAGGATCTCCAACCAACGTACCATTGTGAACGACAGTAGGAGTTTGTCTCTGAGTTTTTGACAATATTATATCAATAAAGTCACTCGCCGTCGGCACAGGCTGAATGCTTTTGAAGTTGTACAGCGGCATGCCGAGCAAACTATTGAGACCCAGAAACTTCACAAGGAACGCCTTATCTGGATTCCAATATTTCTAAAATACTACAAAGAGTTCAAGATATCCACAGGTGGCCAATTGCAGAGCGAAGAGGGTGAGTGGTCTGTTTGGTCATGCACTCTGGCAACTACACAAATGTATGGCCTTCTGCGTATTGTCGCTTGACAAGAAGATTTTGATTTTGTCACAGATATTGCTGCACTTTTTTCAATCCATGGGTCACCTCTTACAACAGTGTCAAATCAGGGATGCACTCCGATAGAGAGCATTGGGGTTTTGAAGACTCCTCCGGTCGCAGAATATGACCGATAGGAAGAGGTCTCAATCGACAGAAGCGCCCTGTCTGAGCGTCTCGTGAATGAATTTGGGCCGCAGATGTGGGTCGACCGATAATTGATTGCATCTCAGTGTATAGACTTTAGGAATAAATCGAAAGGCTCGAATATAGCAAAAGGAGTTGGCTCTGTGAGAAATAGCATGTCGACGCCCGCTATTTGCAGAGCGTTACGTTGTACGCCCGCGCCAGGGACCGCGTCTAACTCTGCAAAAGGACATTTTAGTAAAAATGTGTGTATTTGGGGACTCGATGTATGGGAAATTGTCCTTCAATAGCTGTTTGTCGTCGTGGGTGAAAGGGCCAGGAAAGCTCTCCTTGTCCAGCAGGCACTGCGGAGCATTAATTTTATATGTTTCTGTACAGGGTATCAATTCTTTGAGATTACGTAGGCGATGGGGGCAACCAAGGCAAATCCCCCTCGAGATATCTGCGGCATTCAGGGGTGGGAGCAGAGGTGGCAGAGGGGGTGGCAGAGGTGGTCGTGGAGGCAACAGGAATTTCGGCCGAGACAAGAAAAAGGATTGCATAATGAATGAAGAAATCGATGCAGCGGAGGTGAGGGTGATTGGAGAAGATAAGGAGCCTTTGGGTATCATGAGCAGGAGTGAGGCACTGGATATGGCACAAGACCAAGAGGTGGATCTGATTCTTGTCGTGCCTGGGGCAACACCACCTGTTTGCCGTCTCATCGAATACTCGAAATTTAACTACGAGAAGACAAAGGCGGAAAAGGATGCGAAGAAGAAACAGAGAGAGAACGCAATTGAAACGAAAGAGCTGAAGATGCGTCCAGGTACTGACGTGCATGACTACCAGGTCAAAGTGCGTGCTGCCCAAAAGTTCATTGACAAGGGGTTCCGCGTAAAATTGACTCTGCAGTTTCGTGGAAGGGAGATGGAATTCAAAGATATTGGAAGAGAGATGTTCGATCGATTTGTTCAAGACTTGGGTGGCCCAGATGAGGTGTCAATCGAGCAGGCCGCAAAAATGCAGGGCAGGCAAATGAACATGGTTCTTGCCAAGAAAGAAGTGGTCCAAGCATAAAATCGCATCATCAATAGAAATAATAATTTAAATCATAGCTGTTTGTCAAGCTTTATTTTTCCCCTTTTTGGCCTTTTTGCTGGCAGGTGCATTGAAGGCCTTGGCCTTCTCCTTCTTCAGGGCAGCCTTCTCTGCCTTTGACATTTTTGATTTGGCTTTCACATTTGTTTTCGCAGCTTCACGCTCTCTTTCCTCGAGTTTCTCCATCTTCTTCTTTTCCGAGCGATTCTCAGACAAGAATGTATTGTAATCTCCTTCGTGGTCCACCAACTTGCCGTTTTCTACAGTCACAACCCTGGTTGCAATGCGTTTGAGGAAATATCGGTCATGAGACACCGCGATCACCGAGCCTTCGAACTGCTCGACGGCTTCCTCCAAGGTTTCTTTGGTTGGAATATCCAAGTGATTGGTGGGCTCGTCCAAGATGAGCAAAGTTCCCTCAGTGAGCATGAACTTGGCCATGGCGAGCCTGGCTTTCTCACCTCCACTGAGAACATCTACCTTCTTCTCCATTGCTGCCCCATTGAACATCATTTTCCCAAGTAGAGATTTAATATCATTTAGCTTTGCGTCGGGGGCGGCGTGCTGAAGGGTTTCGATGGCGGTCTTCTGAGAGTCCAGAGCCTCTGCCTGATTTTGCTCAAAGTAGTTTGGGACAATCCCATGCTCACCCATGCTCACCTGCCCCTCAACCGGCTCCTCCTGACCCATGATCAATCTCAAGAGTGTGCTCTTACCTGCCCCATTGGGACCGATGATGGCCACTCTCTCCCCCTTCTCAATTTCAAGATGGGCATCTTCAAACAGTGTTTTGCCATTGTATCCGTGAGTAAGGCCATCAATCTTGATGGCGACCCGCCCCATCCGCTCTGCTGATGGAAAAGAAAAGCTCCTTTTCTTTGGAACAAATGGTTTTTCGACGTAGGTGCCCTCTGCCTTCAACTTCTCTATTGCCTTCTCTGCCGTGGAAGCTCTTCCAGAGTTGGCTCCAGCTGCCAGCCTCCTGGCAATCTCCTTCTGCCTCTCCAACTCCTTCTGCTGCTTTTCCCACGCTGTCCATTGCTGGGCTACTCTTTCTTTCTTTTGAACCTGGAATTCGGAATAGTTCCCTTTATAGGTGTGGGTCACGCCTTGTTCGGTTTCAACAATCTTGGTGCACAATGCATCCAGGAACTGCCTGTCATGCGAGACTATCACCATCGGCACCTCTTGCTCCCTCAGGTAGTTTTCCAGCCATCCAATGGCATCTAGATCCAAATGATTTGTGGGCTCGTCGAGGAGAAGAAGATCGGGCTCTTGCAGAAGAATCTTGCCCAGACACATGCGCATCTGCCAGCCACCAGAGTACGAGGCTACGAGCCTGTCGTTGTCCTCCAACGAAAACCCAAGTTCAGGCATCATTTGATCGATTTTCTTATCCAACAAATTCGTATCTAAGTCAACGGCAACTTTGGAAAGCTCGTTCAGCTCATCCAAAAGATCACCCATTCTTTCCATATCCTCCCCACATTCCTCCAGCTCTCTCTGCACCGCCTCTTGCCTTTCGATTACATGCAGTTGCTCCGAAAAGGCACTCATGAACTCCTCTCTCACAGTTCGAGTAGGCTCTACGTCAAATTCCTGTGTCAAATACGATATGCGCATTCCCTGCCTAGCTTTGACCACTTCACCAGAGTCTGGGACGAGAGCCCCTGTAATTACTTGCAACTGCGTAGTCTTTCCCGCCCCGTTCACTCCAACAAGCCCCACACGTTCGCCTTTCTTGACCTCCCAACTCGCATTCTTTAACACCTGGTGGTTTTTGAAGGTGACCGCGACCTCCTCCAAGCGTATCCCAGAGCCAATGCCCGAAGAAGTCTGCTTCGAACTTGCGTCTGGAGCCTCTGATGCAGCGACCACGACAGCAATTCTGCAACGATTCTGTTGCTTCCATCCCATACTCAGTAGAGAAGGCCTTCTGTCCCTGCACAGACAGCATTTGCACATGTCAGAAACCACGTCGAAGCAACGGCCTAGTCACACAATAACGCCTATTGCGGCATTAAATAATGATACAAATCATTATAGAGGTTAATAACAGGCAAAAATGGTCAATGCACGGCACGACCGTGCCTGCAGACAAGCAAACGCACCGTGCGCCACACGTCGAACCGATACATGCCTGTACCCCTACAACACCCGCATTGTACACAGAGAACCCCTGTCTCCGAATTTGGGGCCTTGAGTACTTTGCTAGGGAATACATTTGCGTTCCAGAGGCTTCTCCTGCCCTTGTCGGTGCAGTGAAAGTAGAAAAATTCTTTGAGTGCAACATTGCCACATTCACGTCATTAAATTGTCACAAGAGATTTTGCACAAGCTAGTCAGGGAAACGTACTCTCTAAATAATCAAAATCAGTGCATAGATTTGAATCCTTCATCGCCATGCATCGTGGCTCGGACCAGTTGCAACTGGGAGCAGATCCTCAGATTGATTGGTCTCTGATGGCCATACTGGTGCAAATGCGATCCATAGAGTAGACGTTGCCCATTAATTTTATGTAATTCGTCCGAGAACTGGCACCATTGTGCCATGTTTTTGCGAATTCACGGCCCCTTCGTTGTCGGAGGACGGCATGTCCAGGTGGGTGCGTCCTTTTCCAGAGGGCAGTTTGCCAGGGCGAGTTTTATACGGTGTGCGGGAGCAATCGGCATAAATAAACACCTACACGTGACCAAGTACAGGAAGGGAATCCTCGTCGCTGCTGCGAGGCCCCGTGGCGACATGGTGGAGGTTGCCAAACAGGTGACCAAGGGCATTGTGGCAGCAGAAAGCTTTGAAGAAATATGCCGCGTGTTGCACGATCATGAAACCATCTTGGGTTTGAGGCATTTGACGACAGCCTTATTTTTCATGGCGAAGAAGGACAGCGTGAACTTGCCCTCCCCTAAGATAATGGAGAAGGAGTTGAGGTGGGTCTCACGGTGCATTATTGAGGATCACCACGAGGCATTGTGGAGCTGCACAAGCGTGGCGAACGTCTTACACGCATGCAAAAAGATTAAAAATAGATCCTTACATCCTCTCATACACGTGGCTCTGACGAAGCTGGTTCAAGGGGAAAAACAGATTACCCAGAGAGAGGTGATGACCATTCTATCATGTTTGGTTCGGATACCCGACTCTGATGCAAAGAAAAGAGCACGTCAAGAATTAGAGGACGCCATTCTTGGTACTTCAGACAGTTTAGTATTACATAGAGGTTTGGAGGGGTTTCGTCGGCAAGACATGGGGCCTCTCGCATGGTTTCTCACAGAATTGAAATGCCACCCGCAGACTGCAAGGTCTGTCTTCTCCTACTGCAGGGATGTGATAGGGCTGGAAAATTTGAGTATCGCATCCCTTTGTCTTGTGTGTCGAATGATCTCGTTACAAATAGACAGCACATATGAAGAAATCGACGAGGATGTAGATGCCATTGTTCGGTGTCTGATTTGCGAGGGTAGTGGTGCGACCAGGATGGATAATTTGAAAGACAGTTCCATGATGCTCCTGAGCCTGGCTCGTCTGATAAAGGGTAGATGCGAGGAGGTTATATCATCTGAAAAATCTGCGATAGCTGGAATGAAATGGACTCACGCCGTGTCTGCTTGCCGAACAGCAAATCCATCAATTGACAGGGCCATTCGAGGGCTTTTAGAGCACATTTGTCCGCATCTGCGGGGCGGGTCGAGCATGGTTGGGCAAGGAGTGCTTTCAAGCATCTTGTATTCTATATCCCTTCTTCAATATCAGTCTCCTGAGATCATTTCTGCCTGCACTCGAGGGATTGAGGCTCAAAAGGAGACCCTCACACTTCGGACCATCTCCACGTGCTCATGGTCTCTATCGGTCCTTCGATATGAGGATACGAGGGTATTTGAGGATGTATTCGCCGACCGTATTCTGAGTGGACATTTACTGATGAATACCAGGGACACTAGGAAAGAGTTTGCCCAATCTTTGAGTATGATCCTGTACTCCTTCTCTGTGCTCAACATGTTTCAATCGTTAAAGAGCAGGGATCTCCTGAACGCAATCATGAGAGTCGCAGAGCAGTCTATAGAATATTTAAATACCGAGTCGCTACCAATTTTTGGCTGGTCGATTGTAGTGGCATACTCAAACATGGACATGGGTGATGGTGTTTTTGGGTCTGTCATGAAGAAATGGAGGAGTTCTGTCACAGAGAACTTGGATCGAATACCAAAGGGGACTATGGCGATGATTCATCACACAGAAATAGCCTTAAAAATAGAAGCACCCGAGTTGGGCTTGGATGATAACATTCCATACAAATCCCTGTTTTCATCACTCTACAGTCGTGGACGGTTGAGGCGGTCCACCACTCGGGAGTGGAATTCACAACAACCCCAGAAATTAGACACAATCGCCCTTGATGGCATATCCTTGTTCCAAAAGCAAGTATACGAGGCAGCAGAAGCGGTCATTCCTGGCTGGATACTCGAGTACTGGGACACAGACTTGCAATACCCTGTCGACATGGCTCTGTCCTCTCACAAACTCGTCATCGAAGCAGACGGCCCCACGCACTTTACGTTCAATACGCAGAGGCCACTGGGAGCAACATCTCTGAAAAAGAGATTACTAAAACAGATTGGCTGGCAACTAATCACAATCCCATACTTTGAGTGGAGCATCAAAGGCTCGACCAGCGAACAAATTGAGCACCTTTCTCGATTGTTGACCCCCTATTTGCAGTCCACAAGCCAGGAGAAAGCTCTATACGAGAGTTCAGAAGAAGAAACTGGACGCGATCAGAGCAAAGAAGAAACAAAACCGCAGGATGATCAGAGCATAGAAGAGACGGAATCTCGAGGCGGTGACCAGCCAGTCAAAAGGAATGCAGCAACAATGGATATCATCAAAGCCAGCCGAGGCCAACTGTCACTGAATGATGCCATGAGAAGACAAATCTTTCGAAAACAATGAATTCATTTATTTATTCACCTCTGAGATCCCAGGATGGACTGCACATTCCTCATCGCTGCCTGCAGGCACAGCCATGGGAGAAGGAGGGCTGGCATCCGCTCCAGCCCTCATGCTTCTTTCTGCCGCTTCTATCGCTGCCTCATCTTGAAGATCGAACATACCACAGGCTAAATCTAATTCCACATGCTCCCCTTCGTGATCACTGCACCAAATAACAACTCCTTGGTTGTCAAGCACTCTGAAACACATGCCAACATCATAAAACGTACTCGGACAGCTCTATACTGGTTTTATTTCCATTCGAGGTGCCTCCTAATCTCTCTGTTGAACTCTTAAACTCCGGAAGGAAGGCGTTCAACCGATCTAATAACGACTCGTTCGTCTGAACTGGACCAATGTCAGGCTTTGTCCTGGCATTCACCAGCAAGCTCTGGCCTGAAAATAACAGTGTATTGGTATACGTATAGAAAGAGAATCAAGAATCAACACGCAGAGCAACGTACGGTAGTCAGAACCAGAACGAACTTCCAAGAGTTCAGTGTCATGCGTCTCGTCCTTGGATTCCATTGGTGCTCGGACAATTATTACCATATTTAATAAATAAATAAATAATAAATTTCTCGCAGAGTCATGACGCATTCAGAATGCCCCATGGACCAATCTTGAGGATTTCATGCATCCCTCTGAGATCTCAGGAAAGATCCAAGAAAGCTGAAGAGATATTGTAGCATCTGCCAGATGGACCAAATTGAACGAATTTTTAATAAAAGGAATTTGTGCGTACATGTGCATCAGCAGTGAACAAAGACAGTGCACGTATCATGTTGAGGAGGGCCACACGGTTCCCCAGAGTGCTTCAGGCCTTTCCTGGGTCTTTGGGTGTGGTTGGTGAGACAAAAAGAAAAATATGGTCTGGGATGAACCTGGGTGAGGAGGCGCAGGGCCTCGGGTGCCTCCAAGGTATCACTGGGTTGCGCCTTGACTGCGCTACTCGAGGTTTCGCATCCTTGGGGAGCGAGCAAGAGGTGGAAAGGAACGAAGAGGTACGAGACTGTGGGAATACATTCGGTTGTCGGGGGTATGTGGAGTTTATGGCTGATTGGTGTGCAGGTGGCCCCAAAGGGCGAGGAGGGTACGTTCGTGGCAGCGGGTGCTGCGAACACGGATGGAGAGGTCGTGGGTCGATTTCATAATAAAATGGACAATTTGAAAAAGAAGAGGAAGAAAGTACCTCTGATGTCCGGGGAGGTGCGTTTCTGAGGTGGGTTGTTATGGGGGTAGGCTGATTCCTCAAAGGTGTCTCATGTGCTGCAGAATTTCGAGGAGTGGTTGGAAAAGCACGACAAAACTCTAGAGCCGCTGAGAGATTTTTTCAGAGTGCATGACATGGATGGTGACTGGGCGATTGCAGAGCTTTATAAGAATGGCTACTGGGGCAAAAAACTGATGAGGACAGTGTCTGACAATGGTGGTGAGCAGGAGGGATCGTATCCGTGGGAGGAATCTCTAGAAATATGGACAAAGGCATTCGAGGAGGAGAATTTACCTCATTCACCTCTCGATATCATGAGGCGCTGGCCATCGTTGTTGTGTAAGACTCCTGATTGCCTTCCAGGAACAGTTGCTGTCCTCAAAGCTGCCATCCCTGATGAAGAGGCTCTCCACGAGACAATTGCCATGTTTCCCAGGGTGCTCGTGCAAAGTCCAGTGAAGCTGCAGCATCGGGTGTTGGCTCTGCAGATGGCATGTGGAATGGATCTCTCTCGAATCCTTCCTAGAAACCCACAGATGTTCTACAGGAACTTGGATTCAATAATGACTAATATTAGGTATCTCAGAGACCACTCCTGGTCCCTGGAGCATTTTGAAAGTTTGATAGATTACAGGCCGACGGTGCTGACGATGCATCCAGATGTGGTGAAGAGGAACACAGAGTCGTCCTTGGAAGCTGTTCAAATGATTCTCCCTGATGGGTGTGATCCAAAATTGGTGATTCAGGCAAAGCCTCAATTGATTCTGATACCTCCTTCTCATATTGCAGAGCGATGGGAAGTTTTGACGAATTTGACGAATCAGGTCCCAGAGTGGAAGGAAGAGGTCCAGGATGCCATCGCCGATATTGCCAAGGCTGCCACACCTGAGCCTGCTGCTGCCCCAAGCATGGATCCAGCCAAAGGTGCCTTTGGCGCGGAAAATGCAAAAGAGAAGGAAGCCCCATCAAAGGAGGAAGACATTCCAGTTGATGAGTGGGAAGCAGGAGAGTGGGGAAGCACCACTTTGGGCTCAGCCATCTGGGCCCACCCCAAGCGACACCAGCGCCTGGAATTCTTGGTCAATGTTGTCAGAGACGGAGCGGGAGAACTATCCTTCGTCGATGCACTCACTGTGCATTATCACCGCTTCAATCATCGCTACGATCAGTTTGATGAATGGGTTCGAGAAAATTACAATTAACGAACGATTATTATATAATTATTTATTTATATAATTATTTAATGTCGACAAGTTCCACGTCAAAAACCAGGACACTGTTTGGTGGAATGACAGGAGGAAAGCCGTTAGCACCATATGCATACTCAGGTTGACATGTAATCACAGCTTTTTCGCCCAGATTCATCGTGAGGACACCCTCATCCCAGCCCCTGATGACCATGCCTTTGCCAACTCGGAACTCCAGTGGCTGGCCCCTGTCGTGGCTGCTGTCGAACTTCTTCCCATCCGTGAACTTGCCCGTGTAGTGGACCTGCACCAAATCGCCGACATTGGGCTTTGGGCCATTTGTTTCGTGCGTAATCTCTTTGGTAAAGCCCTGCGAAGCACAAGAAACTCTGAATCCAGTCCTGAACAGGCGAGACTGCCTGCCTGCCGATCTCGACAGGAGAGGATTTGCACGTTGAACAATCTTAAGCACACCCACCGTCATTTTATTTGTAATATGACTCTGCAGGATCCGGAGCCATCCCTCGTGGCTTGGATCTCGCTGCCACAGGGCAATGGTACTGCGAAACTAATTCAATTTTCGCAGTACCAACCGCCTGTTGCGGTTGAGAATCGATGGATCAAGTCCAACCAGAGTCGATCGGATCTCAAACGTAACACATACTTTCAATTTATGCCAGTGTATCGACTGCGACAAAGACCCCTGAGTACCAATGGCATACCGTCCGGGGCATAGATCAGCGGATTCTACGCTGGAAGAGGCTGGGCCAATGGGCAGAGAAATCCTCCTGCGAGCTAAAATGAACAGGGATGCCCTCATGTATGAAAAAGATGTGAGTTTGAAGTTGAACAAATTGGATGAAGTCACCGCGGGTGTTGTACAAGAGACAAAGGACAAGCAACAGTCGTGGTCGTTGTTGGCCGCTTGGGGTGGGGATGAGAATGCCTGCATGTCGCAAGGGGAGAACAAGGCCATACCTCCCTGCCAGCATCCACGACTGACATCATTGGCTGGGGATTCCGATGATGATGCGTCTGTTGCTTCCAAAAGTACGTATGCGGTGACCAGGAGCGATTGCACAGGCAAGGTTTCCTCTCCAGGGGCCTATCTTAGGTTGCAGAGCATTGCCACGGCGCCAGCTCCACACCCGCTTCCTGATCTGCTTCGATTAACGGCTTCTAGGCACCAAATACCTATGGATACCATTATTCATAGTATGGCAAGTCTGTCAAGGGCAGGGAAGGAGCGGGGTAAAAAAAAGACAAATCAGGATAGCTGCTTTGCGTTTAGGCAATTTGTTCACGCCCATCAGGCAATAGCTGGGGTGATGGACGGACATGGTCCCAATGGACACGCTGTTTCTAGGTTTATCCGCAAGAAATTACCGGCCGCAATTGCGGAAGAGATCAAAGCAAAGGGGGAAGTCGCGGTGCAGCCAGTGCTTCGCTCCTCATTTATTCAGGCTCACGAGGATCTCAGATACGCGCCCGAGAGCATCAATGCCCGTTTAAGTGGATCCACTGCCCTCGTGACATTGCTTCAAGGCAAGCGAATCACAGCGGCATGGGTCGGGGACAGCAGGGCCATCGTTGTCAGGCAGGAAGAAGGGGGTGTCTGGAGAGGCATTCCCTTAACCCAGGATCACAAGCCATCCGTGACAGGGGAGTATAACCGCATTGTGAATTGTGGAGGGCGTGTTGAAAAGTTGGCCGACTCATCTGGACGTGAAATTGGGCCGTATCGTGTGTGGCTGCCACGAGCATGGGTGCCTGGGCTGGCCATGAGCCGAGCCATTGGAGACTTTGTGGCGCACAGTGTTGGTGTCATAGCCGACCCCGAAGTTGTCATTCACGAGGTGGACGATCGGGATACTTTTCTCATCCTCGCTTCTGACGGTGTATGGGAGTTCATGTCCATTCAAGATGTTGCCACCCTGGTTGCTCCCTGCGTCTCGGCAGAGGAGGCATGTCGCCTCATTGTGCAGGAGGCCACCTCCAGGTGGCAAGCAGTGGACGAAGGAGTGACCGATGATATTACAGTGGTCGCGACCAAATTTTTGAAACAATAATAATTTGTACATTAGTTTTTTGGTGTTATTTGTTCTTCTTCGTTGTGTCTCTAAATCTCCAAACCCTGGAAAACTCCCGTCTTGACAAGGCAGTGAGGGCTATGGCACCAATTGTGCATGGAACGAGGTATAAAAGGGCAGGCTGTCCCAGACCAGTCACCTCGTTTGCCGCGAATGCTGCTGATAGGCCGACGATGTACGCAATCATGGCGCTGAAGAAGTAGGTGCGATTCTGAAGCACCGCATCTGACACATTGAAGACTGTCTCCTTCTCATCTGACAATCCTTGGCTCCTGTCTCGCTGCTCCAGTTCAAGGTTGGCAATTCTATCATACGCATCCTCCGCAGCTGTACCAGTTAGATTTGCCACCTCATCGCCAGATTCCTGGCCAGTGAGGCCCCCAATGGCCTCGATGATGGCATCCGCTGCTGCCATCCCTCGTTTCCTCATGTCAATGCTGCGCGAAGCGTCATATCGAAGGGCAAGGCAACAGAGCAATCCAGGTATCGCAATATCTCCTAGACCCAACAAGGCAAATGGAAAGGAGCTTGCTTCTCCCAAAGAACCTGGAATCCGAGGAAACAACAACCTGGTTGGTCCCACCACCGCATCCGAAGTGGCGACCTTTAACATGACATTTTCGCCAAGCGCTGCCGGCGACGCGAAAACCCATGTGACGTCATATAAAAGCATTCCAATCAGCAAAACTCCAGCTACGCGAAACGACGAAAGTCCGATCAACTGCATGATGTCTGCAGCGATCAGGCAGGCTATCAAGTTATTGACAGTAAAATTGCCGTGGTGTGAGAGTAGGTCCAGAGTTGCCAAGGAAATGCCAAGAACTACTGCCAACACATCAGTCAGATACAGAGGGAGAGATGTTACCTTCTCTCCATCAGGTCCTACGGCACCCAGAAACTCTGGCAAACTGACATGGTTCACCGACTGAAAGTTTGATTTCTTACCCAAGCTCTTCATGGGGCCGCTGAAAGCTCCAATCGTGGCAAAGCATGCCAACAACCAAAAGTATACATCCAAGAGAGTCTGCAAATTGAGATCAGGAAAGTATTTTGTGATTGCATAGAGCGTGAGCAAGGCTACGGAAGCCAACACTGGGGCGAGAGCTCCCTGTTTGAGAGAAATCTCCTGTCTTTCTTTGGAATTGAGCCCCTTGTGCGCTCCCATCCAAATAGTGGTGACTGCTAACGATATAAAATAAAACAAATCTCCCACTCTACTCTCCTGAACAGCTGGCAAAAGACCAAGGAGCAAAACAGCAGAGAAAACAATGTACGTTCGTGTTGCCTCCCCCGAATTCGACCACTTCCAAACTTCTGTTGCTACCGGGGCAGCGATCTCGTCGCTCACTGGTTGCTTTTCATTTGTAACAGAAACGGTGATTGCTTTCCGCCACGTTCCACTCTGGAAATGATCCAGTCCACTCCTCCTCTGTCCACCAAAATGCCGGGCAGAATGGTGACTCCTCGACAGCACTGGAGTGGATCCCAACCTCAACGTATCATTTACAAAACATTGCATCATTCGTTCGTGAAATTTATGAAATCAAACAACAAAAACAACAGCCATTTCAGCACATTGAATTCTTCATCATCCTGCAGCCTGATCAGGCTCGGAGTAGAGCTGTTCTATAGCCTCTTTTTCCATTTGTAATCTGCTCTTCCTCCTCTGCACCGGCTTTGAGGGATCTTCACGACTCTGCCTCTCTTGGAAAGCTGTCTTCTCCCTCTCAAGGCGGCAGACATGCTGCACGAGGTCGAGGCTTTCAGTTTCTGAGCCCTTCTGGGCACCTTTATTCCTGGAGGATGGTGCATACTTTTCCTTTAGAGCAACATCATTTTTTCTCTTCTCCATCAGAGACACGTGGGGTATGAACATGTCTTCCAGGGCAGTTGTTGGCTCCTCCTGCTTCTTGGAGGGAGGCACATGTGTAGATGCCTCGCTCTTTGCATCATACTCGAGTTTTTCACGTTGTAATCTACTCAAATGGGGTCTGAGTAGAGATGTCAAAGGCTCGCGTGCGGCCACCGGTTTGGTTGGGCTCTTCCTTGGCTCATTTTTCTGCAGAGCGTCCTTCCTCCTCCTCTCCAACGCAGACTCGTGGCGAGGGAGATCATGCAATCTCATACCTCCAAAAGCTTTTGCAGTAGGAACATATTCATCATGCACGTCATCGGTAGAGACAGGGTTGGAATCTACTTCAGAGGGGACAAATCTGTCGACAGTCCCAGGGCTCTCTTCGTTCGCCAGTCCCTCCGCAGGGACTTCTCTCTTGGGACTTTCCGTGGACTCAATGTGCGCAATCATGATCTAAATAATTGTATTAGACTATGCTTGGTGGATTCAATGCAAATTCTCACTCCTATCGGGTGCAGTTAGCAGTCGCGACGAGACCTACTGCGTGCCAATTCTGAATCCTACAGTGCTCAATGTAAAATGAAATCCCTCTGATGGCGATTAAAAAAATTTAAATTGCGTGTAACGTCCCAGATTGGTGGTTTTGTCTCTCTTTCTTCCTCTTCTCTTCTCTGCATCGATATCGGGTATCGCTGCATCGGATGGCAGGGTACCCAACAGCATAGATGGCTGCGATACGTGCAGGGCAGACACGATCTAGCAGCATTTGTATTTGATGATAATGCGACATTTTGGTTTGCATAGAGGAAGAGGCGTCCTTGAGGCAACTCGAGTGCCAAGGTCCAGTGTGGCACACCTTGGTAGCGGTGGACGATGGTACGGCAGTGCATTGTGAACATGACGGTACTTTGGGATCTTTCGAATGTGAATTTGCTCTTGTGGCTGCAGTGCCAGTGTGCTGGTTCCTCAGAGACACCAAGCGAGGCAGCAGAAGGATGGGCTGGCAGTCTGTAGGGCCGAGGCAAGTGTAGCAGCTTCCAAGGACATTGGCGCCGAGGAATATGATGCCATTGTTATCGGTGGAGGTATGGGGGGCCTCACCACCGCTGCAAAGTTGGCTGAGGCAGGATGCTCTGTAATCGTTCTTGAAAAGTACATCATCCCAGGGGGTTCTGCAGGGCACTTTGAGAGGGATGGTTTTGTGTTCGATGTCGGGTCCTCTATGATGTTTGGTATGGGAGATGAAGGAACTACCAATCTAATAACAAAGGCACTAGAATCTGTGGGTAAGAAGCTAGACACGGTACCAGACCCCACCCAAATACACTATCATTTGCCCTCCTCTGCAGCCCACCCCGAGGGGCTCGAGGTGAAAGTATGGAGGGATTACGAGGAATTTATTCTCGAGTTATGTTCCAAGTTTCCACACGAGAAGGAGGGGATTAGAAAATTCTACGATGACTGTTGGAAAGTTTTCAACTCGCTCAACTCTATTGATTTGAAATCGTTGGAGGAGCCACGGTATCTCATGCAACAATTTGTCAAGCAGCCTGTATCGTGCCTGACCTTGGCTTCTTTCTTAGGATCTAATGCTGGTGACGTAGCTCGAAAATACATCAAAGATGAGGAATTGTTACATTTCATAGACATCGAGTGCTATTGTTGGAGCACTGTCTTGGCAAAAGACACTCCAACAATCAACGCCGGAATGGTCTTCTGTGACAGACACTTTGGTGGAATTAATTATCCTGTGGGAGGTGTAGGTCGAATTCCGGAGCTCATGGCAGAGGGGATTGTGGAAAAGGGCGGCCATGTCGAGTACAAGGCGAATGTGAAAAGGATTGTGGTCAAGGATGGGCAAGCATGTGGCGTCGAGCTTGCTGACGGAAGGCTGCTGCGAGGTAAGAAAATCATTAGCAATGCAACCCGATGGGACACATTCCAAAATCTGCTGAAGGATGCCCCAGAGCATGTGAGAATGCCAGAGTCTGAGGTGTCCTTCAGGGACAAGTACAAGATGAGCCCTTCATTTGTGTCGATTCACATGGCAATCAAAGAATACGATTCTGTATCGACAAATTTAGGCACTGAATGTCACCATATTATCGTGGAAGAATGGAACGAAATGATGGATCCACTTGGCACTCTTTTTGTGTCCATTCCATCCCTACTTGACCCATCCCTGTCCCCAGAGCGGACACACGTCTTCCACGCATTTTCGCCAGATTGGATGGAAAATTGGGATCTTAAGGGAGAAGAATACTTACAAAAGAAGGACGAGGTTGCCACTGCCTTCATCAAGAGGCTCGAGAAGGTGTTCCCGGGATTGTCAGAGTCCATCATCTTCAAAGAGGTTGGCACACCTCGCACCCACAGACGATTCCTGAATAGAATCGATGGAACATACGGCCCAATTCCATCCAGAAGGCCCTTCGGCATGGTTGGTATGCCATTCAACACAACAGATGTCCCAGGGCTCTACTGCGTGGGAGACTCCACCTTCCCGGGTCAGGGAGTCAATGCCGTCGTCTTCTCAGGGTTCGGGTGTGCCCACCGCGTCCTTTGCGATCTTGGCAAGGAATCATCCTGGCCAGCAGTAGACACTCTGTTCAATGCGGGCCTCCGAGCCGCAAGGCATGCCGTTTGATTTCAGTTGATTTCATTTGTAAACGCATCCTATCCAAAGAACCGTATAACCGGAATTCTGGCCAGAGAGACGGCCAATAGACTCCCACCCATCCACCACATGCGTTGACCGGATATTCAGTCAGAATCTCACATCATCGGTGCCGGCTATGACGGCAGGTCTTCGAATAGAGGGGATCTCGTCCTGTGCCCCACCTCTCATTTGATATAAATTTCTGAACGCAGCTTGTATCAAAGAAATATTATAATGGCTGCTGCACGTCCTCTTGTGGCCGTGCAAGGATTAGACGGCACTGCCGTGGGACAGGTACGCCGACTGTGGAAATGAGGCGACGGCCAAGGCCACTTTGCCATCTTCGTGCTATGTATGACATACAAACAATTAATATTTATTATTTCTACCCACAGGTTGAGCTTCCTGCCGTGTTCTCTGCCCCCATCCGTTCTGACATTGTCCAGACTGTCCACACCAACATGAACAAGAACAAGCGCCAGGCATACGCAGTTTCATCGAAGGCTGGTCACCAGACCGCTGCTGAATCTTGGGGAACTGGAAGAGCTGTGTCTCGTATTCCACGTGTTCCAGGAGGAGGAACTCACAGAGCAGGTATGTCTTGTCTCGATGTGGTCGTCGGCCACGATGGAAGTGGAGGCTGTCTCTCCACACATCTCTTCGCCTAGTGGCCTATTATATTGGGATAATGAAATAATAGGGGTTGTTGAATATTTGGACGGTGATTATTGCATCATCAAATGTTTGGGGCACCTGCGGTCGGCTGCGCCGACTCGGTGTGGTTTGTGGGAATAGCTTCCCCCTTGGGTTGAAACGGGTCATTTCTCACGACACAGTCTGACATGTATCGATTTTCTATGACTGCAGGACAAGGAGCCTTCGGAAACATGTGTCGAGGAGGACACATGTATGCTCCAACCAAGACTTGGAGAAGGTGGCACAGAAAGATCAACGTGAACCAGAAGCGCTACGCTGTCGTGTCAGCTTTGGCTGCTTCTGCTATTCCAGCATTGGTGATGGCCCGTGGGCACAGAGTGGAGAACATCCCAGAGATTCCATTGGTGGTTGACGATGCCGTGGAGAGCATCACCAAGACCAAGGCTGCCATTCAGCTTTTGGCTGCCATTGGAGCCAATGACGACGTGGAAAAAGCACGTGCCTCAAAGAACCTCCGCCGTGGTAAGGGTAAGATGCGTAACCGTAGATATGTGGCCCGCCGCGGACCACTTGTGATCTCTGGAGGATCTGCAGAGGTTGCTCGCTCCTTCCGCAACATCCCAGGAGTTGAGGTGGCCAATGTTGACAGCCTGAACTTGCTCCAGCTCGCTCCAGGAGGTCATTTGGGTCGATTCATTATCTGGACCAAGAGTGCATTTGCTAGGCTGGACGAGATTTTCGGCACCAGTGAGACAGAGTCTTCTGTGAAGAAGGGATATAAGATCCCACGCAACATCATGACCAACCCAGATTTGGCCCGTCTGATCAACAGTGACGAGGTACAGAGCGTAGTAGCAGCTCCAAAGGAGGGAGGACGCAAGGCCCCATTGAAGAAGAACCCACTGAGAAACCTTGGTGCCCTTCTGAAGTTGAACCCAGCTGCCAAGGCTCAGCGCCGAGCAAACTTGTTGGCTTCTGAAGAGTCTAGAGCAAAGAAGGCCAGAGAAGCCAAGCTTCAGGCTGCTAGAGCTAACCGCAATGCTGTGAAGAAAGTTTCGAAGGCATTCCTCAGCAAGATGGTGACAGATGCGGACTACATTGGAGAGGATTACGATGTCTTCTCTAGATGGTTGGGTTCATCCCAGTAGATGGTTTTGATAGCACGAGTACATAAAAAACATAGTCAAATATTTTTATTATCAATCTAAGAAAATCAATATGATATTTCTTGTAATGGTAATCGAACATTGCTTTAATTCAAGTTCTCCTCCTTGTTGCTGGGTTCTTCCTCAGCCCCGCTGTCCCCACTTTTTTTTCCTGCTTCTATGGTGGTATTCTTTTCCTCGACTTCCACGACTTCCCCAGCTCCGGCCTCCAGTTCTTCTTTCGGGGGTCCTTCGAGCTCTTGTTCTTGCTCCTCCCCTTCTAACTTCTCTTCCTCCACCTCCACCTCCACCTCCTCCATGTCTGCTGGAACTTCGTGTGGGTAAAGGATCCTTGCTGCAATTTTCAGATCACCTCCTGCTCGCACAGCAGCTGCAAAAGTGGGCAAAGACTCTCGAGCAACGACTCGAAGTGTTTTCCAATTATACATGATGTCCTTGGAAACGCTAAACATCTCGTCCTGCTCGGGATCGTTCATCTCATCGATCACAGGGTCCATAAGCTGCCGCAAGTCTGTAAATCCTCCTCTGTCATCTGCTGCCAACACTGCACACACAAACAAATGATGCATTGAAATTCAATTTCAAGAGGTTCAAAGACAATAGCAACGTACTTGTGAGGTTGTCCTCGGTTTGATTCCATAGCCTTGTGAGTTCAGGGACTCCAAGATCTACTCCAAACACGGCATCGGCGGATTTCTTCACCTTTTTGGGCTCAGGATATAAAATTTCATCTTTCAATTGATCTGAATCGTATGTTTGAGAAGTTTGGAAAGGGCCTGCGGGACAGCCAGCCTGCTTCCACAGATTCCATGCCATCTCTCCATCCAAGACCTTTTGAATTGCATCTGCAAATGTGACTCCATTCTCTGGAGTTTGTTTCAACTGTTGATATATCTTTTGCTTCATATGGATCATGCTACCAAGAACTCTCTCAGTCGGTTTCTTGCTCACCCAATCCTTCAGCAACGGATCCTCCATCCACCCTATCAAAATCAGGCTCTGCACCAGAATTGTTCTCCGAAATGTTGCATCCCTGATTTGCAGGGGTAAGAGACGAGCACTGCTGAGGTACTTGACAGACGAACCATCACCTTTATTACTGAGACTATCCTGAATACTTGCATTTGACCCTGCTGCTTCCGTAACTGTCACATTGGTGGAATTGAACTTTTTGAGAACCAATTTGAGAGACTCGGAGATGGAGTCCCAAGCCCCAGGTGACAATGCTAGGCGGGGATCAGAGAACCATTTCTGTAGACCCCAAAACGTGTTGTAAAATTCTATATCTATTGGTCGTCCTTCGGCATCCAAGCTGCCCTCCTTGACCTCCTCAAGGGGCGTCGTGTTGTCTACGTGGAAGCTGCCGTACATGTTCACCCCAGACCTTTCAGTCAATGGCAAAAATTTCGCCAAGAATATCAGAACCCTCCCACATAACTCTGCATCCTGACTCTTCGACAATCTTTTCAGCAGCACATTGCAGGTCCTGAGCAGGGTGTATTGAGATTTTTGCCGCACCCCTGGCTTGGTGAACATATCCATTCGAGAGTCCAAATAGTCAAATATATCGATACTGTTCATCGTCGTTGTCACCTCCATCAAAACCTCTAGACACATGGCTGGAGCGGATAAATCAATCAGACTGGAGTGGGTGAGAGCCATATTCATTACAGAATCAATGAAGAAACTGACCATCCCCACCCCATTCTCCTCGAGTTTCATCACTGAGCACCCCTCCTCCCTCGCCATCCGGGCTAGCTGCAGCACTGTTGCCTGTAGAGCGTGAGATAAGAGAAACGCATCATCACTTGTAAGCGCATCCACCGTCTCACGACCCCTGGTGTCACACAAGACTCTAATAAACTCATCTCCACACTCCCCAGAAGAGTCCCTGGATTCGCTCGCATGCGCCTTCAATCCAACCAAGATCTTCTCCTACGAGTATACATCAATTCGTGAGATCATGCAAACCCCTACACAGCAATTGAATACCAAGAATCGCACCCTCAACCCCACAACAGATGCCTCATAGCTCATACTGCCACCAGACACCAGCTCTATCGATACGTATGGTTGTGAGTATCTTTCTTTGATTCAAATCGGGGTGTATGAGCTGGAGTGCGAGCATGCGTGCTCCGAGTCTCCTTAAAACGTACATTTAAAGCTTGAATGGTGTCCTCGGGTGATCGATCCCTTCAACGGATCTCGTCCACGGTGCGCCTTCCCTCTGTATCTCTCATGGCGTGGGTCAACCGACGCCTGACAGTCTCTCCCCATTACCGCGTTATCGCAGTGATAATTTGCAATACTACATATATACCACTAATTCCTGCAATATGGGGGCTGGCTGGAGGCGATTCTCAGAGCAGGTGCGTTTGCCTAGAGACCAACGGCACAGCCAGATTCTCGCTGTTGACCGACGAGGTCGACGTATCAGCGAGAATTAGAGTCAGAGTCCTGTTACCCTAGTATTGTATAGTATAATTATGTCAAATTGAAGTGGGTTTCCGGGACTTTGATCGGTGCCGTGGGGGAGAGCGTTGACGGTTGGTTGGATGGTCGCGACTCCTCTGGAACGAGTACTGATTAGCTCTTCTTAACGATGTGTAGGCTCGTCAAAAATGGGGAATTGGAGATAGAGAATTTCAGGTGACTCCAAACACGAGGAATGAGCTCATGTTGAAGGAGGCGACAGAGTTCTCGGTACACCTCAAGAGGTGTGAGAAGGACATTAGGGCTCTGAAAGTGGCCACGGAGGGTCTCTTGGTGACATCCAAGGTAGTGCTGACATCATCTCTTCCGCGAGTGTTCGAGGAGACTGGTGGGGGCAAGGTGGTGCCCGTTCCTACTGGCCCAGTGGGTTCATCTGGAGTTGCTGCGATTGGTGGGGGAGACTTTTCACCAGAAGAGTTGGCCAGGATTTCGAAAGAGACCGGATCAAAGATTGAAACTGAAGTGTTAGCTCCAATGGAAAGATGGATGAATGCGTTTTCGTTGGTGCAGAACCGCATGTCCAAGCTTGAGGCCTTGAGGTTGGAAGTTGACTCTAGGAGGAGGACAGTTGCCAAATTGGGAAAGAGGGTGGATATCCAGCGGGCTCAGCTTCCACAAACTAGAGCACGGGGAGAATATGACATGGAAAATACCATCAAGGTGCTCCAGCACAAGGAAGCAAAGCTGTCGGCATGCAGACAGTCCTACAAGGAGCACGAGGCCCTCGTCTACCATCAGTTGACAAATCTCATCCGAGACACAGTATGGCTGAAATCCTACATCTCTGCGGTTCTTCGAGTGGAATCAGAAGCCTTCCAGGTGGCCAATGTTGCCCTTGGATCCATGAAGACGGCATTGCCATCCTCTGCCTCACCAAGTGAAGCTGATCCGATCCAGATGAATGGAATGAATGCCGTGCACGATTCCCTGAGCGATGATGGCATACCTGCTGCAAGAAGCGATGTCATGTCCCGTCACAACCACCAGAAATCTATCGAAAATGGGCTGAAAGGCTCTCCAGCAAGGAAAACAAAAGATTCCATGTACACCATTGATGCGTCCAGCGAACAAAGGGGTGTGGCTGGGGGCATTCCAGCCCAGCGAGAGCCATTTGCGGCATACGGGGCTTCTGAGGAGTATGCAAGGCCTCCTGTGTCTGCTTGGTAATTTCGTTTGTCACGTAAACAAAATCTTGTAAGGTACCCATGTTTTATTACATATATGGTGAGGTAAATCTCATGCCTCTTTGGCTGATACCAGAGACTTCCATGTAGAAACAGCCGCAGATGTCAGCGCAAAGGTCTCTGTCAAGTTTTCCCTCTCGTGTAGCAACGCTACCCTCTTTTTCTCGAATTCATCATCAGATTCATCGTCATCGGTCGCCGCGATCATGCTTTTAAAGAAGCTGAATGTGCTCGGAAATCTAGAATCGTCCTGTTCACGCTTCTCCTCCTCAGTGGCTGCACTGTCATCGATGCCAATCATGGACAGGGGAGAACCCACGGGGGTTGCCCGTCCTCTGGTCAGCTGGCTCACCAAATCGTGCTCGTGCCCATGCATGGGAGAAATGACTTCCGATACGTCCGATGCGAAATGGAAATGGAGGACGACATCCTGTGGAGACGACAAGGACGTGGATTTTGCAAAAGGCAATGTCACTGTGCTCACAATGAGGGCAATCGTGTGGCCACTCCAAGAAATTCCAGAGTATGCAGCATGGATACCACCTGAAACAGGTATCAAAACCTTGGACGAGCAAGACAGGCCAGCAGATTCGATGGCGGACAAGACCATCATGACACCTCGCATGCCTCTGCCTTTTGGGGTGACATAGGCATTGGCCCGATGTGGGAATGTCTGCCACATTTGGAAAAATTCTGCTGCATAAATTGGTCTATGTGACTTCAAAATCAGCTCAAGGGGAGATACTGAGTAAGGTTTGCATCGCACTGCCCCTGGCTGCAGGCTCTGTCCAGCTGATGGACACTCAACAGGCAATGCAATCACAGCCTGCACCACAGGCCAGCCAAAAGTAAGGCAACGACAAGGGATCTCCCATTCATGAGAATCTAATGCCGCCAATGTCCTAATTTTGTACACAAGTGGTCGTCTATGCATGGCGATCGGACCTCCCATCAGCAAATGAACCTCAAGGCCAGATATTTTCTCAGATGTTTTATTCTCAAAGCGACAGCGCAATCTGATCGTGCTGGACGATGGCTCTAAAAAGTGACAAAAGCTTAGAGATAATGGACTAAATATAC
Organism: Picochlorum costavermella; assembly: GCA_011316045.1. Classification (NCBI taxonomy): domain Eukaryota; kingdom Viridiplantae; phylum Chlorophyta; class Trebouxiophyceae; genus Picochlorum; species Picochlorum costavermella. Next base: position 1,594,283 of record WKLD01000003.1, on the reverse strand, counting down.
CAGTTACTTCAAACCAAGGATTCTGCTTCCTCGACCCCGTGTCAAGGACTTCAAGAGCCGTGCTGAGGCCAGGAAGCCCTACATTTGAATTGACACCCTGGCCATTAGAGAGGTCTTCCCCTGAGGGGTCATCTGATGAAACAATGGCAGACTGCAAGTCACCCCAAAACTCTTGATATCTGCGTACCACGTTACTGTGGATCAATGAAGGCGAGGCAGGAACAGTGCAGGGGTATGAGACAAATTTGCTGGAGAAATCCTCATCATCCAAATCTATCGCGACTATTTTCTCCACTTCTTCCGCCTTCTTTTCGCCTTTGACAATCGCGACAGTGCTGTGGCGAACACTAATTGTTGTCGCCCTGCTGGTAGTGTCCTCTGCTGTTTCCTTTCCGGAACTCGCCACAGGAGCCAATAATTTCTTTATCCTGTCTAGTCGCTGATACGACGCTGGAGAAAGATGTCCTGTCGAAATACAGATGGAGGCTAACGATTCTAAGAGTTTCGCAATATCCGCCAGGTGGCCTCTCAAAGATCCCTTGTGGTTCTTCGCTAGTAAATTTGCCAATCTTTCCATGACAAGAACTCCTATCTCTTCCGTCTCCCCGGCTGCTGCTGCTACGAAAGGGTCATGCATTGAACATTTCTTTCTATCTGTCACGGGGAATGATTTGATACTTCCTTCTGCAACCGATGTAAAGTACTTTGTCGGACCCGCTGAGCCTACATGTTCCGACTCAACCAGCAGAGATTTCAAAGCATCTGCCACAGAATTCCAAGCAATGTCCAAGGCGCTTTTGAACTTCAGGTTGAATGCACACACCCAAATCGCTCTTGGACGCACAACTGGGTGAAGAGCACGCCAATTAGCTGCAATCTGTAGAAGAAGAGCTTGAAATTCCACCTCGAGCACTGCAGATTGGCGCTTCAAAACTGGAATCAGATTGGAAATTCCACTCGTAGGCTCCTCTTCACCACTGTCTGTACCTGAGCTTGGGTTTTCATCTTGCTCTTGATCCTTATTCAAAGGACCATCTGGAAGTTTGTTCAGTCGCTCTCTCAACTGCGACGAGACGCTAATACACCTCAAAAGTAGCTGGAGCCACAAGTCGACACAAACAGTAGCCCCCGTGGTACTCACTCCCACGACTCTGTCCCATCCAAGACATGGCTTTGTATTTTGGAGCGATGATTTTGACGTCAACAGCCAATCTAATGCGGATCCAGCCGCCTGAATACCTGCAGCGGTAATCAATGCTGAATTTGCTGCTGTCTGCCCCAACGAAGTACTATTTGCAAGGCCCGTGATAGGCCCAGGATGCGTGAGCAAGACATACAGTAACGATCCTACAACTTCTTCTCTAAAAATTGGATCTTGATATCGTGGGTGCGGTACGTGCATATCTTCTTTTCTTTGTGGGTCTGTGCTCGGTAATCCTGCAACACAATCTTTCATAGATTTCTCCAGCAAAATGTGCTGAATTTCTGAAGCGGGAGATGAGGATTTTTCAGACTTCTCCTCAATGATACTATTGATCACAGAATTTAGATTCCAGTCATAAGACGCCACGGAGTACCACAGCTTGACAAAAGCTTTTACCCGCTGCCTCGAAGACGGCACTGTTGCAATCATCAGGGGCAGTTTGCCAAAAAGCGCCACCTGCTGTGCTGGAGGCAAGGCATCCATATGCGAAAGAAATGTATCCAATAGTCCTTGCTGTGCAACATGCTGATAGCGACCTTCTAGGGCACTGATGCTATCTATTGACGCTTGGATGGACAGAGGGACTTGAGAGTACAGGGATGCAGAGGATTTGTCAATCTGCAGAGCAAAATTGAATGCGGTGATTTCTAGCGTCGAATCAAAAAATGCAACCAATCAACAGGCGCATACCTTGACAAGGGACAAGAGTGCTTTGGTCGATTCCACAACGAGAGAGGGATCAAAGCTTGCTGAGCATTCGGCAAAGAAATTCACCACCTCATCCATTTGGTGTCCAAGAATTTCCCCTGGTCGGTGGTCGAATACGTTCAATGACAATATGAGAACTTTTGCATCCAAGTAAGACACAAGGAATCGCAGCACCTGCCGTTTAGAATTCAAATTCAAAGAGCGCAGGATTGGAAGCATCTCAGCAAACATGCCATCGACTGTTAGAACAATGTCCTCACACACTGAAAGGGCCAGCATGGCGGCCTGAGAATAATGTGACGCGGGCTCTGTGGCATTTATCTTCGCTTTGCCCAAAGAGATATAGCCTGCCTTGACTTTCTGGCTCATAATCTCCAGGAGGGACTGGAGTGATTGCGCCGCAGCCAGAGACAGTTCCGATGCAGGATTAACAAGCATATTTGCGACGTTCTTCACGAAATTCTCAAACATCTTCTTTAGATCTTTCTGCTCTGTCAGTAGCTTCATCATGGTATCGAAACTCATCACCATGGCAATGGACTGTGCGCTTGCTGCCCTCACAGGTGCAGATGACGTATTCAAGTGCTGCCGAACCATTGCAATAAAATCCGAATCACTCATCAACCCAATCAGCCGATGACTCGGCAGCAGTCGCAACGCAAAGAAAGCTGCAGCCTGAACAGCTTCATTCGCAGGCGTCGCGTCAAGTCGCAAATCGCATGTTATTCCCTCGGACAACCTGGCTGCATCCATATCACTCAAACTACTGCCTTTGATGATGTCATAGGCCCGCACACGGAGCGCCACAGGAACGCTCGCATTCCCAACTATATGGTGACAAATATGAGATACGTACGCAGTGATGTCCCTCCCTGCGGACATCAACGCAATCACGGCCAGCAAAGCATTCTCCTGGCGACCAGACTCTGCAGAAGCCAGGTCAGAAGCAATATCCATCTGAGGTGCCCCGCTTTTTACCGCACTCATACTCGCAATATATCAATCCAAAGCAAAGTAATCGCCAAGAGGATGGCTAAATTCGGCGTAGTGATTTCCTAAGAGCGACTTTGAAGCACGTTTTCAAACTCTCGAATTCTTTCTCGCAACTATTCTTCTCAATCTGCAAGATTCAGACCAAACCAAACTCAGGCGAAGAAGGAAATGCCAATCCCGAGGAGACCACAGGATGTCGGACGTCATGAATGAAATACCCGATCACACCATCTACCCACCTCTGAGAGCTTAGATCCGACACAAGATCCATATAGAGCCACCTAGTTCAAGAAATTTCCTTTATATGAGCGAGTCAAAAGATGCTGTAGAAAGAACGCGTTTTTGAGTGTACGCACCTGTGAGTGGCACCGCACCAGACCTTTGCTAAACGCTGCTGTATATCGCTCGGATGATGAGCTCATATTTTAAAAATAATAGCCATGATGCGTGACACGGTACCCCCATGAGCGAATGGTCGATGGCATCGTCATCAGAGTCTGATGACCAGACTCAGTGGATACACCCACAAGTACATGTGGGGGATCAGCTGATCTCCTGCAGGAGATTCGTATCATCATGATCATGTTGTACTTACATTCAAGTAATACTGACGATGGCAACCAAACAAAAGTTCAGTCTACTCGTTTCTATTCATCCAATTGAATGGAGACCACTTAATATCCAACCTTGGACAAGACAGAAGCAAGGGCAGCCTGCATATCAGCAAGCTCTTTGGTGGCAACATCCTTGTTCTTTTTGCGGATGGCAAAGTCCAAAGCATCGACCTCGGTCCTGAAGGCCTTCTTAAGTGGTTCAGCGGCCTTGCGGTCAGCCTTTGGGAGCTGGGCAGCCAGGGTGTTAATATCAAAGCTCAAAGTTCCAACCTGGCGACGGAGCTCCTCACGGGCCTCAGTCCAGTATTTCTTCTCGATATCTCCGGCAAGCTTTCCCTCGATACGTCCTTTGGACTCAGTGATGCGCTTCTTGGTCATCTCAATATCTCCACGGAACTGGGACAGTCCATCGCGCTGTCCTTGTGGCAAGTCGAGGTCACGGGCCTCATAGATGATGTCGAATCCGTTGGCCTTGGCCTTGCGGTCATCGATGATATCGGCAGCGTTGGCAGCTGGGGCGCTGATGGCAGCCAGTCCACCGAGAACGAGTCCTCCGAGCACGGCACGACGGCTGTCCTCAGCACGGGCAACAACAGCAGCTCTGGCCTTGTTGGTGGTGCGTGGCTGGGCAGATGCCACGGTGGTGAGTCTGCACACACAAGGGTAAACACATCAATCAAAGCTGGATACGTACACACAATCACTTCACGTAATGTCCCGCAAGCAACGACACCCAGGCAATCGCCTCGCAAGGAGGCGACAGGGTCCTTTGTTCCCATCAACACCACCCTTTGATAGGCCCCTTGTGCGAATCCCCCCAATTTCGAGATAATGTATCCGATTTTATCCTTGACAAAATGACACACGATACGCCCTTCCCCCTCCCCAAGCACTCATTTTAGATCACCGGACAAATAATAACCCGATCTGCACCAGGATGGCAACCAAACCGTCTATGCAGTCGGCGTCTCCAGTCCTCCATGGCACATCAGATGTCGCATTCCAAACGCACCTCTGCTGCATAACTGTCTGCATGATGACGTGTACAGAATTTACTTGAATTAAAAGCTTAAATTGATTATATAATTGGATACTGCTGGGATGCTATGGGTAATCACATATCATCCCTTCTCCCGGATCCTGTCCGTCTCATCCGGGGATTACTTGCAGGTACTGGCAATTATGACTCTGTTGGCCGAGGTCGGGACAGCTACGACTCCCGAGCTCACAACTCCAGGAATTTTCATCAGTGTGGATTGAAACGTGTCGTAATCTACCGACTCTCCAAACAGTTTGAAATCTTCGTAGAAGAAGAGGTCGAGAATCATATTCCCTTCCTTGGTGATGACAGGGTCTGGGTATCCTCTTGTGTTTGCTTCAGCAGAATGGGACCGTCTCATAACCTCAGCATCGCCCAAAAAGGTGTCATCCACTGTATATATGCGTTCAGTGAGTACTATTGTGATGCACACATCCCTGTGTAGTCATTGGAAAAATTTCATGTAAACGCACCTTCCTCTGCACACGCCTCCCATTCATCCTCCAACCCCCCTTCTATGATGACAGGGAGCATACCAGAAAGTCTCAAATCATACTGGTTATCCTCGGTGAATATGATGAATTCTTTTGCCCCCTGAGCGCATGCCTGAACACATGGGATGTCAGGCTGACCCACTTGTGGACCATTCTCTCCCCTGCCAATAATATAATAGACGTTGCCCCGGTCGACATGAACCTCATCAGCCTGATCTATGTGTATATCAATTGCGTCCTTCTTGGACAACTGAGACACAGCAAGGCCCAGCAAACCACACTCAGTTGACACAGCCATGGAAGTGGGGACAAACTTGACCCTGTCTCTATGCCTTTTGAACTCCGACGATGTAATTATCTCTAAAAAATATGATACAATTTCGCCTGTCCCCAAACTGACGACTATCGATGGCGAATCTAGGTTGCAAATGTGCTCCACAAATGTGGCAGCGACCTCCTCAATGCCATCCGACAGCACCAACTGATCATCACTGCCGCTGCCCTGGCAATGAAACGACGATAGACGATCTACACGTGTGCCCTGATACAGCTTGTATCGCAGATTCTGTCTGTATGAGAGCCTGTGAGTCCTTTTCCTTGACTGCAAGGCATGTCCCAAACAGGGCCTTGCCCCAGGAAAGGGTGATACCAGTCCACCCATTGTGTTTTCTAATACATTCTTATGATTGAGATGAAGGAACGGGATGGATGATGTTTCATTAGTGCAGGTTGTCGTGCATCTGGTCGTGCATGGTTTCCGCTATACATAGCGCCATATGTATCTGATCTGGGTATACGGGATCTCCAAGGATATTAGTTCGTACCAGCCTCCCAGTTCCTATTTTATTTTTATTAGTGGAAATCTTACAGACATGAGATCGATTCTGCAGCAACAACACCCTTGTGTTCGAGCGACACTAACAAGGACGAGGTCACTTTTGGCAACGTTGTTGTATTCTGATAGTCCTGCAGTGTACACCCAGTCATCTAATAGTGTAACGTATTACTCCAATAGTAATGAGACGGATAGTAGTGACAGGTGTGATACCCTGCGGAACAGCAATTGGTTCGGAAAACTGAGTCACCGTGGGTGCGGTGAGGGTGATGATGATACAATAGGGTATATTAAGAAGAATATATGGAATGGAGTTAGGGTTCATGGTGGTGGGTGTCGCGGAGATCGATCTTTTCACTCGACCAGTCTGACAGAGAGGATGAATCGAAAGAGCCCTATAGCTCGGGACGAGGAGGGGGGTAAGAGTGGTCAGTGGGCTTTTATGAGGCACAGAGGGTATGATGTGAATCCTTGCAAGAGCCAGTTGCATCCATCGGTGACACAGGAAGGGATTGAGCCAGAGTCTGGGGAGGAGTTGTGTGTTCAGGAAGCATATACTCCGGATTCCGTGTGTTTTGGGTGTGGACCGTCCGCAAAGGATGGTCTCAAATTGAGAAGCTTCAGGAGAGTGAATGGAATGGAGGCGTGTGTGACGCTGGATGAAAAGTACTGTGCATTTCCTGGGATCATCAATGGTGGCATCATCTCAGCATTGTTTGATTGTCATGGGAACTGGACGGCGGCGATGACTCTTATGGACAAGGGGTGCTTACCGAAACCTCCACTGACATTAACGTACGAGATGCTGATCACGTATGAGGAGCCCACACCTCCGAATGAGGAGCTTATTGTCAGGTCTCGTATTCTGGAGGTCAAGGAAAGCGATTCTATGGGATCCAAAGCCACCGTCCACGTCGAACTCGAACTTTTGCAGAAGACGAGTATGCCTCCTTCCGGACACAACGGTGGAGAGGGTGGAGAAAAGCTGCTGGCAACAGGAAGTGGAATATTCAAGAAACTAGGAGCCCTCCGAGCTCTATGATCCAAGAGACACGTATTTTTAAAGCGCAATGTCAGATTAGAATAAATAAACCAAGTTGTTTGAAAGAGTCCATAGCAATATGAATGTAAGTAGCTCCGTCTGTGATGTTAGTCCTGCAAAGAAGGTCTTGGTGGGAGAAGAGAAGTAGGTCGTGGGACTGCCTTGGCACGCTGCATACAACATCCCAGCGTTCTGCATGCATTGGATCCAATGTTCAAACGATCGTACTAGATGATTGTGAAACAGTACACGAACGTACCATGATTTGAAACGCGATAAAAAGCAAAAAGCCTGCAAAACCAGTGATTCCACCAATTCCAGCAACGATGCCTCCCACAAGTGCAGTGAATACGCGACTGCGATGTATAATAGATTGTATTATGAGACAGAAACGAAATAAGGCAACGATTGATGATATACCTGTTGTTTGCTAGAGTGAGATTATGTCGAACATTGTTCTGGTTGAAAAGCTGTATCGTCGGCTTTTCAATCTGTGGTGTCTCAGTCATTGTTACAGCAATACTTGTTACACAATTTTGAACATTTTTCTATGATGTAGCTTTGCGGACGAGTTCATTGATACGTGAGACGTACTTTTGAATGTCGAATTTTCGCTTGCATCCTTGGTAGTTCATGTAGCGAATCTTCCCGAAAATTGGTCTTTCACGCCATCCCTGATCATGGATTCCGCACATTGACCACATGATGCCCACATAGCCATTTGGATCACGCCCATCCAGCTGCCATTTGTCGTTCAATTTGATGCCATACTCTATGGCTTGCTCCGGGGACTCTGTCCATTCCAAGATCTTCTTGGCCCAATACATGCGCAGGAATCCATGCATCTTGCCTGTCACAATCATTTCCCTTTGGGCGGCGTTCCATAGATCGTCGTGGGTTTTTGCCCTCTCGAGTTGGTGGTACGTGTACAGGTGCTCTCTCACATCATTCCGATGGAGGTTTAAAGTTTCCTTGGCCCAGTCGTATGCTGCATCCATGCTGTCGTAGTTGGGAGTATAGAAGCAGTAATTATCCGATAACTCTCTTCGAATAACCATCTCTTCTAAAAAGCCTTCCACGCTCTCCTTGTGAGCAGAGCGAAGCTTGCTGGCCTCCAGGGCTGCCCGCTGGGGACTCAAGTGTCCAAAGTGAAAGTATGGAGACAGGCAGGATAATGCATTTGGGACAGTTGGGTCATTCCTTTTTGTAGCGTACTTTGATAGTCGCGTCTTTGTGAGGAATCCCTGTGAACCCATCAACGCTTTCAAAGCTGCGTCCTCTCCAGGATGGATCCATGTGACAACTGGCACCGCAGCTCCCTTCTTCTTGGCTTGGTCGATCAACGCGTTCCAATCCACGCTCCCACCATTAGGCTTTCTTGATCCCGACCATTCCAAAGTTTGCGTCGGAACCTCGGGATATTCTCGCAAGAATTCGGGAAGCTTGTCTGTTATCTTCCTGCGAATGGTTCGGGCAGCGTACTCCCTCTTGTCAGATGCAACCCAAACAGGGACAATGTTGTGCGCATCCACTTCATATACGTGTGTAGTATATCCCACTGATTTTAAGTTATTCACAACCCCATCCCTCCACTCTCTCCCCAGTCGCAGCGGTGAGAAGTCTGTCACTAGAGCAGAGGCTTGGCAGTCCTGGAGGAGCTGAGGGATCTCTTGAACCGGATCTCCCTGTGTAAAGAAGAATGCAATCTTCTTCGCACCGAGTTTCTTCTCCAGAGATTTCAATCCCTCGAGCATGAACACAAACTGCCTTGCCCCGGCATTCATGAACTCTGGCACCAAGTTGAAAACAACACCCACAGGCTGATTGACCTCCTGGGCACACTGAATAGCAAAAAGCAGGGCCCAATTGTCCTCGACCCTCTGGTCTCTAGACATCCAGTATAGCACAGGTCCCTGTTTCGCGTCTCCTTTCATCAGCGTCCTCACTCGCTTCGGATGCACAGCCACACGATCGCCAGTAGCGAGCCTTTTGACTTGACGGGCTTCCTGCTCCCCTGAAACAGACCCCAGGGTTCCAGATTTCCGTTTGTGATCAGATGACATAATAGATCGAACCAAGAAACTATTATTCAAAACTTTACTGCGATATTGCAACGATAGGATCGTATGAGGTCTCAAATGAGTTCCACCGCCCTGGCGAGCACCACACGACGCTGCTACAGAACAAATTCTCAATATTCTCGAAGCAATGGTGCCTTATTCAAATATACATCTCAAATCAATTACAATGTGCATAGAGTATAATGCATTGGGTGCATTCCATCAGACCTGAAACGTGGGCACCTGGCCACCCCACGTTTCGTTTTTAATGTTTTGTTTTAGCAAAGCCTAGTCAATTGACCCAGGCCCACAACTTCCTCATAGGTTCCAACACATTTCATCAACCCCGCTGATGGATCGTGGAATAAGCCGATCTGAAAATCATCGGAACGGTTCGTGTGCTGGGGAGTGCGGAATAGATCATCAAACACTTGGGAAGACATCATCAGGATCTAGCCATAACGCTCGTGTCATACTCTAACGCTGAAACCGTTTCTTCCAAGGTATTCAATACAAAATCTATAATTTGTCCAAAAATACGGATTCAGTATCAATAATACTCTTGGATAGTCGTGATAGGAGTGGAAACAAGAGGTACGTGAGACAGTCGGAATGTCGCACCTTGGCACCGACCCTAGACGTACTCGCGTGGAATTCAACGCGTGCAATCCTGGCAGCAATCGATGTCGTAGATTTGACACACATTCGAAAACTGCCGTATGTATTTGGATTCGGGGCCGGGCTTGTCCAACGCTCGGTACCGAACCCGTTTCAAGTATCTCACGGGAATTCTCACTCCAACACGCACCATATTGCTCGTATGCAGAGTCCAATAGATTAAAATCTAGCTCGCCTTTTGAGAAGCTGTGCACGAGGACGCGAGAATGGCGGGGACGACGGGTTCAGTTGCTGCAGAGAAGAACGAGACCAACAGGGCTGAGAGGGTCTATTCTGGCAATCTGGGAGACGATTTACTCACGTTGATTCGTCAAAGTAGTTTGGGACAGACGTCAGCCTTTGCAGAGTGTCAACCGGGGATCTCTGATGATGTCTTTGATGACATACTCAAGAGACTGCCTTCGGGAAGTTTGAACTTCAATTTGGATGGGTTGATGGATGGGGACAATAAGAATGAAGCTAAAAATTTGAGTAAAGCGTCGTCACTGGATATGATCAAGGCATATTTTACTTCCCAGCGGTCTATTCCCCAAGAGCAGGAGGCTTTGGCTGCAGCAAGCAAGAGCAATGGGGCAAGACAGAAGAAAGTTAAAGAGGAAGATGCGGGCCTACGAGGTAGTTCTGCTCAAAGAAGTAATAAGCCGCGTCCGATCGACACTTCGGGAAATGCAAACCTGTCACCCATGTCAGCTTTTGCAGACCCCCAACTCGTGAATGCACGGGCAGTGCCAACATCAGCCATTGGGTGGTCGTCCAAGAAATCGTCATCCGAAGATTATGGTGGAAATTCTCCAGGGACTGAGGTGGACCCAAATGAATTGAAAAGGAAACAGCGCCGTATGTTGAGCAATCGGGAGTCTGCAAGAAGGTCCAGAAAGAGAAAGCAGGAACACATGATGGAGTTGGAAACTAAAGTCTCCAAGCTGACAGAAGAGTGTAATGAGCTGAGAAAGAGGTGCAGAATGTTGGAAGACATCATTGCTAAAAAGGATGCTGAATTACAGCGTGGGGCCCCTTGAAGTGTTTGCACTCATACTGATTGTTTTTTTGGTCAAACATCACAGAAAGTATTGTTTTACACTGTCCATACGTACCATATGCACTATTGTCGATTATACCTTGTTGATCTGATGTTGTAAGATGTTTCAAGCAGAAGATGGTCGAACAGGATCAAAGTAAGGATGCGCCATAGCTTCTTTTGCTGTTAGTCGCTCTTGATGATCATATCGCAGCAACTTATCTATGAAATCCATCCCTTCCGGAGACACCAAATGCTGGTTCTCAGGAGTGACGAACTTTGTCCACGGTTTCCTTGAATGGTTGCCAACAAGAGCCTCAAGTTGTGGATCCAATTCAATACCATACTTGTTGAGGTAAGAATACAGCTCATCCGTCCCCAGAATTCTGCATATTTTCACCAATTGGTCGTAATTATCGTGTCCATAGAAGAAAGGCTCCCTTCGATACACCATGCCAGCCAGCATGCACCCCAGGCTCCACATGTCCAATGAATAGTCATAGTCTTGGAGGTCCACCAACAACTCAGGTCCCTTAAAGTATCTAGAAGCTACACGAACATTGTACTCTTTGCCTGGGTGGTACATCTCTGCTAAACCCCAGTCTATCAGCCGAAGTTTCCTCTGGTTGTGATCAATCATGACATTGTGAGGCTTCACATCTCGATGCATGACACCCATGGAGTGGCAATAGTCCAGAGCCTTCAAAAGCTCATAGATATAATATCGAATGTCCAGATCAGACAATGTGGGATACAATACCTTAAAGTCTGCTGCGTCCACGTGTTCAAATACCAAGGATGGGGTCTTGGATCCAGGATCCCGCACCACATCCAGCAGTTTGATGATATTGGTGCCCCCATTCAGGTTTTTCAGAATCTTAATTTCCCTCTTGATTTTTTTCTTTTTCACCGGCTTCAGGATTTTAATTATACATTTTTCATTTGATTCTGTGCTCATACCTTCAAACACTTCACTGTACTTACCCCTGCCTACCTTTCTGATTACCTCGTACTTGTCTTGGTCCCTGCAAATTAATACATACAGGGTGAGATCTGTTCCAACAGAGCACGCCTGAACACCCATCAACCAACGCACCCCCATTCGATGTTATGATTTTCGTAATCCCAATACTCCTGTGGCTTTGTGTCATTCACATCAGCATACACTCTGGCAATACTCGCCATGCCTTCTTCGGAACGTGTGGCCTTTGGATACAACCTCGACATGAATTGTACTTTGTCCGCCCTCGATATACCTAGGTTTCTTCGCCTTTGGTGCGAGGTCTTCCAGTAAGATATACTACGGCCGCTCAGTTGCCTCTGTTCGAAAATGAGGCTCGCAGTCACAATTTTCGAAGACAGGTGTCCCACCGCGAGCACTCTTGAGGGCAGTACCAGGCTAAGGATGCTATTAGAAGACTTTGATATCCTGTTTAATCGCTCCAGAATTCCAAAAGTAGGAAGCAGCGCTCTGTAAACGACTGGCACGTGTGACAAGCAACACGTAGCCAACTGTGTTCTTTCCACACGGAACTGGTAAACCGCAACCGCTCAAAACAATTAAAAAATATTTTAAAACGATTGACTGAGCATACAAGCTACGAACAGTCCTCTATAGTGATTGAGCGGACTGCTGATGAGCCAGACTCTGGTCTATTCTCCCGTTTCCAAAAGTAGATGATGTGCTGTTGATTTAATTGCTTACAAACATTTACAAGTAATTATGAGCGTATGGTAAGACCTGCCTATGTGTGATTGGACATGAATCTGATATGTAGGCATGACGCACTGCCACTGGGCACCTGTTGCCATCTCCAGCTTTGGTGGCCAGACACATGTGCGTCACAGGGAATATACAGTTATACTTGCTTGACCATTTTTCTAGGCCCCTCTTCCCCTTGGGGGTTTGGAGGTCTCTTCGTGGCCACATTTCCTCCGTTTTCAGAGGGCACTGTGACATGTGCGAAGCGGCATTTATCCCCATGAATGCACCCTTGGGGTCTATTGAAATACGCACAAACGTTCTGTGTGCTCTGACTATTACTTAGCATGGGTCTTGGTGCTCTTTGCAGCGCTGGTGCCGGCATTGGCTGACTCTGTTGGGGCTTGTTGGCCCCATGAAGGCCCAGCATGGGTTGCATCTTTTGGGACGCCATCGGCCGATGCGGTCTTTGCTGCACGATGGGCTGGCGCACCGGCATTTGGGGCTGCTGTTTTGGAGGATGCAAGCCCTGCATTGTCATAGGAGGCCTAGCAGGTATGGCACCTTGCACCGGAAGCCTCCCATTCATTGGTACAACATGCGGCTTCTTTGCTGATACTGTCCTGGAAGAAGCCAGCATTCGTGCTTCTTCTACTGACAGGGGAATTTTGGGAACAAGGTGCAAGGGTTGTAACGGCATGCTTGCGCCAACAGGTGGCTCAGCAGGAGAAGGTGGCGCCTGCTGAATGTTGCTGTAGAAAACTTGTGGGACCCCTTCGTGTTGTTTCTTCCTGGTCTCTCTTTCCGTGGATTCTTCACCACTGGCTGCTGTTCCACATTCCTCAAAAATATCTGGAGGTATCATCGGTGGATCTCTCCACACAGTACCAGGCTTCATCGTCCTCAGTCGTTCCTCAACCACTTTCCTCTCCTCCTCTTCCTGTGCTTTGAAGTCCTTGAGTGCCTGTGCTTCAGAGTGATGCTGTTGCTTTGCTGCCCGCTCAAAGCCTTCGTGTCCGATATCAGAGGAAGCATCAGTCTTATCATCCTGTAAAGCTCCCTCGTCGTCGTCATCATCGTTTGGATCATGAGATACCTTGCAGGGTGGCTGGTGCTTCAAAAATAGTCTCACTGCAGTCAATTCCTCCTCCGGTGCCCATCGTAGTTTTTTCGATGACAGTTTCCGCTTCTCTCTCTTGGGTTCCTCTGGAACGCTAGCAGCAGCTAATTTGGCCCTTTCTGACGCCGAGAGGCTCGCCAAGTTGGCAGCCAAAGCAGTATTGGCTGGTGCCAGAAGAGGAGTATACGACTTTGCAGGAGATTGGCTTTGGGATCTTGCGGGCTGTTGGTAGCCCTGATCTGATAGCGAATCCAAGGGACTCGCACTAACTCTCGCGACAGAAGTGCTTTTCTTCGAGCCAGCAATCTGTGATTTTGCAGCATTGGATGCAACGACACGGACACGCTGTGCAGCATTGGTTGGGTTGCTGGGTTTCTTCTCCTGCTTGGAACCGAAAATATCTGCTTCTCCCAAACCTTGTTGCGTTGATTTCGTTTTCTGTTGTGGTTCTAATTTTTTCGTGGATTCGGAAGCAAGGTGCGATGCGGCAGAAGTGGCAGTTGGCTTCTGCTGACTGTTAGAGGAACTTGAAGGTTTTATATCAGCCAATGCCTTCCATTTGGCAATCAGAATTCTTGCCTGACTGCGGATGCTTTGGTCAAAGTCCGATTTACGCAACTTGCCAACCATTCTGCCCAATTCACTGGGCTTTCGAAGTGCTGCAAGGGTGATTGGCATCAATGCCAAGGCACTGAGGGTATCAGCCACAAACTTTGACCGACCTTCTGATATGGCCCGATCAAGCCACGCCTCTATTTTAATCAACCCTTTGTTTGCTAAAAAGGCTTTATGAAGATCTGTTCCAGAGTTGTGAAGAACTTTCAGAAGAGCCCTCCGGTGACCCCACTCCGTGGCAGAGTCCACGAGCTTGATTAATTCGGGCAGTTTGTTTTCCCCATCCACCCCGCCATCAGACCGTAGGATACGTCCCAGCATGGAGACAAAGGAGTCGGTGCCATTACTGGGCTTTTTACCGTCCCGTACATCTTCCTGCTTTGCTTGTAAGCAGCGCTGCTTCCAACGTGGATTCAAACAATGTTTACACTTTCCGCATTTTTCGGAAGGTTTGGATCTCCCTTTGAATGTGCGCGTTCTTTTTGCCGAAGTTCCGGCACCGGACTCTGGTTCGGCAGAGGACGGGGCGTCCTCTTCCACGTCGCTGTCACTATCGAGGCGTATTTCAAGGTCATCAGGCATGAGCTCGCCATTCTGCGTGTCCTCGGATAAATAACCTACAAACGGTTGAGAAAAGAAATGCGTGTTAGCTTTCTACGTACGTCGAAACAAATGTCGCTGGACGCGCGTGATGCGTTGACACCCCCGGGACTAGAAGACTGTCGCATTTTTCAAACAAGCTTGCAGGGTCCTTGTTCGGGAGTCGACAAACAGGAACGAAAAAATAATGACACATCTTCTTGGAGAGAGAACACATCGGATGGCGCGAAAGCGATGCTTGCTGGTCACACATGTCGACCTGGTTGCCGAGAACACACTAGAGTCACCCATCACCGCGTCTCGCGGATGGGCCGTCCCGAACAAGCACCACAAGTATTAACAAGCAAACACACTGGGCCTCACAGACTCCATCTGTGCAGCCGCAAATACCAGAATTGACCTTTCTGTTCAGACATCTCCATGTATTCTCGGACACACCCAGTACACAACGCCAGACAGGGGCTACAACTCCCACACAGTGCCAAGCTACCACTTGAACTACCCACTTGAAGACGCCCCAATCCACAAACATAATACTATCTTACGTACCTATTCCATTTACCATATCTATATTATACAGGATAAATCTCGCTGCGAGTCTCAACCTCTCTCTACAATTCCCTCGCAGTGTCCTAGCTGTCAGAACACTCCGCAATTCGTTTCAAAAGCCTTATTGGATATATAAATCAATAAAATTCGCAAAGAAAGTATCAAGAGTACAAACCCGTGACAGAGGAGTCAACCTTGGATCACCGCACAACACAAACCCTCCTCCTCTGGTTCACGCGAATACACGCATACGTTGGATTCAGTTCGGAATCAATATTGTATATGTGTACTTTAGGGGCAGAGGATGTACACAGGTGGAACTTGGGTCTCGTTGCCGAGTGTACACGGGAGAAGACTCGCAGACGCCGGGCAATCCCGTTAAAGGCGGGCACGAGGTTTCTGTAGAAACAGTTCTTTGTTCGTTTTTAGTGATACATATACTGAGTATCACCGAATATATGAATTTAGATCTGCTTGAATGCAGGTGCCAGAGGCTGGATGTAGAAAAGTGGACATGTATAATGGGCGGGTGGTGTTTCCCATGGGGCATAGCCATTGATGGGGCGGTGTTGAGATCGTCATCTTCGTCATCCTTGTGGGCATTCCCTCGGGAGATGGCAAACAAAAATCGCCTTGTTGGTACGATAGGAATGTTTGACATAGGTCGAGGGTGGTGTGGAAACAACGTCGTGGGTTTCCAACGAAGAAGAGGTGTGCCGGTTTTGAATTGTCAAAGAACACCTAAAGATCCCAGTTCGTATGGGTCTATCGAAGAGATACGGCGAGAATTAGAGAACGCCAAGGGGCAAGCTCCCTTTAGTTTGACAA
This sequence comes from Picochlorum costavermella, assembly GCA_011316045.1. Classification (NCBI taxonomy): domain Eukaryota; kingdom Viridiplantae; phylum Chlorophyta; class Trebouxiophyceae; genus Picochlorum; species Picochlorum costavermella. The sequence goes on along the minus strand of WKLD01000003.1, from coordinate 1,578,184 downwards.
AGACTATTCAATGGCTCGGTGATGCAGCGAACAATGGGGGAGGGTCTTTGGCATTCAGGGCCTATTCTTGGGTTCTTGGTCTTGACCAGCCAGCTGGATGGAGAGCTCCGCAGGAGTCTCCTGAGGACGAGATGCAGAGGCTGAGGGATATAGAGGAAGGGTTCGATCCGGTTACGCTGAGGCAGCTCGAGGTGGTGTTACTGATGTCACGACAGAGTGTGTTGAAGCTAGTCTCCAGGTGTCCAGAGTTGGAAAAGGTAGATGCAGCAGAGTTGATGGGTAGAATGATGGAATTAAAACGCCTGTTTCCCAAAAACGATGTAGCTAGAATGGTAGAGCTGGTTCCATCTGGTTTTTTGGTGCGGCCATGGGAAGAGACGTATGTTCAGCTGGTAATGGCAAGTGATATTTTGCGCTCTGGACTGGAGGGAGCTGATGTTGACGGTATTTTCGACGAGGATCCGACAATATTATTCGAGGAGCCAGAGAGTCTACGCATTGGTATCAGAAGAATGGATGAATTATGGAATATTAACGAGGAGATGTTGAGCAACTCGTCCTGTGATGAACTGGCCTTGGCGATACGAGCCCTTGGGATTAAAGGTGCTCCCAATAACATTAATGAAATTGGTGGCGAGAGTCACTAAGCTACCTCGACTGTGTGTCAATAGGATTCTCAATAGGATTCTAATGATACACCTTGACGACAAAGCTTTCAATCTGTAGAGGATGTGGAAGGGAAATAAGGGACGGGTGGACATGGCGTATGAATTGCAAGCAGGCGTACCTTTTCCTTGTCCAGAGGACAGCAACGCTTCTCCTCTGGTAACTCGAAAATCTTCTTGCAGTCTCGTCTGCACACGACTCTGTGTCCACATGGAGCAAAAATGACTTCAGCAGGTCGATCATAACAGATGACGCATTTGCTAGGGTGAAGCTCATCATCGTCATCCACAGAATTTGGGCTCCTATGAGACCTTGAGCCCGAGGATGCAAGCCTCGCAAACAATCGTTCCCTTCTCAATATATCAAGGATTTCTTTGTTTTCAAACTCATTGGCTATACTGAAAGCAGTATCGCCGTGTTCATCCGCAATGGAAATCTTGGCTCCTCTGCAAAGGAAAAAAGCAACAGCAGTAGAGGAAAAAAACATGAGAATTGAGAGGCATTGCGTGAGTCTTACCTGGAGGTGAGGAGCTTTGTCATTTCGACATCCTCAGATTGTACGGATTTTATCAAGGCAGTTCTCCCACGTCGATCAACACCGTCAATATTGGCTCCATGTTTCAGCAAGAGGTCGAGCAAAATCCTTGAAGTCGCAGAATTGGCCGTGCTGTACATTGAATTCGCGGCAAATTTCGGGATCAAAGATTCTTTCGTATCTTCAGGAATCGATGAGTACTTCAAGCAGATGAAGATTGCATCAATGATATAATGTGTGACCATGAAATCAAACAGATTCTGTTTTCTGGATCTATGGTTGGTTCGCCTCAAGGGTCCAAACAGCTCCTCAAATCCGGGCAGACCGGACTCATAATCGTCAGAAACAGATTGATCTTCATCAAACAGCGGTACACCATCGACTTCATCTTCAGACTGTTCGTTCGTGTTTTCTTGGCCCTCAGGTTCAAAGTCAGAGTGCTCTTCTTCATCACCTTGATCGCTCCCATTTGGGAAAGCCTGAGGTGAGGAACTTGCGTCGTCCGAGTATTCTTCTACTGCAGAGGACTTATTAGAGGAACATAAAGACTCAAAGAGGGCTTGCTCAACTTTTCCTTGGGTTTGTAGAAACGCAAGAGCATCCTGCAGGCAAAACAAAAGTCAGGTTGCAACAAAACATAAAAGGGCTCTCATACATGCCGTCAGCGACTCCACGCACCTCCAAAAATGAGAGATACAAGGATTTACCGTGCTTGATACGATCAATTATTATCATGAGAGGGCACTCATGAATGGAACTGTCGCACTGCAGCAGGTTGCATCCAGAACGGATCATGCAGTTGAAGAGGTCACGTCTCTTGCCCTCAGATTTGAGCACGAAAACACTGAGAGGACTGAGGTCCTCGTCTGATAAAGAGCTTTTAAGCACATCACATTCACTGAAGTCAAACATAATTTTCAGGGACCGCTCGTCCATCACTTTGGCTGCCAGGTGCATCATATTGTAATCCTTGTGACCCCTCTTGTCGAGTGGATATGCTTCGGGATTCTTCCTGTGATTCTTCAAGTAACTTTTCAGTCCGCTGTAATCCTTGAGTTTGATCAAAGAAATTGGTTTATCATCTTGATCCTTCCTGAGCGCCTTCTTCCTGGCCTCCATTTCAGCGAAACCAGCTCTGAAACATTCTTCAACTTCCTTCTGCATCTGTGCAAATGTCTTTGCGTAGTGTTCTTCTTCTGGCACTCTGTCGTTTTCGAAGATCATGGACAGGGCTGATACCGCAATAAAACTTCCATTTTGCTGGCCTTCAAGAACCTGCTGCCAAAATATATTGGCGGAAGGAGCACGAAGTCGATCGTAGTTGTACTCGAGGGCATCAAAGAGGTCCTCCTGCCAGCTTCCAAACTCGAAGCCTCCACGTGGGAGCATTGTACGGACCGCTCTTGTGCGAAAGCCAATATCTTTATAATCCTTCCATGAATTATCCAATTCCCAGAAGAATTCCTCCGCAAGGCCCATATTGCTCTCACACACCTTTGTACGACAGTGTCCACTTTTGAAACCCTCGATTCACAATGTAGGCTGATCAGATAGAATCAGGCAAACACAATGATTCAATATTCAATTCTTATATTTTTATTGTGTGCATCGTGGGATTTGCCACGAAAGCATCCAGCATCTAATTCGCTCATCCCAGTACTGAACTGGTTGAGGGAGGAAATGCGTGCACATTGACCCGGTACCGGTTGGCCAACCGGTTGGCTATCCGAATCATACGGCGAATCATACAGAGAAAGATGGCTAATGACCAGCTATTAGCGCTCGTGGCATTCGATATCAGTGGCAGTCATACAAGTAATTTACAATCCATTAATAAATCCTCTTTTTGAAGATGACAATTGATGCAATGTTTGCTACCACCACACATGCTGCCGCGATAAAAAGAAGATCCTGAAGCTTGGCCTTGGGATTTACTGTTGCTCTATAGAGGTAAAATACCGAGTACACTACGATGGGAGAAAATGCAATCAAGGTTCCAGCATTCGTGAACCCCAAGAAACCAGAAGATTGATTCGCTACATCCACCGCCTCATCAGCCAAGGCTGGCCCACAATATCCCATCAAACTCAACGACATTGGCAGAGGCATGCTCAAGAGCGAGAGCGTCAGAGAGGGCTCGATTTCTTCCGTCTTCTGATTCTGCATCCTGACTCTGCACAGTCTCCTCCTGGTACCAACCACTCTGCATACATAGGATCCACATCAGTCATACATTGACCCTTGAGCAATTTCTTTCTTGTATAAATAACAGTACTATGCAATATCAAGGGATGCGAGCACCAAGCGAGTCTAATGCAACCAGTACCTTGTCGGTCCATTTCCAGACAACGCAACTTTCCCAGTTGGATGGGCTTTTGTAACGGCTACCATGCTGTAATTTTCAGAAACCAGTAATAAATGAATAATTAAACTTTGGATTGCTTAAAGAACCTCCCAGCAAGGCCATCAAATCGTTGCCAAATCCCTTGCCATCTGGATAATCTCGGAAGATAGTGTGGCCACTGCACCATCAGATACTACTGGTAGTATTGCTCAACAAGCTCTGACCGGACAACTGGTGCACTGTTACAGTCATTTCAGCATAGTGACAAGTTCACGTACGTGACAGGCGTGTCATTGCAGACTCGCGCTACTTGTTGATCTGCCTATTTGATTGACTCTCAACTGGCAAGTCACCCCATCATGATGCCTGGAGCCTGCAGGCATGAATCCACCAAATCACGCCATGGACGCACCTCAGTGGTGCATTGTTGGCCTATGCAACATAAACATATTTAAAGAATATGTGTGTCACAATGTATACCATGGTCTGCGGTAGATGTAGTATTCGGCCCACCTGTGGTAGGCCCTGGTCCTTCAAGCAAGGTGCGTTCAGTCTGTGTTATTGGGCACTCATTTATGATCAGATCTAACCATCGTAAGATACCTCATGTAATAGGATACGGGAATAAGGTAAATAGACCAAATGTGGCTATGCACAGATGCTCTGCGAGAACAGACAATGTCATGGCTACAGTGTCACCGAGCGATATTGAGGATCCTTGGCTAGCCCAAGTTGCTTCTGTAGCATTTGATGGGTCTCAAAGCCCTGAAATCGAGGGTTTGAATGAGGTATGCGCAAGTGCCGTCAGGTCACTTCGTGTACCCACAGCTCGAAATGAAGAGTACAGGTTTACGGATTTGTCCCCCCTGACTGGGCTTGATGTATACGTGCCAGAGCCACCTACAGAGGATAGGATCACAGAAATTGCGTCCAAATTTACATTGAAGTGTGATTCGATCAGGATTCTCTTGGTCAACGGTCATGTCCACGCTGTTGACACAGGGGCTGTCCAGCTCCCAAGCAACGTGTATATTGGACCTGCAGCGAATGCTCCAAAAGATGTTCTGAAGTTCTCTTTGGGTGCTCAATCAAAGACTCGTGGGGGACCGTTTGCCACCCTCAATGGAGCAAGCGCGAAGGATTGTGCAGTCATATACGTGCCAGAGGACTGCCAGCTGGAGGCACCAATTCACATCATCAATGTATCCTCAGGGGGGAAGGATGGACGTGCCATTGCCTTTTCCTCGCCTCGAACTCTTGTTTTCCTTGAATCAGGTGCATCTGCACAGCTTGTTGAGGAATACGTGACGCTGGGTGAATCTGCCGATGGCACACATGCCAGCCTACCTGTGACTGAAATCGAACTGGATGATAATGCATCATTAACACACAAGTTTGTGGGATTAGAAAATGAAAATGCGATCAATTTAAAAGCCACATTAGTGTCGCAAGGAACAGGAAGCACCTACTCCCTTATCGAAGTCAGGCTTGGTGGAAAATTGAGCCGACATGATGCAAGCATCGTTCAGCTGGGGGAACGCACCCACACCGAAATGAAACATTTCATACTTGCCGGAGATGATCAACTTCATGATTTGCACACAAAACTAGCATTGGATTATCCCGAAGGTACAGCAGACCAAATTCATAAATGCATTGCTGCAACTGATTCATCAAAGGGAGTTTTTGATGGCAATGTCAAAGTCAATAGGATGGCACAGCGGACAGATGCAGGGCAATTGAGTAAGAACTTGCTGCTCGCTCCCAAAGCAACTGTTAATGTGAAGCCAAATCTTCAGATTATTGCAGATGATGTGAAGTGCACTCACGGTTGCACCGTGAGCGACTTGGAAGAGGAGCAATTGTTTTACCTCCAGGCAAGAGGGATTGACCCCATGACAGCACGCAAAATGCTGGTGTATTCCTTTGGTGGGGAGGTCATTCAGCGGTTGGAAGATCCAGCCCTGACCGACAGAGTACAGAAACAAGCAACTGCAAGTTTGAACAAAGTTTTTAATTGATATTCTACGTGCATTTTATTCGATACTATTTTGATGCATGATACAACTTTGATGCAACTGACTTGCACCATGCCAATTCCTTTGCGCTCATCGCACGTTCTCTGTCGCACACAAGCAGCATACATCCGATTTCAGGTGATGTGTCATCAGAATCAGTCTTCAAAGGAGAGATTGGTATCTGCACCACGCTGCCAGCACCCAATGGAACAATCCCACAAGAACTATACGTTGACGAATTAATCTCTGCCCTATTTTGCAGATAGCGAAAGGAACCCTCCTGGGTCCTTCTATACTCTTTCGTTGCCAGATCTAAACAGTCTTGACCTTGAATTGCCACTCCAAGGGCGCCTCGACATAACACCATCTTGCCTCTAATATACAAACACATGCCGCAGACATTTGCATTTTTCAACACAGCAAATGAAGCCCATGCCGCTTCTTCCTTCTGCGCCTGTGATAGGGACTCTGAAATAGCAAAAACATTGGAAGAACCCTCCAAATCCTCTACTGGAGCTCTTCGCCCTTTTCCAGGCGTGGACTCCTCTATAGTCCTCTGCAGTGTTGGTGCAGCTATGCCCACACCAGCCAAGACCATCCCTAACACCTCAGTTACCGTCTGTGACGACCCAGATGATTGACCAGATATAGCATGATTCAGAATCAACAAGCATGCGCCCACAACACCCACAACTCGCGGGATCAGAGCGTCATCAAACCCTGGAATACCCAGAGTGAAACGAAACACAGCTAGCTCTACATCCTCATTCGAAGCTCCAACGTCTACTCGACGCGACTTAATCTGCGGATAACACGGTGAATATGGCCTCATACGCCTCGAATCCATCGTTGCCTGCCGCTGTCCAGACAAACGGTGTCCACAAGGACAACCGTACACTGACGCCAGCATTGCCTGCATTCTCGATCAATGTCGCATGTATGTATTTGTAAAATTAAGAATATTGTATCCCACACATGTATGGCTTGATACATGTCCATTTTGAGTGTTGGGTACCCATCATCTTCACCATGGTGGAGGCCAGGCATCATTTCAAAATCATTTCATCATTATTTCATCATCCGGTGATACAGATGCATAGAGCATACGAGATCACCAATTAGAAAACATTAATTGCTCATGTCCGTATCCTTTCTGCATCCCATCTCTGGTGTTCCGCCACGAAGGGGGAAGACAGTACGAAGGACCCAGTCAACTCGGACTTCAGCCACCGACCTACGTCTCAAAGTCTACGACTTGCACGATAGAGTAATACCTTTTGATGAGGTACGACATGTATCATGTATATAGAGGGATGCGACGAGAGAGAGAGAGGGAGCCCACAAGAAGAAGAGAGTTGTAGTAAACTACAACATGTATATATATATATATAATGCAGGGTTGGAAGTGGCAGAAAGCTCTCGTTGAAGAGACAATTTCCGGTTCGTCTTTATCACGTTAAAGTCACAATTTTGGCGTTCGATCGCCATTCATACTATCACTAATCATGGTTGTATCTCTCGCAACAATGCAGGTGGTACAGGATTCCTTGGGTCTCTCATCATTCTTCAGCATAACCCAGTGTATACTCTCGGACAAGGGTCTACGATAGATAACTTGAAGTTTGATGCCGATAATCCTCCCCACCCTCTGTTCCGAATAGAAAGAGGAGGGGAAGTGACGTACCATGGCCCAGGCCAGCTTGTCATGTACCCAATTTTGAATTTAAGACTGCTTCAGACAGATCTCCACTGGTATCTCCGCAATTTAGAAGAAACAATCATTAGGTAGGTAGTTTGCTCGACCATTGTGCTCTCTTCTCTCTCATATAGCAAGGCATTGTGTGTTCAGGTGTTTAGAAAATGTGTCAGGCATCACAGCTGATAGGATCCAGGGCCTCACCGGCGTCTGGGTAGGAAACCAAAAAGTAGCCGCCATCGGTATACGTGCAACCAAATGGGTGACATATCACGGACTGGCCCTCAATGTCACCACCAACCTGGAAGGGTTTACATCCATCATTCCATGTGGCATAGAGGACAAGCCCGTGACCAGTGTGTACAATATCTTATACCACGAAGAAGACGGCATTGAACATGCTACCATCGCACCCCCTGAAGAGGAAAATGCCCTGCTCTTAGAGTACAGCTATGGACTGCAAGATGCCTTCTCAGACATCTTTGGTCTTGAGATGGAAGATTTCAGCGTCGTCTCTGGGCAAGATGCTATTGATGAATTACAGAGTATTTATATATGTAAATAATAATATGGTCGAGGGCAATGGATGAGGGGAAGAGTCAAGACAATACTATTCCCAATCCTTCTGACAGGGTGAGAAAGACCAATCTCAGACCCACGTGCCCTGATGATCCCAAAGAGAAGGTATGTGTACCCTAATAAGGGTTTGGACAGGGGATGGCTGTGTTTGACCCCACCCTTGTACTTGTGTAGGAAGCATTTCTGGAGATTGCTCGAAAGAGTCTGGCGTCGCGGACGGATGGGGATTCTGATATACTGAGACCTTTGGATCTGAAAAAGGCTTTGAGGAGTGCGGTGTATTATTCCGGGATGAGATCTATTGAGGTTCCTTTCACGCCGTTTCCCCTGCCTTTCCAACCAACCTGTGGTATTCGTTTTCTGGCGAGGGATCCTTTCGATGACCCAGAGAATCCTCGGGTTCGATATGAGGAAATCTTCTATGATGATGATGGTGGTGATGGACAGGGAAAGATGTCGCCGCTGGTTGGGATTGATCCGAACAGCAAAGAGTATGTTCGGGGTGGTTCAAGGAATGCGTCTTCTCCACATCTTCCTGGAGGAGAGGCGTGGAGTGCGGTTGAGATGACATCGGAGCACAAGGCTCTATTGGATGAAGCAAAATCACTCAAGTGGGTCCAGGAATTTGAAAGTGGGGATCCTCCAGAGTTGGAGGTGCCTGGCTTTCAGGAATACCTCCAGTCTTTGGAGCCTTCTGAGGCTGCAGTGGTGCAAGAGGATGTGGAGAAGTTTGAACACAGCGATTTGCATCAGGGGGAAGATAAAGTGAATGTTCATACCCTATTCGATGGAATATTGCCGTTTGATGACTCTGAGGATGAGGGAGAGGAACTTCCTGAGAAGGTCCAGGTGAAATCTATTGAAGAGGAGAGTCCTGTTGGGGCGGAGAAGGACATGGCTTCTCTGATTGATAAAGTTTTAGAGGGTACAATGGATTTGTCGGAGGCCTTGCCGGAGGTTGACAAGGACGGGAAATTAAAAACAGAGGAGAAAGTTTGGGCTGTCAGGGAAAAGGTTGCCAATCTGGACGAACAGTGGCAGGAAATCCTGCCAATTTTAGCGCATAGGTATCCTTTTGAGCTAGATACGTTTCAGAAAGAGGCTATCATTCATATGGAACGCGGTAATTCAGTATTTGTTGCAGCACACACATCAGCTGGAAAAACTGTGGCTGCAGAGTATGCATTGGCTCTGGCTGAGAAGAATTGCACAAGAGCCGTGTATACTTCTCCAATTAAAACAATTAGCAATCAGAAATTCAGAGATTTCAGTGGCCAATTTGAGGTTGGTTTACTGACTGGAGACGTGAGCATCAGACCTGAAAGCACTTGCCTCATCATGACCACAGAGATTCTGCGATCAATGCTCTACAAGGGTGCTGATATCATCAGAGACATTGAATGGGTCATTTTTGATGAAGTGCACTATGTCAATGATGCCGAGCGGGGAGTTGTGTGGGAAGAGGTTATCATTATGCTTCCAGACCATATCAAACTGCTACTCTTGTCAGCAACAGTCCCCAATGTTCTTGAATTTGCAAACTGGGTCGGAAAGACCAAGCAGAAGAAAGTCTTCGTCACAGGCACGAGCAAAAGGCCTGTTCCTCTGGAACACATGCTGTATTATAGTGGCCATTTCTATCCAGTATGCTCCCATGAAACATATGATCCATCTGGCTGGAAGAAGGCAAAGGAGGAGTACAAGAAGAAATCTGGAATCCCAAAGACAAAGGCTGAAGCCAAGCAGCAGCTTCCAACAGGTCGTGGGGGTCCTCCAAAGCATAATGCTAAAACTCCTGGATCGATGGCGGCATTGGGTGCTTCGCGGATGAAATCGCCAGAAATGAAGTTGAGATCAGAGAGAAGTCAATGGGGCAACTTGATTGAAAAGTTCAAGAAGAAAGCATTGCTCCCTATGGTGGCATTTTGTTTCAGTAAAAAGCGGTGTGATGCGATTGCCGATTCCCTTCGAACTCTGGATCTCACATCGCATGGGGAGAAGAGTGAAATACACGTGTTCTGTGACAAGGCATTTGGGCGGCTATGCACCAGTGACAGGAATCTTCCTCAGCTTCTTCGATTGAAAGAGATGCTCAAACGAGGTGTTGGGGTTCATCATGCTGGTTTATTACCGATCGTGAAAGAAGTCGTGGAGATGCTCTTTTGCAGAGGTGTCATCAAAGTTTTGTTTGCAACAGAAACATTTGCCATGGGCGTTAACGCCCCTGCCAGAGCAGTGGTGTTTCAGTCAACACGAAAGCATGACGGAAGGGAATTCAGGAATTTGTTGCCAGGTGAGTACACTCAAATGGCGGGACGAGCTGGAAGGAGGGGCTTGGATTCTGTAGGAACAGTTGTCATCGCATGCTGGGAGGAGGTTATGGCAGAGCTGGACTTGAAAAGGATGCTCATAGGTTCTGCGACGAGGCTAGAAAGTCAATTTCGACTAACATATAGCATGATATTGAATCTTTTGCGTGTAGAAGATTTGAAAATAGAGGACATGATGCGAAGGAGTTTTGCAGAGTTTCATGCCCAGAGATCAGGTCCGCGGGATCGTGAAACTTTGCGAATAGGGCAAAAGGCTCTGGACAATCTACGGACGAGATCCTGGCCAACTTCACCTCAAGCTTTAACTAAAGAAGAAATCGAAGATTACGTGGAATTGTCCTTGAACGCGGAGAGGCTGACTGAGATCATTCAGGAGGAGGTCATGTCATCCAAGGGTGCTCTGAATGCTTTGGTCCATGGCAGGATTGTGCTGATTGGTCGGCAACAAGCAAGTTTGACCGACATCGGAATTGTGATTAAACAATCCGGGGATAGTAAAAATAAGAAGAAGGCAAAGGTACCAAGTGCCACGTCGCAAGACTCAGAAAGAGGAGTATGCATTGTGCTCAAGATTGTGAGGAAATCCCCCTTGGAAAGGCATGCCGCCCCTAAAGCGGAGCAAATCAATTCCAAGCCACAGGCCTCAACTAGTGTAGATGATCCATTCGCTGGAATGAAGTCCGTGTCGAAAAAGTCAGACGACTTGGATGATATGTTTGCTGGAATGAAGGTATCTGGGAAGAACAAGCCTGCTCCAAAAGCAATCACCTTGCCCCTCGAGGGCACAGTCGGCGGTGTCTCGTACATCATATGTGAGGAAGACGTACAAAATATCATAGGTATTGCAAAGCAAAAAATGGATCATATCAGTGCCGATGCAATCATGAGTGGAAATGAGGGCAAGATTGCGCTGGCTGTTCAGGAGATTCAGCAAATTGAAACTAGTGGCCTCAAGCTCATGGATCCAATCTCTGACCTGAAGGTGACTAGGATTGACATGGTGTCTTTCATAAGGGAAAGACAAATATATCTTGATAGAATGATGAAATTCAGAGGCAGTAATGATCCAATGCTACCGGAACTGGTTGCATATGTTAAGAGCGAGATACTTCTTCAGCGAAGGCTCAAGTCCCTGGTGGACAGAACAGGAGAAGCTGGGCTATCTCAGATGCCAGAGTTTCTGCAACGGGTAAAAGTACTTCAAAAGATGGGATATGCACGATCAGATAAGACGGTCACCATGAAAGGTCGAGTTGCATGTGAGATCAACAGTGGAAGTGAACTTGTTGGAACCGAGATAATATTTGGTGGCCTCTTGTCTGACTTATCGCCCCAAGAGGCAGTGGCGCTCTTGAGTGCCCTGGTATTCCAGGACAAGACCGAATGCAACTTTTTGGAAGATATTCCTGAGAAATTAGTCATGGCATACGAGCGTGCCAATGCAGTAGCCTGGAATGCAGGGCACGAGCAGGAGAAATTTGGCCTGAACATAGCACCGGACGAATTTGTCAAGGAAACCTTAAACTTCGGGCTTATGTCAGTCGTGTATCATTGGGCTTTAGGAATGCCATTCTCCGATCTTTGCTCGTTGACTGATGTCATGGAAGGTTCGATCGTGAGATGCATAGTTCGCTTGGACGAGACCTGCAGGGAATTCCGGGATGCAGCACGCGTGATGGGAGATATGAAACTGTACAAACAGATGCAGGAGGCATCTGACAGCATCAAAAGGGATATTGTTTTTGCAGCATCATTGTATATCGTGTAATTTATTGATTCACTCTATATGTTTGACAATATTCACTTTGCGCTTCCCCTGTATAATTTTGGTCTCGTGACCATGTCTACTTGAGCCTTTGTGCACCGATCGCTCCTCCATGTAGTGCTTCACAGCACTTGACACAAGCTTAAATGAAGAAAGTGATTTCTCTGGGCTCCCTTGCGAGATAGTAACAATGTCAGCGACACGCCTCGTGCCATATTGTGAGCCCTCCAGGACCCTCTCTTGGACACTTCTTCCAGCATCATGCGCCATTGCAAAGCTTCTCGCAGCAATTGTGTGAGCCACAGACTTGGCCCACGTTCGACCGTGGACACTCTTTTCTTTACGAACTGAACGATCGAGTGCATCCAAATACATCTCCTTGTGCTTCCCATGCGAATGCATGCTCTGGCCTTGCACAGCTGAGATCCCTTGGGAAATGTACCGCAGCCTCCTCATCTCTGCCACAGTTGCAGCTCCCTCTGCTATGCTCGTTCCCAAATGACGTATTGTCAACCCACCTTCCGTCTGAATCCATTCATGCCGCAGCACATCGTCCGCAGTCAGCCTCCTCTCTGGGTCATACTGCAGCATGCCAATCAGTAGATGCTTTGCATCTGGGGAAAGATCAAGCCACCGAGGATCCCTGAGTCCAGGAGCTTCCTTAAGAGGTATTGTATGATATTTCAACTTCTCACATTGATCCAGATCCCATGGTTTTCTTCCAACAAGCATCACAAAGAGCAATACGCCCATTCCAAACACATCCATTGATGGTGCATGATATCCGCCATCAATAATCTCAGGTGCAACAAAGCCCGCAGAGCCTAGACAGCCTCGAACCCTGTTCGATGCAGACAATCGAAGAGAGAGACCTAGATCTATCAGTTTGACCGGAGGTATACGCCCACGATTCTTTATTTCTTCGGTGAAGACAATATTTTCTGGCTTGATGTCCCTATGCACAATACCATGCGCATGCATGTACGAGACAGCTGAAGCCACCTGGGAAAAGATTCGAGATGCATCCTTTTCGCTATATGTATGTCTTAGAATGTATATACCACCAAGCAGAGAACATCCTCGCAAATACTCGAGCTCAAAAATGACCAATGTTGGAGATGGAAGCACCTGCCGACATTTCACTATGTTTGGATGTTCCAATTCCAGCAATAACTCTCCCTCAGCTACCAATAATGCCGCCGTACTGCCATCCAAATCTGTATCATTAACAAAAACAATTTTAAGGGCAGCCCGTCGCCCATCTTCAAAAGCATGCTTTGCCAGAACCACTTTGGAAAATGACCCTCTCCCACATTCCCGTATCTCAATCCATTCCTTTGCAGCCGGATGCATATCCCAATCCCTCTTGGGCACACCCGCACCCACAATACAGCATGGCATGACAACGTGTCGTCAAAGGGCCCTCCAAAAACCGACAGTGTTCAAAAGTGGCAACCCCAAAATCACTGCTGGTGACCAAAAACTGCCTCTCACGATCCCTTGTAATCCAACATTGCAAAAGTAAGGGTATTTCGCAGGCTAATTGCCTAGAGGCAGCAGTATAAGGTGCAACACTGGAATTGTTTGAATTTCTAAGCGTCCTTTCCAAAGCTCAAGCTGACACGTAGACAGACGTGCGTATTTCTCTAAAGACAAATGTAAAAATCGCTTTTTACAGAGAGAAAGAGGCAGCAGGCTGCGATTCCATGTAGGACATTTCCTCGTTGTTGCATCCAGGCGCCCAAAGCCCTATAGGGTACTACCCTTGGGGTTTCATGCCCTACCGTGGCGCAGATGCTGTATTCATCAATCGCGAACGGGACTCTTCATTCTCCTTCCACATCTCCCCTCCTTCATAAAACTCCTTCTTCCAGATGGGGACAGTTGCCTTTAGCTCATCAATAGCCCATGCACAGCACTGCACATGCATGAATCAGTCACACCCTGTTTGACCAACCAGAGGACACATGTCCTTGGTCACAGACAAGAAACATACCTCTAAAGCATCTTTACGATGAGCAGATGATACTGCAATCAATACACTGGCTTCCTTCACCGGAACGGACCCTATTCTATGCCATATCCCCATTCGTGCAATGCCATTCCATCTCGATCGGGCATGCTCACACAACTCCCTCATCTTTTTCTTTGCCATGGGTTCATACGCTTCATATTCCAGTCGAATCACTCTTTTACCGTGGAATGTATCCCTAGTGGTTCCGAGAAATGTCGCGACCGCGCCGCAGCTTTCATGTCGAACCCAGTCAGTACATGCTGCCACATCCAGTGCGCCCTGCGTGATGGCCACCATGAAAAAAGAGCCATCCTCATCAGTCTGCTTTGGTTTCGCACTCTTTCCAGGCCTGAAAGCCTTCACAACACTATCATTAGTCTCAATGTACAAATCCTCCCTCATAATCCCAATACACGCAGGTACAGATACAAAAACCTCATCAATTGTCTCTCTAATTGCTCTTGGCTTCCCAGGTAGATTTAAAATCAACGTGCTCCCCCTCAACCCAGCCGTCTGACGAGACAGAACAGCCGTGGGAACTACCTTTAGGCTAATAGCCCGCATCTGCTCTGCATACCCGGGCATCAACCTATCGCAGACAGCCTCAGTAGCCTCGGGAGTCACATCCCTCAACGCCGGTCCTGTCCCTCCCGTCGTCACAATCAGGCAGCAATCCTCCTCATCAGCCATATATTTCAACGTTTTCTGAATCAAATCATACTCATCCGGTATGACCTTGTACACAGCCACCCAGGCACTTCGAATGGCTTCTCCAAAGAATCGAAGAATTTCAGGCCCACTTTCATCCTTGTACGTCCCCGCACTGGCTCTATCACTAACTGTTAAAACCCCAAACTTGGCTACTCCCTTTCCAACACCCGGGTCCCCTCCACCCAATGGAACTGACATGTCTGTGGCAGTTCAATGTATCACTATGACGACGTATATCAGTGTATATAGATTGATTTTACATCAATGATTATATTTTTACACACAGTATGGCATGGCATCCCATTCTAGGTGATTACATGCACACATCGTCTCCATAATTGGTCAAGAGTACTTTACCAGTGTGTCGCTGTCTGTACAACTGAATTCCCTTTTCCCATTCCTCTACAGGGAGGCATTCAACCCTACACACACACACACACACACACACATCATCATCATCATCATCACAGGGTGGTATCGATACACAGTATACTACTACCGTACATGACTGGCTTGATAACCTTTTGCCTGAAGAGGGCAATGACTCTGTCTACCAACCGTTCTTTTGCCTTCCATCCATCCTTCATCTGCGCAAATCCACCAGTCAACCAGAATCCCCTCACAGAAATATTATTAAAGATGAGGCTTCCAGGGGGAATCTGAATAGGCTCTCTGGACATTCCCCCATACACCACAAGTGTTGCATCCTTATCCAACACCTTGGCAACTTCCAAGCTATCCTTCCCTCCAATACAGTCCAATCCCAATTTTGGCTTCCCATGCTCCCAGCCTTTCATCGCCCCCTGCAACTCATCAGACGTCACCACCAGGGAGGACCCCATCTCTTTCAACTCATGCTCAGCCGCAGCTCTATCAGGCCTATCTCGTATGACACTAATGCATTTCACCCCCTTCTCGTGTGCCAGCTGCAAAATGTACTTTCCAGTAGAGCTGGTACCCCCCGTATGAATGATAGTATCCCCCTCTTTCAATTCCACAAACTCCTCCAGCAACCTCACTGCCGTCGGAGGATTGATTGCCATGGTCGCTGCCGTCGCAATGGGCAAATCGCTCGGAATCCTATACCAGTGATGCTGTTCAAACACCCCATACGTCCTCCACGTCCCCTGCCCATGCTCTATCGGCACAGCCCGATCCCCAGGGCGAAATCTCGTCACATTCTTCCCGATCGCCTCCACCATCGCCACCCCCTCAAACCCTGGTGTGCAGGGAAGTGCCGGTCGCAGAGGATACCGCCCTTCAATCGTACTGATATCAGAGGGATTAATCGGAGCCTACAGGAACGTCAACCATCAGATTCAGCAAACCCTCCCCATTCGACACACCATATATCAATGTAGAATATCAACCACCCACCCCACCCCAAATACCCGCGTGAACCCCACCCATTCGACGTCATCAACGCACCGCAAGAATTCTCATGAGGACCTGGTTATCCCCCAGGGATTGAGCAGTAGGCTTTTCCTGATGAATCATATGCAATGCATCCTCAACCTTGCCATACTCTTTCAATACCAGGGCCTTCCCCTTCCCATCGTCTGGAAACTCGGTTGCCAATGTCGACAGCCCCTGAAGATGTTGCAACGCACAGCACCGTGCTGCGCTCGTTGAATACATCCACTGTCGATAAATTGAACCTACAATGGATCTCTTCATGGCGAATAATAATAATAATAATACAACGATGCGTGCGTAGCACGTGTACTTGTATCAGGGAGCTCCCTCGGGAGACAGGCCGGCCTGTGTCGAGATCTTTAGAGATCTCTGGAGATCCAGATCTCAATATTCAAAAGTCATATGACAATGCATTGTCCTACGACAAAGAGATACTACACATTGCGTTGATGTAAAATCATTTTTATTTTTGCATAATGAATACGAGAGCACAGCAGCTATTCCCACCCCCTCCTCCCTGGTATACTGATTTCAATGCTGAATTCGACGAAGACTCTCTTCGCCATTCAGGACAAGAACCGCCTCCAGTGCCATCGTCATCGGCAGGGATATCATCGTATCAGCAATTTGGAGAGATATTTTCATTAGAAGATGGGATGCCTGGTCTTCAGGTGTCACAGGAGTTTGAGAGGAGCGAGAAGGATGGGTCCTTCTGTGTGAAGGAGCAGCTCGTCTTGTTGCATCGTGCTCTTGTGGGAGGGATTGATGGGATGTTGGAGACTGTGATGAAGGATTCCACCTTATATGCGAGGAAGGTGGAGTATGTGGGGTTGTTGTTTAGGAATATGCAGTACCTAGTGAATATGCTCAGGCCTGAGCAAGCTCGGGAGACGCTGGGGGATGTGTTGCGTCAGGGGATTGAAGAGAAGCGGCGAATTATAGCGACATTGCAGAGAGAAGACGCACATGTCAATGGAAAATAATAATGATGTAATAGAGTTGTAATACGAGCTAGTATTGGATGCGTCCTTGGCCCTCCCAGATAGCACCACTGCTTGAGAGGTCGTGTACGACTGGGTTTTCTTCTGTGCATTGTTCAAATGCATCATCATCACCGTCATATCCTCCCTCGTGGTATTCCTTGTAATGATTGTATACAGCCTTGGATGGGACAAATGTTCTCGTATGTAGATCGCCTCTGCGGAATGTGGATGCATTGCTCGGTACAGAACGTTCAGGATTTCCTCCCAGCACAAGGACTCTTCTTCCACAGGAAGTTCCTCTCTCACCACCCGTCTTTTTCTTCTTCGGATACACTCTCATTCCCTTTCGATCCTCTTTCGTCTCTTTGGCCTTCTTTTTCGTCGTCTCTTTGGTCGTTCTCGTATGCATGACTCCTCCGATCACCACCCCTTGTTGAGACCCTGCCACCAGCCTGTTGGCTGTCCTGGTGCTCGTCTCTCGTCGCGTGTCTCCTGCAGACACCTCCTCCACACCGACCACCACCCTTTGTTGAGAACCAGCCAATAGTCTCATGAGAATACTATCGCACCCCTTCTGCTGCCCTTGCATCTCTCTGTCTGGATTCAATTCAACAACATGACAACTGTCATCTCAGCCTTCTCGCCCAATGCATCACCAGTCCCATTCTCACACTCGCTCTGTGGCAGTATTCACCTATTTATTATTATGACAGTCCGATTCACTCCAGATGATGAACAAGAAGAAGAAGAATTGTCTGGTGTCGATAATAGGGTATAGGGTATAGGATCTCTACAGATCTCTCCCTCTTCATGCCACAAAAGAAAGGCATACAATAGCCTCTCCCTCCTGCAGTTATCCATGTATGTATGAATTATATACTAGCAGTGAGTTTAGAACAGGTCTCCATGGTGAGATGGACGTCGGTATTTTTGTATTCCACTGACTGACGAGTCAAAGCATGGGTCGTCACGAGGCGCAGGGCACCTCTGGTGAACAAGAGTACAATGCGAGTATAAATGTATCGCTACATAGGAAGAAATTGGAGAGACTGAGTCCAGTGGAGGCTCGGGAGGTGGATGTCTCTGTGTCTGAATTAGAACGTGCTATCGAAGAGCGAGGGCTGGACAGAGTCATGGTGGTGCGAGCTGGGGAAAAGGATGGGTTGAATATGATGGTGCCAGAGGATAGATTGGGGTTCGATGCGTTGGAACGGTATGTGGATCCTTCAATGGAGATTCCGACCATCGATGTAGAGACGCAGGGGGAGGGGCCTATGATGTCTCTTCGGGATTTGAAAGAGTATTTTGGTACTCCTGAGAGGAATAGAAGTCGATTGTTGAACGTGGTGAGTTTTAATCTGGGGTATACGGGTTTGGATGGGTATATTGTGCCACCTGCAGTGGTGAGGGATATGGACGTGGTGGGACGGTGCTGGCCGAGTGGGGATATGCGCTATCAGAAGGATGAGAACCCGTTTTCGGAGACGCATATGAAGAAGTTGGAGGAGGCGTATTCGTGTCCGAAGACGTTGGCGTACTTGCTGATAGGTCCAGCAGGGGCGTACACGGATTGGCATGTGGATATGGGGGGTAGCTCTGTGTGGTATCACGTGGTTCGTGGGAGTAAGGTGTTTATGGCTGCACCTGATACAGAACATAATAGGAATTCGTTCCTGTCCTGGTCTTCGTCAGAAGAGCAGGTGGAGTTTTTGGGGGATGATCTGGAAAGCTGTGTTCGACTGAGACTCATGGCAGGGGATACGCTGTTTCTCCCCGGTGGGTGGCTGCATGCTGTGTCAACGCCTGTGGATAGCGTTGTTGTGGGTGGGAATTTCCTTAATGTGTATAGGTTGAAGAATGCTCTCGAGGTTGTAGATATGGAGCGTAGACTGAAGGTTGATTCTGAGGCACACTATCCAAAGTTTAAAATGCTCATGTATTATGCTGCCTGCGATCTTGTGAGGAGGAGTCAACGAGGGAGGGCATTATATGGTGATGGCATGGTGCATGGTGTGCCTGGACTGTCTGAGATGGAGATCAAAGGTCTGCCGTATTTGGCTGATTATTTGGAGCACTTTATTAGAAGGAGGAGGAAAAATGAGAAACAGAAGCAGATCCAGACGATAGTGGATATTATACGGTATGAGATTGAGCGACACAATAAAGATGGAGGAGGAGGTGGCAATGTCTCCTCCACACCATGTTCTGCAGAGAGAGCAAAGGAGAATCAGCAACCTTCTTCAGAGATCCAGTCTCTCTGCAACGAAGATCATGGCGCTCGTGAAGAGATGGAGCAGAAGAAGAAAGAGAAGAAGAAAAAAAAGAGGAAAATGCAGGAGCCGTCTTTCGAAGCTGACAGGATTATTGATTTGACGAGTGATTTGTCTGAAGGTGAGGATATGGCCTCAGATCCAAAGCCAGGGCCTGAGCCTCCACAAAGGCCCGAAAAGAAGGTGGTTTCAACAAAACCAACAAGCAATATTTTGTTATCAAGAGGCGCTAGTGGATTACAGCGAAAAGGGGCGAATGGGAACAATGGGTTCCTTCCAAAGTATGATGAAAATGCTTTTGCTGGTCAGAATGAAGATGTCCGCATGAAGGCCTTGCAGATTCATGCTGCCGTAGCTTCGAATCTCGTGCAGGAGAAGAAGGTGAGAAAACCAAAGCAGGATTCTCGGACAACTGATAGTAATGCTGTTCTGCGCAAGGCAGTGGAGCGTAGATTGATACATCTTGAGAACCTGGTCAAACAACTGGAAAGTGATCGACGGGTGTATGCGCAGTACGTATCTGGAGATATTATTTTGAAGGACCGCGGGGTGAAGATTCGAAAAAATGTGGAGATGTATTTCAACAATCTAAACATACAAGCAAAGGAATTCACCAAATTTGTAGAGGATACTCCAGAGGCCATGGAGTATGTGCGTGAGCTCAAACCACGATTCTCCAAAACAATGGAGTATTTGGATCAGGAAAAACATCGTCCGTATGGGGAGGAGGCTCCCGTAAAAGCACAGCTCAAGTTAGTGGGGGCATCTACGAGGCCGGTGAATCCTGGCATTGAGAAAGAGATCAAGAGAGTGGATGATAGGTTGGCTCCTGCAAAGCCTCAGGGATATCAGTCGAGAATGATCAACACTGCAGTATCAGATACGACTCCAGAGCAGGCCACTGTAAATGGGATAAAGCCACCACAAGCAGTGGAAGCCTCTGGAAAGGATACTCCCAGAGGCGACATCACAAGAGCCTCTACACCCAATCAGATTGATGCACCAAAGCAAAGTTCAGCACAAAGACCAAGAAATGTCATGGACAGTAGGACTCTACGAGTGGCTCTCAACGTTTTGAGGCAGGAGAACAGATATATGACTCCAAAAGAAATCACCAGATTTGCATTGGAGCAGGGCATGTTAGATTTCAGGAGTGACTTGGGAGACTGTATCGGATTCGAACTGTCCGTCGAATCACAGGTGCCAAATTCCCGAATCACTCAGGTCAACTGCAGATATGGACTTAAAGACTGGAAAGCTACTTCATAGTCGTGTAATAAATATTATTGCTTTTCCTGCTTGGGTTCCTCATGGTCATCCATGTGCGAATCAGGAAATTCCTCCCTAAGCCTCTCATGAGCCCTATATATCTTTGATAATAAATAAAACGATCCATTCTTCTCATTTGCATCATATATCTTTCGGTACTTCTCCATAATCTCCTCCCATGTCGCATTCGAGTCCACTCCAAGGATCTTCTGAGACTCCTCCAGCGATATCTGTCTCCCTCGTTTAGATGCCTGTTTCACACTCTCAGCAGTAACCCCACTCTTCGAGGCATCTACAAACATAACGGTTCCAACTTATGTCCGACTCAATGGATACAACGTCAACATCAACAACGTACTTATGATTGCTTGCTTGTATGCAGTAGTTGCTGCCCGAAACAAGACCGTTCCTCCCGCCACCAGCAAGTTGGCTATGATCCTCGATGCCTGCAGAATTTCCAATACAATATTATTGATATTCCTGCCAATATAGCATTCCCGCAACGCCATTATTCCCGCATTCTTCGACATGGGTGGTATATTGAATCCTAAAAGCAACAGCGACCAGCAAATAAACGTACCATATCCTACCCTACCAAATCATATAAATAAATTTAAATTCAGAATGCTCCAAATAGGACGAATGCACAGCTTTGTGGTAGCATACATGTATATATTCCGTAAATAGATATAAGCAGAAATTTGGGTTACATTTGAGCATTGATTCGCAGTTCATTCTGTTAGAATTCCTGATTTTTGCTTTTTTATCAAATAAATTTGATAGTTAAGTACGCAGAGTAGCGGAACTGCGACAGAAAGTCGCGTCAGTTTGCGCTAGACTGGAGAATTCAGATGAAGATTTAAGGATTTTTGAATCATGACGCAAGCGAGGCTTGGCTGCCGCGATAATGTGTTTTGGAACAGTCAAAGAATATGTCGAGGGGGGATTCATGGGGCTTTAGGGGTGGGAGGAGCTTGGGCGAGGTTTCGTCGTGGGCAACGGGTTTCAGTTCCTGGTCATGTAGCGACGCATCGCATCGGGGGTGTTCCTGATGGTGTCTCCAATGAAAAAGAGACGTTAGAAGACGATCAATTTCAGTTTGGGGACAAGGGTGATGACGGAGAGGGGGGATGTGATGTGGTTTCTTTGGCTGAGTTCAAATTGTCTCCAGAAAACAAAGTCATCCTCGCCTGCGCTTTTTCGTTTGTCATTGCTCAGATGGACAAGATCAACATTAGCATTGCAGTTATTGAGATGGCAAAGGATTTTGGATGGTCTCCCACTGTGATTGGACTCGTGCAATCATCTTTTTTCTATGGGTACTTGCTCTCTCAGTTGCCTGGGGGATATGCCTCTACCAAGTTTGGAGGCCGAAATGTTTTGTATTTTGCAGTTATATCTTTTTCACTGTCAACAATGTGTATTCCTTTCGCTGCCAGTACGATTCCGGGACTCTTTTTGTCCAGAGCAGCTGTAGGTTTTGGTGAGGGGCTTCTGCCATCAGCTGTTACGGATGTGATTGCAAGAACTGTTCAGCCCTCACAGAGATCAGGAGCCACGAGCTTTGTGTTTGGTGCACTACAGGTAGGCTCGCTCATTGGACTGACTCTTGCTCCGACACTTATTGATGTTTGGGGATGGCCTTCAGTATTTTACATGTTTGGCGGCGGGGGCCTGCTGTTTTTCATTTGGTGGAACCAGGTTCTCGTAGAAATTGAAAAGACGTCTCCTGGTATATTTGCTCCTGTAGTGGACACGGAGGTTGTCCCTGAAAACTTGGAAGATGACGAAGTTCCATGGAGGGCGTTTGCGAGGGCGAAACCTGTCCAAGCTCTTTGTTTCGTGCATTTCGTGCACAATTGGTTCCACTACACAATGCTGGCATGGCTACCAACGTATTTGACAGATTCCATGTCATTGCCTTTGTCAACGGCTGCAAAGATTGCGCTATTACCTCCAATTGCAGCATCAATAGTTTCTGGGATTGCGGGACCTTCAGCAGATGCGTTAATTGCTAATGGAGTCCCAGTTGGCGTTGTGCGAAAATGTGCGCAGACAATTGCTTTCATTGGACCAGCATTGTGCTTGTCTGGTGCATCCTTCGTGGACGATGACCCTATATCGTCGATAGCATTAATTACTCTATCTTTAGGAATATCTTCCTTCTCGTTAGCTGGATTATACTGCAATCATGCGGATTTGTCCCCAAAATATGCACCAGTGCTGATTGGTGCCACAAACACTGTTGGGGCAATTCCTGGGATTGTTGGCGTCGTGTTGGTGGGCAAGATATATGATTCAACCGACTCATGGGCTCTCTCCCTATTTGCACCCTCCATCACCTTATTTGTGCTAGGTGCAATTGTGTTCTGGGTTTTTGGGACTGCGAGGCAACAGAACTTTGAAAGGAAATCTAGAAATGTCAAATTTGGCTGGGAGGAATACTGGCCAAACATGAAAAAACTTCAATAATTTTTACGTCGAATGTTTAAAATTTGCTTTGTTACATAACGAATGAATTATCGTCGCATTTGAATCCCTGCTCGAAGAACCTCATCCACAAGGAGTAACTGGGAGGCAATCACAGGAGCACTCTGCAACACCTGGCGCTTCACAATATAATTATCATATATTCCCGACAAATGAGGATCATTTGGAAGGCCAGATGAAATATCAAACCCAACACATAAACCATCGGCCTGTTCCTCTGCGAGTGCTATCACAGTCTCCTGGGGATCATACCCAGAGTTCTCAGCCAATATTTTAGGGATCCCCATCAATGCCTCTGCAAAGGCTTCAATACCTATCTTGCTCTTTCCACTCACTTTTTTCATAGTATGTTCTCGCAAATGGGCTGCACACGCTACCTCGAACGCTCCTGCACCTGGAACCAACGCTTCGTCATCCACGCAATTCTTCACAGCCCTGAGACCATCCCTGACAGCATCTTTGAGTTGTGCAATAGTGTGATCATTAGGTCCTTTGATGAGAATTGTACAAGACGTTGGGTTAGCTACATCTTCAACAAATGTGTACTTTTCCTCTCCCAAAATATGCTCGTATACTTTTCCAGCCTTTCCTAGGCATGCAGGCTCCAATTCCTCCACGGAGTTTATTGTCAGCCCCCCACACGCAAGCTGCAGCCGCTCCATATTCCTCTTCTTCGCTCGTCGCAATGCTGTTATACCTTCTTTAGCCAACAGATCTAAAGATTGCAGATCGATACCTTTCTGGTTCACGACCAAGAAGGAAGAGTTTGAATCCGTGCACACCTGTCTTTTGAGTTGAATAATCCTCTGCACCTTTTCATCCGTCACAGCTCGCTCGGCAGCAACCAGCTTCTCCCTTTGTTCAGCACTCGAGTAAAAGAATCCGGAATTAACCTCTGACTTCTCATACTCCAAACTGATATTGCAGTTCAACACATGGACATTCTCCATGATTTTGGGCATATCTGGGTGCCTTGCTCCATGATCCAAGACCAATCCGCGAATCAATCTCGTATCAGAAGATAACTTGTGACGCATTGTCATTATCTCTACCATATGCAAATCTATTGGCTGATCTGGCTTCCTGATTGTCAACACAGCATCAACAACAGCATCGGTCAACTGATCAGCAAGCTGCTCCCTCAACTTTGTCCTCAAAGACGTCCTCGCCACACAATGCAAAATCTCCCTATCATCTGCTCCGACATCTTCCTTATATTCCTTTAAAAACTCGACAGCTGCCCTCCTGGCCACCTCGTATCCTTCAGAAATCACCCTTGGATGCACACCTTCAGACAAATACCTCTCCGCCTGCTTCATCAGCTCACCAATCAGCAACACCGTAGACGTCGTTCCATCTCCTGTTATATCATCTTGCGCTACAGCAGCGCGAGCAATCATGACAGCCGTTGGATTCTGAATCTGCATCTCCCTCAACAGGACATTCCCATCCTTGGTCAACTTTATGTCTCCAGCCCCTCCAACCAACATCTTAATCGTCCCTTTTGGACCCAAATTCGTCTTCATCACATCATACAACCCCTTGGCAGCATTGATATTCATAAACAACGCAGCCTGACTCCCCATCACTTCTGCATTCGCGTTCAAGCTCCTCACACCACTAGACATCTTGAAATCAACCTCTCTAAGATCTCACTACCGATGAAATACTATGAAATGCCCTAAAAGCCAACGATTCCCCTGTCAAAACCAAAAGTCGCCGATCGACCGATCAATCCAAAAATGAGCCTACTCGTCCAGTCGTGTCAGATAAAACCCAAGTTTACTCTATCCAACCACAACACTAAATCCAAATGGACATATACATTCATTTAAGGGCACCCATTGGGGGAACAACGCCTTATACACGAATCACGTCAACATGCTTTAAACCAATGCTAATACCTCCCATCCAAGACACTCTTGGATGGGACATGCTGACACGTCCGAGTCCATGCAGTCAACAAGAGCCACTCTTCTTCGTCAGAGATCCACGAAGAGAAACACGTGGACCCTGGAGGGCTCCAGATGGGCATCATCGTCAGTACGAGAGGCATGCGCCATGCGCATGGCAGTTGTGCTGCATTGGAATTCATTCCTACAGGAATTGATGGGAGATTCACATGGACAAGAACCTTGGCCTCTAAATCTGTAGAATGAAGCTGATAGGGCATTGCTCGGTATTAAAATAATAATAATTCGAAACTCAGTGTACTACAACATGCCATATGGTCCCGGTGTGCGCGTGAAAATTGAAACTGGAAACCCGACAGACGTGCGTTGTACGAGAAAGGTTGGCGAGGTTTAGGGGGAGAAAGCCGCTGTATCCGTCATGTATATGATTAGGTGATTTTTTAAATTCGAAGTATCGAGAATGGAAGAGCAGAGGCAGCGGCGGAAGAGGACTGCGTCGCCCTCTGGGGAAGGGCCCCCTTTGCAAGGTGTCGTGTCTCCATGGAGGCAGCAGTTGGCGGTGCCGACGAGGGTGGCGTCTCCTTCCACGTCTGTCGAGAGGAAAAAGTGCAAGTGCAAGAATTCTAGGTGTCTAAAACTCTATTGCGAGTGCTTTGCTGCTGGGAGGTACTGCGATGGGTGTAATTGTGTGGATTGCCATAACAATGAGGAGCATGCGAGCGCGCGTGATGAGGCTGTGGTGGGGGTGTTGGAGAGGAACCCGAATGCGTTCAGGCCAAAGGTAGTTGAGGGGGAGAAGCATCATAAGAAGGGGTGTAATTGTAAGAAGAGTGGGTGTTTGAAAAAGTACTGTGAATGCTTTCAAGCTGGGGTGCTGTGCACGGAGAGTTGTGGATGTGTGGGCTGTAAAAATTTCCAAGGGAGTCCCTTCAAGACGGCACCTCAGCAAGAGGGGCACACCATGGTTACTTCTACAGGGGAGACGATGAGAGCAGCGAGACAGAGTATTGCAAGTCCAATGCAGCTGTCTCCTCAAAAGACCCCGGCTCTGTTTGTTGGGCCTCTTCATGCAGCATTAACGGCAGAGCAGAATAATGAGACACGGGCCATGTGTGTACAAGATGTTGTTACACCAGAGGTTATTGAGCAGGTTTGTACCCTGTTGTTGCTGTTGGCAGATGAAAACTTGGAAAAGCTCCAGCAGTCAAATGCAATAGTCGATGGCATTCTGACTGGAAATACCAAAGTATTGGATTCAGTCGATGTGAATCAAGTAACGACATTTGTACAGGAATTAACAAAATGGAGTCGTGAGCAAGAGCGAATTCTGGACGAGGAATTTGTGTCAACTGCAAAGAAGATATGCCAGACAATAGATGAAAAGATTGCAGAGAAGACGAGAATGTTTCAGATGCACCAGAATTTATTAATTCAATCTCTGATTGCTCAACAACAGCAATCAGGAATGTTGAGATCGCCTCCTCGACCATTCTACATGGGGCATGCCAGTGGAGCAATGTTGCCTCCACAGGCTTCCGAAGAACACAAACATGATACTTCGACAAAGGACGGATCCCAACCAAAAGACAATAATTGACGTTTTCATTAAATTATAAGGAACTAATACAAGGTCAGGAGTGCAAACGCTGTGTACATGAGAATGCATGGGTAGGTAACCACCAGCATCTGCCCTCGCAGCAACTGACTCCTCAATATGAACAATTTAGACGCTGTAATAGCCGCCCAAAATACTGCGATTATTGCTATAACGATTGTAACAATCGATCTCCTCGGGAACATGAGCGACAACATGGCATGAATCACGAGTGGAATGAGGGAATATCCAACTATTGAACAACACGAATACAGATCCAGCTTTCTACCCTCTTCTCCAGTTTCATCATTACCTGAAGCTATACTGCTCAGGATAAACCATAACAGCACAGATCCGACCACCATCCATCCTAAAATATACCCAAAATGCAGCTTGCCAACCAAGAGATGGGCCATGGCAAATATAGACATGAATATAATCGGACCTCCCAAGTCCAACGAATCCGCATCTGTTGCAGAAAATCTAAATGTCAAGATAGACTTGATCCTATGAAGTATGGCAGGGACATCAATGCCCAATTCCTCAAGAAGGGGGGCATCCTCATCAAATGTCCCATACTCTCCTCCAACCCCACCTCCACTATACGCATACTGAGCTGGGTTATACGGTGCCGCCTGGGGATTCATATTCGCCCCATACATACCGCCATCACTCATATTTCCCATCGCAGCCCCAGGCGTTCCAGAAGAATACCACTCCACATTCTGTTGCTGCTGGTATTGCCCAAACGAACCATACTGCTGCTGCTGCTGAGACGATGCCATGGCAATAGTTTCTATCTAGTTATACCTGATTCAATTAATGACGCTATTCTACGGTCGCTCGCCACAGATGACTTGAAAAACAACAACAATCAAGGATCCGAGTGCCTGTCCCATTCATACATGATAGCGATGACTCATGATCAGTCATATCAATTTTCTAATAAAAATATTGCATGGAAAGGATGTCATGCCCGTGTTTTTGATTCGAATTCCTAAATCTCAATTACGATGGAGTTGCCGTTTGTTGCATGTATAGATGCTCCAACGCAGTGTAGCGTATGGCATTTCCATTCCAGTATGTTATATTCTTTCATGGTGCCAACAGTGGTCCCCCAGACACCGAATGATCTGCTGAGGGAACACAACACCTACGAAGAAACAGTTGGAAAAGAGGATATCCTGTGTGAAGAGTTTGATAAGATCCACCAATACATGCAGGGAGACGTGTTTGGAAAAGATTCTAAACTGTACATGTATATGCCGAAAAGGAGCGAGGTACAACAGGGCGAAGGTACTCAAGGAAGAGGAGCTGCTCAGGACGAGGAGGATGTATCAGGTGATCAGACCTCGGTTTCTTCTCTCCATTCATCACCATCAAGTTTTGCTGATCTTCCTGCGGACTCTGGAGATATCATTGCTCAATTAGAGAGGATACCTGTTGCTAATGATTTGGATGCCGACGATTTGGATGACTTTTTTTGATTCATTGTGATGGCAAGTCAAGTAAAGGATTTGAAGCGTGTGCCTGGCACGAATTTCATAGTAGATGGGTTCAATTTTAGATATGGTCCTTTTGTGAGGCGGTTTTTCTTGACGCATACGCACTCGGATCATACGATAGGTTTGACGAAGGGTTTTGATCAGGGGTACATCTATTGCAGCGAGGTCGCAGCAAGACTGTTGATATATGACATGGGTATTCGAAGGGATGTTATTCGCCCTCTCAAGATGGACTGTACCGTGATGTTGGAGGGTGTTGCAGTGACGCCTATTAGCGCGAATCATTGTCCTGGGTCGGTGTGCTTTCTCTTTGAAATGCAGGATGGGAAGCGCATCTTTCACACTGGGGACTTTCGATGGAGTGATGCATTGCATGGGAGGCATTCGCTCTTGATGCGATCCAAAATAGATACTATTATGCTTGATACGACGTACTGTGATAAAAAATGGGTGTTTCCACGGCAAGAGGATGTCGTTGATGCATTAGCACGGCATGTTGGGCAACGCATTTCACAGACCCAAAAGAAAATATTGTTTGTTTTTCAATCGTATCATATAGGGAAAGAAAGGGCATATTTTGGGGTCGCAGAGCGGTGTAATGTGAATGTGTATGCAAATCCAAACAAGAGGAAGGTACTGAATCTGTTGGACTTGCCAGAAGCTTGGATGAGGTTGCTTGTGGATGATCCAAACAAGGCACAGATTCATATCGGGACAATGAAGCACCAGAGATATCCAGAGTCACTTCAAGAGGATATAAAATCGACCCCTTGGACAGAAGCAGTCATTGTGCGCCCAACTGGCTGGACATATCGGGGTGGGAATGGTTCTCATGGCGAGAACATTCTGTCAGAAAGGCAGGTCTGTCAAAATGTGTCCATTATATCTGTGTGCTACTCGGAACACAGCAGCTTTGAAGAGCTGCAGTCTTGTGTTCGCACTCTCAAACCCAAGAAGATTATACCCACAGTAAATGCAGAAACTCCTGAAAAGTCTGCAAAACTAGTCGACAGATTGTGTTCCCTCATGGACCTGTCTTCGGACAAGTCCAGAATCGATGCCTACTTGAACAAACGCGCGTCAGTAGACATGGATGGACAAGAGAAGAAGAATGTCGACCCCGCAGTCAACTTGGATGATGTGGATATCAAAGAACAGGAGCAGATTTTGGATGCACTGGTATCCAAGAAGAAGAAGAAGAAGAAAATTCACCATTTTTTCATGAAGAAATAAATAACTAAAATCACGTCCAAGGATAGAAATTTGGAAATAGCAAGGTTCCAACGGCAATATAACAGAATAACCAAGTCCATATGAGATACTGCTGCAATGCAGAACCATTCAGCATTCGCTGAGCCATGTACCAGAACAACAGAGGGCTAGAGGACAGAAATCTCGTCGCCACATTGACATGCATGACCAGAGTCGCGACAGCCGTCATGAGTGCCAAGTGGTACACAAATGGACCGATTCTAGGCTCAAGGATACAGCTTGTATACTGAAGTCGCTGCTTGGTTTGTCTCACTCTATCAATATACCAAGGCGCCGTGTCACATGGTACCAGGGACAATGTGCATGCTCTTTGAATACTAAAACATGTCCATGCCCAACAGGCAGAGACTGATATAGCAATGACTGGTAGAGATTGCACAACAAATGGCAACCTTATAAGTTTTTCATAGAAATGTAAAAGACCCACATCCCAATATTTTTGCTGAATGTATCCATATATTGATGGAAACCGAGCTTGGCACCACTCTGGCTGCTGTGTTTGGCCTTGACAAAACAACAACCACCCATATATTTGCATTCCAATGTATGGGGCACACACACATGCACAGCCCAGACACGTCACGATGCCGTATTTCACCTTTGCAATACTTGAGGGTATGCACCCCCTCAACATGCTTGACGCATACATGTGCAGAAGAAACCAAACAGCTAGCGTCCCATTCGATCGACACAAACTTGCTAAAACAAAACATACAACACATGACCAATACCGCACATTGCCGATTTGCTGCACCTGTTCCAAAAGAACAAGGCCAGTCCATGTGCAAAAGGCAAATAAAGATTCCGTGTACACTGCAGAGTAGAACACTGACGCTGGATTCCAGCAAAACAACACCGTGGATAGCCACACAATCGATGTATTCTTGACTACTAATGACCCTAGCCGATAGAGGGCCAGAGCAGCACCGCAAAATGCCACCATACTAACCCCAATACCAGTCAAACCATGCACCATGCGTACAAGATGGACTGGAATCTCCTTCCCCTCGACTGAATATAACACTCTATACACTAATCCAAAAAGCCACCCTCCAACTCGCATCAACCAAGGCAGCAGAGGAAAAAATGCGAAAATCTGATCGCTCTCATATCCACACTGAGCAATTCTCATAAAGTACACTCCATCCCAGGGAACCATTTCCTCCACAAATCTCCCCATATATCCCACCGCGGGCAAAGAATCATACTCATATGCATCCCCTGTGTTACATGGATAGTACTGCAGGTGGGCAGAGGTGGATAAATCCTCAAACAGACCATCCTGAATCGCCATAAGACCAGTTGTCACGAGCCTGGACACCAGAGCCATCCATATCACCCGTTCCTCCTCCTTGCTCCTCAAAAATGCCATAACCATGTTTTACGTCATATATTGCATCCTTATTCAGCCATTCGAGCCCAGGCATGAAATTTGTAGATTTAAAAAATCTGCAGCGCTGCTGAGCTCGTACAAGATCTTGTTCAAAGAAAAAAGCCAACAACTAGCCCGACTGCTGGTCTGTCAGTGCGTTTTTAATGTTCTAAAATTGTCTTACAGTACTATGGAATGCATATCAGTATTCATCAGGGACTAGTATCCTATGTAGAGAAGAGTGAATGCGTGTTTACATGGCGATACCCCCTGTGTCTTAGAATAGCATACAATGCCTATTGCGTAAAGTTTCCTGACTAAATATGGAGTGGTTGAGGTTGTTGAGGGACATTTCCTCCGACTATGCAATCCCGTCGACTTCAGATGGCAAGCCACTGCTTCCACGAGTGTCTTCGACGGGGCATTTTGCTCATACGCGGTCATTATCAGCCCATTCGCTTAAAGGATCTTTACCGAGTGTACAAGCGTGGTATCAACATGGGGTCAGGGGTCAGTATGGGAGGAGGCAGCACAGGAGTTGTTGGGGGAGGGTGTTTACTGGTGTTTTGACACTGATGGCAATGATGCTGATTATTATGCTGGGGATGAAGTTTGAGAAAGTTTCGTCATCGTCACATGATAAAAGCAAAGTGTTTGATGCTTTGCCGCTGGGTGGTTTGTTGGATAGCAGGCCTGGTATTGAACAGGAGGTGTCGCATTTGACATTTGAACTCGGGGATCTGTGGGTGATTGGGAAGTATAGGAAATATGACGAGGAGACGATGAAGGAAGGGTGGAAGAAGACGAGGTCGATGACTATACCACCCATTGTGCACTATGTGTTTACTGGGGTGGACAAGGGACGTGAGAGGGAGGCCCTGTTCAAGGAGTTGCATAATGCCAATCCTGGCTGGGAGATTCGATTCTATGATATGTTTGAGACGGAGGCGCATGTGAAGACATGGTTTCCGATGTATTATAAGGACTATCGGCAGATGATCGAGGAGCAGCAACTGAATATGTTCAGATACTTGGTTGTGCTCAAATTTGGAGGGCTGGTGTTCTCGGACAGTCTTACAAAGAGCATGGATTTCACGAGTATATTAGCTGAAAGTGATGAGTTTGTTTCGGTTTGGAACACAGAGTATAGATCGGCTTCTGCAGCTTTGAACTCGTGTCGCGTGAGGCAGAGGGGACTGCGGCATGATGTATTTGCATCTCGAGCAAACCATCCGATTCTGGCCGATATCTCCAGTCGTATTATCTCTCAATATGGCGAAAATCGTAGGATTTCGCAAGTAGAAATGATTGAAACGTCGGAGAAGACTGGCGAGGGAGTTTTCACGGATACTGTGCTTGCATATGTTGCTGGTGATTCTGAGGAATCTCACACTGTTCGCCTTCTTCCATCGATATGGTTTCAAGTGGATAGAGACGTATCTGTATGCAAGGCTCCTTGGATGGATGTGCCCAAGAAGGGCATTGGTATGGCATCTGCGGATGCATCACATGATATGAAGGGAGTAGAGGGACAGACAGAGTCAGAAATATCCCGCTGGTTTTCAGGTGCTGGTCATCACGAGGATGACAAAGGACTTGTATCAGAAACGTTAGGCATGGTTGAAAGGATAGCTCGAAAAGAAGCTACACATGTATTACTTCCCGTGTCATGTCAAAATGACCCACCATTTGATGTGATGACGCATGCTGCTGGTGCTGGTGAATGGCATGCTGGATCAGATGTCTCCGCCATCTTACGGTCATTCGGGACATGGCAAGCCTCCGTTGAACCTCAAAGAAATCCAAGTTTTGATGAATTAGTTGTCAGTGCGATGAGTGATGGCGATACGAATGGTATTCTTGTCGACGTGGGCCCTGGATATGGCTTGACCTCACTGAGGGCAGCAGCACGAGGCTACAACGTGATTGCTTTCGAAGCTGGGAGCCACTCACTGGAAGCTTTTGAGAAGAGCATACAACGGAACAATTTTGGAAAGCGGATCACGCTCCATAAGACTCCACTGGGATCAGAATCGCAGGATCGTGACCATGCCTGTCTTCGGTCAGCAGGGCATGATGTCCCAGTAGATTCCGAGTGGTATCAGCAGCAGCAGCGAGGGTATGGCTTACTATCCGCCCATGCATTAAACGGAGATAGATGTTTATATAGTACGACTAGAAGAGCGGGAAACACCGTCATTCAACAGAATGCCCACGTAACAGTCCTCAAGATATCTGCCGAGGGCTGGGGTGGATATGTGTTGGAGGGCTTTCTCCCCAGACTTGAGCTATCCGCCAAGCATCGTCCAAGGATGGTGACCCTAGAATGGAATCCGAGCACCTACAAAGATGTTGGTTATTCAAAACCCCTCAAGGCCATTGAAAAAATGTACTCGCTAGGATATCACGGCATCAGTCACTCTGGGTACATTTGTGACCAACGATGGCATGCATTAACATACAATGTGAG
Organism: Picochlorum costavermella; assembly: GCA_011316045.1. NCBI lineage: Eukaryota > Viridiplantae > Chlorophyta > Trebouxiophyceae > Picochlorum > Picochlorum costavermella. Next base: position 1,544,972 of record WKLD01000003.1, on the reverse strand, counting down.
AAAGCGTGGAGGCATGCAATCAGATCAAAAAGATATGAAGCAACCCACCTGGTGTCGCCTAGAGTATGAAGATTTCAGGGTGCTTTTGAAGATTGGAGAACTCTCACATTCGGTTGAAACAATCCTCTTCCTTGACGTCGAGCGTTTACAAGAGTAGCTGTCGAATATATATGTACTGATTATGAATTTGTAAATTGATTGTATACAGCATCATCTACCATTCAATGGTTGATGTATCTTGAAAAGAAATTCCTGCCAGGAATATAGGCTGTAAAGCTCAAGCTTTAATCCTCAAGGATCCTAACCACTGCCATCTGCAAAGTCTGCAGAGGTCAGCCTGAAGGGATACTTTAATTTAATTTAATCTAGTTTTAGTTTATTTACGATGAATCTATTGAAACGAGCACCATCAGTATGCGGTGCGCGTTTCAAAATAGTAGCGACATGTCATGCTCCACATGTCGCCATCTTGAACACGGATTCCGGCATTCATAGACGACTGAGTGGGCGGTTCCATGGAAGAATATATTCTAGGATAACAGAGGTTGAAGAGACAACCACTGTGGCCGCTCCCAGGGAGGAGGTGTCGACACCCGCTGCTACCCATGTCGACTCTTCCGAAATGGGACAGTTCCTCCAAGGAAACGCGTATTTGCTGGCAGTTGCCATGTTATGGGGATCGTATACCCCAGTATTAAAGATTTTGTTTAATCTGGAGGATGGACCAACCCCAGAGCTGGTGGCATGGATCCGAGGGGTGCTACAGGCAGTGATTCTTGGGAGCGTTCTCCTCTCGAGCAATTATCTTGCCAAAGCGAATTCAGATGATGCATCACCTGGAGGTCATATGACCCGAATAGGTTCCTTTGAAGTGCCAACAGTACTGGTAGGGGCGCTGGAAATTGGTTTTTACAATTGTGGTGCGACACTCCTGCAGACAGAAGGCATCTCAATGAGTGGGGCGATCCGAGCAGCCTTTTTGATTCAGGCCACTGCTCTTTGGACGCCGCTATTATCGACGTTGTTTGGAGATAGGCCGGCTCCGTGGCAGTGGGCTGGGTCCTTTATTGCTCTCTGCTCAGCATTGATTGTAACTCTGGATCAGAAAATGGGTGGAGGAGGGGTTGGACAGGCAGTCTTGGACTCCACTGGGTTTCCAAACACTGGGGATTTATATATTCTGGGGGCAACTGTGTCCTATTCGTTGGCAACAGTGAGGATCCCATCCTATGCAAAGAATCTCTCGCCACTGGAACTTGCTGTTGGGAAGTCCAGTGTGTTGGCATTTGTTGCCTCTGCATTGTTATTGTATGAAATTCCTCATGGCGCAAATATTACAGCTCTATGGCCAGCATATCAGGACCAAATGAGTGCATGGGGGCCTCTCCTGTGGGCAGCTGTCTTCTGTGGAGCCCTGACAGCCTTCTTACACGTCAAGGGACAGAGTCTCGTGAGTGCTACTGACGCGCAGTTGGTCTTTTCTACGGTACCCTTATGGTCAGCAATCATTGCGGCCATTATTCTTCCAAACGAGCATCTGGGGCCACTGACATGGTGCGGAGGCGCCATGATGATTGTCGCAGGTCTAGTGTCGTCGAAATCAAAAACACAATAAATATCTCAATACTGTACACACTCAATCTCCTCTGCGGTGGAGAATGCAACGTTGGCTGATTCTTTTTTATGTATCATGTTCTGAAGAAATGCACTGTAAAGTACATATCGATGCAAAACAAATCATGCCCATCCAACTTGAGTCTATACCTCCCTGGCGGTGTATAGATCGGAAAGTCTCGACTGTAGTTGATTTGAAACTCTGAACCATCGCCAATAAGAGGGCAGTGAGCCTTCTCACACACATCATCCTGTTCTGAGAAGACTTGAACACCATGCAAATACACGCTCATATCGATGCTTCCCGACTCGACAGTCTTCCCTTCAGACTTGAATTCTGCCCCAATCGAGAAGAATGCAGTTGTTCCCCTCGCGATTCTGTCCGGTTTCAAACTCACCGAGGAGATTGTAAAAGCGTATTCCTTGTCTGGACACAACTGCCAAGAAAAGTCATCTCCAGAGGCATCTGTCTGTTTAGTATTCACTAAATACGCATCTGTATCCCCGTATAGCGCTTCTAGCTCACGAGCACCCACGCCAAAGCGGTGCCCTTGTTGGGACCAACCTCCGAGAAGGGCCAATATCGCCAGAATACCCCACGACATTCTCATCTTTGATAGATTAGGATGACATACTACCAATACTATATGATTGATGCTCCATTGAGCCCCATGTGCCCATATGACCCATACTCTGTGATGCTCTCGGGAGGTGGTGCCGTCACGGGATCACTTGACGACTGGCAATAGGCATGCATGTATGGGTATTGTACAGGTGTGAGTACCAATGTAATAGTTTTGTACTTGTAGGGGGAAGAATACATGGTTAGGTGCCGTGATGTTCATGCATAGACAATTGCAGTCTTCATGCACATCTGTGACTCTGAATGGCAGTTGGGTGGAATCTCCAACTCAAATCTGGACTCCTGGCTTCTATACGAATGCGATTCCAATGACTATATATAGTATTAAATGTATTCATGTATGTATATATATATACAGAGTAGTGTGCAGAGAGGATGAGTATTCCAAAGGCGCGAGACAAGGTCGGTGGTGTCTGTCGTATCTGAAAACAAGAGTATAACAACAGAGCATCCCTCATAGGTATACTAGATATATTTAATACTGTTTTGATGAATACGTCGCTTATTGTGTACGACGAGGGGCTTGGAGGAGAGCCATCGGAAGATACTCCTGTGGGCAACCACGTTTTTCACTCATGCATTGGTCCGGTGGTGGATGATATTCAGAGCCATGGAAATGTATTACATCCTGTTCAAGAGGCGTTTGGGGATCTAGAGGAAGCTGCATTATGTCAATTGAAGGCATTGGCAGTGCAGACATTAGTCAAGGGTGGACCAGATGCTGCCCAGAGGCAGGAGATGAGGTGTTGGTTGGATCAGATTAGTATCGAGTCGAAAGAATTTGATTCAAGGGATGTATATAGAGCGGTATTTTGCAAGGGAGGAGAGGTTTGCAAGGGAACATCTGAGGCATCTGATGCTGCCATGTATCATACAATCATTCTATTCCCTAGCCAGGTATCTGTCGGTCTCAAGGTTGGAATCAGCGATTTAGCATACAATTTATATCAAATGTGAGAATTACTGTCATGATATGTGTATGTGCGAGCGAGAGAATGACTGGTTTTTGCCTCTTGTCATGCAGGGTCATCTGTCATGCTGCTCATGCATCTGCCGAGGCAATGCTGGATGCGAATATTCAATCATCTGATGACGAACATGGGGTTTTCCAAGAGTCAAATATAGTTGAAGAGTACAGGATGGAATCAATTCAAAACGCAGGGCGCGAGGTAGGGTCGGATGCTCTGTTTCACGAGTACGTTGCCCTTGTTTGCTGTGAGGCATGTGCCTTTGTCTACAGCGATCACGATAAGAGGTTCTCGGGTGGGTTTCCTCTGCTTTTGAGAAGATCGGGTCAAGAAAGTGGTATGGCCGAGTTTTTGATTGGGTTGGACTGGCTCATTCGGGCATTTCATGAGGATGGTTGGGCACGTCAATACCGTAGTAAGGGACTCGAGATGCCCAAAATCTTGTTGGGATATCTGCACATCATACGCGATAGAGTACTCGAGCAAGGGATTTTTGGTCAGAAGAGTTCCTGGTACGAGCGAGCAACCAGGGCACAGAGTGTCATGGAAGCAAGCATGTTGCCTCCAAGTGATGATGACTACAGAATATGCACCTACTGTGTGAGGCATTTTGCGTCCATGATAGAATCCCGTACTCGAGTCCTGGTCAATAATTTGGCTTTCGGAAATGTGTTTCTAGAATGCTCGTGGCGTAAGAAGGAAAGAATGAGCACGTCCATGACAGCTGCAGTTTTGAAACTACTGGATACCTTGCTCACGAATCATTTCGGAATCGTCTTCTACACACACGCGACTGCAATTATTCTAAGCTCAATATTCTGCACGGTACGAGTTGATCCAATTGAGGATGGTGGTTGTGTTGGCTCCTCATAAGGACATGATTGCATCTTGCAGGCCAAACTTGCTCGTGTGCCAGTTCGACTGAGCGATCTTGAAATGGTAGCATCAACGTGCTTTCCACTCCATTCAAAGTATGATTTCAGGAAGATTGGAGTAGAGGGGATAGATTTGAGACAGGTGCGTCCGTGATGTAATAATAATGCCTTGTCGTTCCATGGGTGCTCAGTAGCTTGTGGGTGTCTGCAGTTTTACAACACACTCTTCTTGCCACTTGTATCCTCGTATAGTGAGCACGAATTGTATGGAGAGACGTTACTTGCGTGCATAGATGCACAATTCGAGGCACCAAAGCCAAAAATTCAGATGGCACGGCACTGATCTGGTTGTTTGGCATGCTTGCATCAAGCACTGAATGCCTCTGCCGTACGGAGACGCGTTGCAAGACCTCGAGCCCGTTAGCTTGGCCACGTCAGCTCGATGGGTACCATCATGATCGCTCCTTCCAAGATGCAGCATCTCGCTGCGACATTTTGATCAATTAAAATTTCTCATCATTCTTTTTTTTCTTTTTCTGGGAGACAGTATTGCTCCAGGAACGCATCTCTTTTGTAAGTACTAGATTTGTACTGGATTTGTCTAGTTTCGACTATCATTTCCAGGATATCTCTCACCTATCGCTATTCCTCGATCGTATTGCAGATCAATATGTCAATATGAAGAATCTGTGGCAATTTTGGAGAATATTGCCGCGTCAAAAGACCAAGGAGAGTGGCAAGGATGCAAATGTTTCTCACTCTGAGAGTGTGAGCAACCCGTCTGTTCCTTTCCCTGAAGAGATGGAGTTGAGCCAGGTCCAGGCAGCATTGCCGTCAAATTGTCCTTACAAATGTATAAAATACTTGGGCAAGGGCTCGTATGGTTTTGTTGTACTAACACAGCATACCAAAACACAGAGGCAGTATGCGCTGAAATTTATCAGGAGGAGTGAGCAACGGACACAGTATATCCAAGCAGAGATTTTGAATCATTCGCGAATCCGACACCCACATGTTATAAAAGTACATGAAGTCTTTATGTCTGGGTCAGATGTGGTCATGGCTCTGGAATATGCCAATGGTGGAACTCTGCTATCTCGGCTCGTGTCTACTACTATCAGGAACAAATCCCGCGGCATAACCCCGCTTGGTATGAGAGAACGCCTTGTGCGCTGGTATTTCCAGCAGCTCATATGTGCCGTGGATTTCTGCCATAAATTAGGAATAGTGAATCGGGACATCAAGATGGATAACATACTCTTGTGTGGAACAGGGGAGAAGGGGCACCATGACATTATCAAACTGACAGACTTTGGCCTCAGCAAGGATGATACTGCACAGTCTCCACCAAATACGTGCATAGGAACAGTTGTATACTTTGCACCCGAGATAATTAGAGTAATCGTTGACGCAAATAAGGAATACGATGCTCGCAAGAGTGATATATGGTCCTGCGGGATTGTTCTGTATGCCATGGTATCTGGTGGATTTCCCTTTGGAGAAACAACACAAGCCTCCAGTCCCAGGAACAGTCTATTGAGCCCCACCAGCCCAATTAATCTTCACAAAACATTGAAAAACATGCTATCAAAGAAATACAATCGTATTGAAGGCATTTCGGAAGGCTGTGCGGATTTGATTGACAGATTACTTGAACCAAACCCATCAGACAGGATCTCGATTACCGAGGTCATGCAACATCCATGGTTCAAGGAAGATCTACACGTCGACTTGGCAGAATTCAATGATAAGATTCTTCTCAACGTAAATCTGGCATCAAAAGGAACGAACCAAATGGCTGCTGATTTCACAAATGCCCTACTGGTTCATAAGAATTCCAATTTGGAAAATCTATGGGACTTGGAATACAGCATCATGCTTGAAAATACCACCCCAAACGACTGACGACATCATATATACCATAGTAATTCAAGACAACAGTAGCCATCTGTTTTGTACACGGGGCTCGAGAGTAAAGCTGATGTACTACATCCTCATGCTGAGATTGCATGAAGCAAGACTCAAGATCGAAGATCCGCCAAGACCAACTGCTTATTTCTATACATTCCTATACGTATTGCATATATATAACCATAATCACATATAGAGTATAATGTATCTAGGCCGCTTGCATGTCCAGAGAAGAGGGTGACAAAAACACACGGACCCACCGCTGAACTTGCTCCGAAAGTCGATGCAGCGGTAGGCACATCTATGGATGTAAATATTATTAACGATCTTGAATCTTTACAAATTCGTTCCTCTAGGCACAGGTGCGTTTGAGAGTATCATCATGTGTACTACATGCATGAGCAGCAAGTTTATATTTGTTCCGTATAGGTCACGTGTGTATGAAACAATTCGAACTCGTGCACTCAAATGTGTCATAGAATCGTTCAGAACGCTGGAAACGTATCCTTCTCGCGGGTATCTGCTTGGACGCGAGGGGTCTGTGGAGATTTCCAAAGTCTTTGCAAGTCTTTGGTACGATGCAAATTCAGTCTTGTTTGGAACCAAATGTAACAGGCTTCTGTTGCTTGATGTGGGGAAGAAACGGATTTCTGAGATCAGGAGGCCTGACCGAGAAGAAAGGCCATCAGTGCACTACCCAGACAGAGTCGACAGTGGTGGAATTCATGCCTTGTCCTTGAATCCATCACGGACTCTGATTGCGACTGGCGGAACAGATCCTCGAGATATTATTGTGCTCGATGGAGAATCGTTTAAGCCAAAAATCTCGTTAGTAGGTCACTCGGATTGGGTGTTCGGATGTGCATGGATATCTGATAAAATCGTGGTCTCAGCAAGTAGAGACTGCAGGGTTGGCCTATGGAATGTAGAGTCGGAGCACCAGGGACCCTCTACGCGGCAAACCGATCCATTCATGAATCATACGGTTCTACACTACTGCGAAAATGCGAATCAGCAATCCGAGAGCGGTGAGCAGAGAAACCAGAGTGAAGATGGTGTCATGATGACTCGGTACCCTTCTCGAGTAAGAGAGGTCAAGTATGAGCCAACCAATAGGTTTGTTGCAGCCTTGTGCGGAGATTCCTCCGTCAAATTATTAGATCCATATGATAACCTTCGAAAAATTAGAACCTGTCGTCTCCCAGGCCGTTCAATGGAGCCTGTATGCTTGGCTACGCAAGGCAACACAATTGCTATTGGCAGTTTGAGCGAGGTAACCCTGCTGGACCCAAGGCAGTCTGGGATATACCATGCATTTGCGAATATTGCCTCGCCGGATAGATATCATGGAGTTAGATCAATAGAATTCCAGGATCATGCGTTGTCCTTTGGGACAGGGTCCGAAAGCCTTGTCATCTTCGATACCCGCATGATGAGACATGCTCAGGATACGATTACAACAGATTCGCCCTCTTGCTACGGCATCCTGAGAAGTGACAGAAACAATTGGAGAAGTCACGTAGATAGGAGTATCCAATACAATGGTCAAAGCTCTAAATCTGCTTTGTATACACACAAATGGCATCCACAGGCTCCCTGCATCTTCATAGGTGGGGGACCTCTGTCAAACATGGATGATGGCCACCTCTGCACTTTCTGGAAATAAAAATAGCATGAACCCGATAGTTACATAATTATTATCATGCTAATTTAGAGTAAGGAAACGATGTGCGAGATTCTTTGTTAATCTCCAATATGTCAATACTGTTCTCAGTTCCGATATAGAGCCTCGATCCACATGGAGAGAAATCAAATCCACAAATGTCAACATCCTCATGCATATCATCCCTCACTTTAATAACCTGTCTATTTTCCCACATCCTGCAATCGACAAGGTGTAAATAATTCCTATGCTCGGTGAATGCCAGAAGGTCCAGAGGGTCTGGTGAAAACTTGACACATCTGGCAGCTGACGGTGTCGTAAGGCGTGCAACAGGGCGCTTATGCCGTCGATCCCATACGCATACAAGCCCATCCTGACTTGCCACTGCAAAAGCTGTTCCAGTCGAATTCCAATCACAGCTCATCCCCGCATCAGTTGCCTCTCTGAACGTGCTGCACTGTCTATACCCTGTTGGTGATGGTCTGCATACAAAGACTTCCTCTGAATCCCCGACATACACCAATGTCCTTTCTTTCTCTGATACAGCACAATGATTGATCGACACAGGGCAATAGAGGGAGCTAGATTCTGACATTTGAAGCTCTCCATGCTGATCTATTCCACTCATGACCATGAGATTTCCACTATTATTGCATAAAAACGCACTCAAACGGCCATCTAAATCCTCCGTGATCTTAATAGCATTATTCACATGCCCTCCAGTTTGAAGAGATCCATAATGTTGAATGCTATTTTCAACTGGAAGACCAATGGACCGCAATGCCGGGCTAACATGCTGCACTGCATATTCAGAAACTTCTCCAGCAACTCCAAGAAAAGATTCTCCAAACCCAAAGCATGTCGGCTCAAATAAGAACCCATGTCTATCAACCACATTTTGCCTCGAAATATCGTACCGATATATTGCAAAACCTTTGATCACAAAGACATCGTCCCGCTCAAAAGGACACCGCACCAAATCTCTGAGCTGCCAATGCTTGATCTGTATCGACGATCCAATATGTCTTTCGTGCTTTGCGAAATCATTCCATGTGCTATTCCGTAAACTTGTACCAGAAGGACGAGCAGAGGACATTGCTCTACTATACGCATGATACAACAAGGACTGCACATTCGCAGCACGCTCCCTCATTCTGGACACCCGCTCAGGTGCAGGGACACTCCTCATCCCCTGCTCAACATCATACCCCCACAGCCTTCTCGTAAACATTTCTTCCCCAGAGTGAACGACATATCGCCCAGATAAAGGCTGCATTCCTGAATTCCGAAACACATCATCCTCAATCCTTGACTCTGGTCCCATTGGTAGGGCAGCATCCGTGCTCGCATCCATCATTCTGCGCCACGCGGTGCTTGCAGGTACAGCATTCGGAGCAAGGCTCGCACTATCTTCCATATCCGGATCTATATTCATGCTGCAGATGCCTACACAGAGGGACATCCAGCGTGGAAGTCAGTAACAATGCTCCGGTCAGAAGGCTCCGATAGCCGATGCATTGGCATGAATGCCAGCCTGGCAGTGCTCAGGATATCCTCGGAAAAAAACACGTCTCCCAAGAAAACTGCCCACAAGGCTCAACCACGTACCGAAATCTACAGCAGCAGCACAAATACCCAATACTGTACTTAATTTAGCATTCAAATTCGCCAATAGCGCGTATGCTTCAGTGAATGCTGGGAATGTGCCTCGGAAACAGAGATGCGACAGTGCACCCAACAAAATTCCTCACTGTATCTAGCTTTTTCCTGATACAATGTATCTATTATATCATAAAGTATTATTTTATGGATATTCAGGTGACAGCAGAGCTGTATTGTACTCAGGAGGGCCTCATGAATGAGCCAATATTGGCATCCCTCATCACATTCCCCTCTTGCTCCACCTGGACTCCAAGTTGTTTGGTCTGCAGAAGGAATTTCATTACATGAACTCTGTTCAGGTAGAACATCTTAACGACATATTGGGTTTAATTTATGAGCAATGGCTTGTTTTCCTGCACTTGATATCCTATGGCAGCCAAAGATGTTGATATCAACAAGGGAGGGGGATGCAGCAAAGGCCTGGAGGGTTGTATCAGTAATTTTCCAGCTGAATAGGAGGTCTACGTGTTTTAGCCATGGCATGGAAGCAAGTTCTACAGCAGATTCGTCCCCAAATTGCCAGCAGAATTGTACTGATAAATGTGTCAGAGACTTTTTCATCTCACGGGCGATGGTTCTAATGCCCTCATCTGTAATGCCCATGGCTGCCTGGAATGAAAGTACTTTGATCCTTGGAAGATGCGATGCAATATATGCTACGGATTTGTCTGAAATACGGCGGCATTGCTTCAGGTTCAGGGTGGTGATACTTGGGTTTTGGCTGGTGAGATGATATATTCCATCGTCTTTCATGGACAAGCATCCGCTGAGCACCACAGTGTGCAAACATGGCATGTGCGACCACTGTTGGAACCCATCTCCAGTTATATCATGGCAGTCACTCAAATCAATAAATTCGAGTTTGTGGAGCTTGGAAAGGGACGCAAGACCCTTGTCTGTCACTGTGGAGCAGTTCTGGAGGGACAGTGTGGAGATGTTTGTACCAAGACTCTGCAATCCTCTGTCAAACAATGGAATATTTGAGCATCCATTTAATACGAGGGTTTTCAATCCATCAAGGCGCTTTAGGGGTGCGAATGATGTTCCAACCAAGTTTGGGCAGCTGCTGAGAATCAAATCCTCCAGGGTAGCATTGAGAGAGGTCAATGCAGAGCAACCTGTCCAACTCATATGACTTGCCACGAGCCGCGCGAGTTTCAAATGGATGATGTAACGCAAATCTTCTGGAGGAATCTTGGAACATCCAGAAATGTCTAATACCTTCAGATCCCCAAGCGATGATAGAGATGACAGTGCACCTTGGTTCAACCCTTCACAATTTCTCAAGCTCAGTGTCTTCAAGTTCTTCATTCCAGACAGACCCTGAATTCCAAACCCATATATATTATGTATGTTTCTACATCCATTCAATTTTAAATCTGTGACCCTCGAAAGAGAATACAAGTGTTTCAGGGATTCGTTACTTAACTGCCAACACTCTGAGAGGTCCAAGCAGCACACTGATTCAAGCTTTCCCATGCCTGTCAGGTCAACAAGGCCACAGCATCCCCTCATGTTTAGATTCTTTAATCTATTCAGATTAGATACATGCTCAATTTGAGTTCCTCGGATATGCTCACATGATCGCAGGTCCAAGCTTTCCAAACATCTCAAGGTGGCAATGAATGGGAATATGTCGTCATTTATACCATGACATCCTCGCAGGCTCAATTCAACCAATCCTAATTTCATACTAGAGAGACACGAGAGAGACGACGAGTCTAACCGCATGCAGTTCCACAGGTTTAAATACTTCAAATGTCTCAAATGTGCCAAAATTGATAGATTTCTAACTGTTATACAGCCCGAAATGTCCAGGCCCTGAAGTCTCTGGCATATGGTCAAAGGCTGGAGCATGTCATCGCCAACAGAGACTGTTCTCGAATACCCACCCAGTCTCAGCTCCTTGAGACTAGCGAGATGCTCGCTCACAGCACATGTACTGATTTCTGTTAACAATGGAATTCCTGACAAATCTAGGTATTCTAATGCTGGAGTAGCGCTTGTTACCACTGTACCACGACCGCAAAATGATAAAATACCGCTATCTGTTATTTTCACGCAATGCTGCAGGCTCAGCCATCGCAACTTCTTCAGGCTCCCCAGCACGTGCAGGGATGCATCCGTGATATTCTCTGCACCCTGTAGATTTAACGTTTCCAAATGCATCATGTGAACCAGCCCTTTTCTCAGCGAGTCATCCAACAGCATGGATGCACAGCGTTTGAAATCAATACAATGCACATTTGGAAACGTTGTGTGAAACCCCTGTTCAATCGCTACCGAATCGAGCGTCCTAGGCTTGAGCGACGTCATTGTATAGAGTATTGCCTTGTTCCATTCCCTACAGACGAGACGAGCAATCTGTACATCCTCCGAACCAAGGTGCCCCAGAATGATGTCCACAACTTCAGAGGGCAGGTCTATCCAGAGGCATACCCCACTATGATCATTCTTGGGCCCCAACGAAAGCCTCTGGTCACATTTTTCGGGACTTGGAGGAGACAGTGTGGGACCTGCAGGCACACCCGATATCCCGGTAAAACACCCTTGTGGAAGCCACGTTCCCCTTTCCCGTGCTCGCTCGCAACCCCGGCAGAAAAGAATCAAATTAGCAGAGCGCATACCTCTTGTTCCCTCCTCATGCTTTTGCTCTGATTTTTTTAAAATTTTCAAGCTCTGCTGACGGTACATATTCCCCTCCATCGAACCGTGCAAACCTTGTGCTCAAGATTCAGTATCGACACGCTGTTCAAGTCTATTCAGACGCACATTCCCAATTCTACCACATGGGTTTCAATACTAACAGCAAATTCAATCATTATACCAAGGTAAAGGCCACAGAGTGGCACAGTATCGAGATCGATGTGTTCCTTAAATGAAAATCGCCTATAATTGGGGATGAGATCATCAATGCATCGGTCGATCAACAGCAGCCGCTTTGCCAATTCAATACTAATAAAAGTTGAATCTTTTTTAACCAAATCAAGGACGTGATGGTGAAACAGTGTCTCTTTGCAGCGTTGCTGATCTCAGCAATCATGATCTTGCCACAGCAGGCTTTCGGCGCTTCTGTCTCTAAAACGACAGTCAAAAAGGGAGATTGCAGTCAGGTGGCTAAGAATGATGTTCGAGTATACGTACATTACACTGGAACGCTCGAGGATGGAACAAAGTGAGTATGTGGAGTGGCTCCTCTGGTCCCTCGAACTGCGACTGATTGATTTCTCTTTTGTGCAGGTTTGATTCCAGTTATGATCGTAATACACCGCTATCCTTCCCAGTGGGGCATGGATACGTGATTGAAGGTTGGGAGAAGGGTGTTTTGGGAATGTGTCTTGGTGAGCACAGGAAGTTGGTGATTCCTCCTGAATTGGGCTACGGAGATCGCGGAGCTGGAGATGTGATTCCTCCTGGAGCTACATTGTACTTTGATCTTGAGCTGGTCAAGATTGAGGAAATCGATGAGACGAGCGAATAAAATTAAAACATTGCATCCTATGTAACATGGTCAACTCAACCTCACTCTTCTCGTATTTCCGAGACTTGATCGTTTTGAAATTTGGTCAGAGTTGTGATCTCGTAAAATTTGGGCACCTTTAAGGGAGGCCAACTCTTTCTCATGAGCTTCCAGACGTGCTCTGAGCTGGGCTGATGAGCCAGGCTCGACACATCTCTTTGCTTGCCCAAGAGTAATTTCCGTCACACCCTTGCCGAAATTCAATGTTGACAGTGTTTCACTGACAGACGATTCCTCTGGAGAGCAATGGACAAACATCATCGACTTTGCATTGCCAGATAATGAGTCACTCAAGAGGCTTGTCAGTCTTGAATCCCTAAAGGGAATATGCTCACGTTTCTCTGCGAGGGCTTGCATGACTGTTCCGAGAGCGCTGAGGCTCTTATTTATATGCTGTGCTTCTGTCAAGCGGACTCCTTGTGCTCCACTCCTGCTGACCCTTTCAGACCCTGCCAAATCAATCAGGTTGAGGCATCCTCGTGACCTTGCTTGCGTGGTGCGATTATACCCATGGACCATGATGGTTAGAATCTGATGGGATCTGGATGACCTCTCGTTCATGTTCGTGGCCCCGACGGATCGATTCAGACACCCCAAGTCAAGCAGGTGAGCCACATCATCAGCACAGGATACTTCCACTTGGGTTGCATCAGGTACATTAGATCCACTAGTTTTGGTAGCGATAAGCTTCAATATCTGATTGGTATCTTCTGACAAGAGATCACGTATGCTCTCGTTGTAAATCTCGAGGAGTTGCACTTTGAATGTAAACTCCTCCTCTTCAGCCCGGTCTTCTTGCAGATGGAACAGGTCACGAATGGCTCTCACATTAATCCCAGGGTCATCTTTCTGCCCTGACATTGTATGCGTTTTACCTGATCCAGTCTGTCCATACGCAAAAATGCACACACTGTATCCATCAAGGACAGAATTGATGAGAGGCTTGGCCTCCATGTATATGGCTTCCTGTGAGGCCTCTTGGCCAAAGACGCGGTCAAACTTGAACTGCATCCATTTCCTATGCTTATTGCTGTATACAGCCATAGTTCCTTCGTCTTCATCGTACTCAATGACCGATGGCGATGCATCTCCAGTGACTCCTCGAGGTCTCACACGAGTGTAGACACGAATATTGCCCCTCAGATCCTGGATCATTTCGTGGAGTTCCCTGTTTTCCTTGATCATATTTCTATATTTTGATTGTACCTCGGACAGCTGCATCAATTCATCTTTCGCATTTTCGAGCTCTGATTCCAACTGATTACACCTCTTACTCATGGACATTTGTATGGATGCCATGTCACCCTCTCGAGCTTCCAACTCTCTTCTAAGATCACCAATCGTATTCTCATACGAATCTCGCATTTTTACATGCACAGTACATTGCTCGGCAGCAAGACCCGCCCTATCTCGCTCTCGTTCCTTCTCCATCTCATCCACGTGCTTGTTCAACCTCACAGACAATGTCCTCATCTCATCCACAGCCCTCACCAATTCATTCTTCTCTGCCTCTCTCCGCATTAATTCTTCTTCATACTCCTGTGTCAGTCGTGCAACAACCTGCTCAACCGCTGGACCGACCACATCCAATGCTACATCCAACTCTACAGTTGGTACAGAATCCACCGATTGCCCACCCATCATCCGAGACTCCAAAATACCCTTGCATGTTTCTACCAAATACTCCACATCTGATTTATTGCGACACCTGGATACCAGTCTCTCGGCGACAGACTGCATGTCGTCGCCAAGACTGCCTTGTACCTGGGGTTCAGGACCAACGACCAACCGTGTCCCACCCCCCTCACTCCCGTCCTCCAAAGGCTCTTCTTTGATACAATTATCCATCTTTATGTATCAAAAGATCGTACAGTACAATCGAGACCCAAATAGCCACAAAAGAAGCCAAACAAACGGCCAACGACTTCGACTGTCACTTCGATCCTTCGAATCAGCACGTTTCCTCAAAGCTTGATCTAGACACTACACTGGTTGGTTCAAATGACAAAACCAATACATTAGATACGAACGTATCCGCATTCTGCCGACTATTCTGAACATTCGTGCATGTCTACCGATTGCAAGAGAGTCCACCATAGATTGCGATCGTTGACAGGAATCATGGCATGGGCCATATTGTTCCTGTGGCCCTTCGGTCAAGCAACAATTTCTGTTGGGGACACCCAATCTGGTGCGACAGAGATCGAAATTAGGACGTGGCTGGGATGATGCGTCCCAATGCTCACGAATCTACGTACTATTGTAATAATAGTTTCTGTTGTAGCATCCCCTACCACCACTCAGCCCCACAGATCTACGGAATACGACGGAATGCAGCACATGCATGACATGCCAAAGTGCTTTTGTTGCTAAACGCCACGTGTCAGGTACCAGGAGATTCTGAGATTTTAAATATTAAATCATGGGAAACAGAGGCAAGCGTGTGGGGTCTACACCCGGGGCGAAGAAGCAGAAGCAGAAGAAGCAGAAGCGAGCTGTGGAGATGCCACAGGCGAAGGAGCCAGAAGTTCGCAAGGATGATGTGTTTGAGGCGGATACTGTGGATGCTGACGAGGATTTGCATACGTATAGATATGATGTGCGTCAACTGTTGCTGTGGGGTATCCCTATCGATGCTTGAGCTGATGTGTTGTATCCGTTTGCAGGATGTTGATACGTATGAATACGAGTTGCCAGAAGACTTTGAGGACGAAGAGATTGATGAGGATGAAGCATTTAACTCTGAGGATGAGAAGTTGTATGGTCATTTATTCTCCCAAAAGTACTCTGAATCAGAAGGATCCGAATCAGAAGAGGAGCCCAGTGACGAGGGGCATGCAGCATTTGATGCATTAGCAAGTGATGAGGAATGGCCGGATGAAGAGGATTGGGATGATGGTGGACGGCAAAGTTTTCATAGTGGCCAAAATAATGTTCCTGTGATCAGTCGTGGGAAAAATGGGGGCGATGAGGATGCCATTCATGATGACGATGACGGTGATGCATCCACCGGAGGAGAAGGAGACTCTGCAGACGAGGAGCTGGTGACCGAGGCATACCCCGAGTCTGTTTTCGCAATGCCAAGTCAAGGTATGTATGATATCAATGATTTTGTATGAAGGAGACGGAGTTCTTTTCCCTGATATACTGGACGCTATCATGAAATAGCTGTGCCACATGGAATCATGGGCAGATACCTCCGTATATTGATGCCTGGTTATATACAGGCTATGAGACGCCCTGTCGTATCATAGTTTATACAATCAGCGATATACTCAACGTATTATTTCTTTGATTTCTGTAGAAGGAGGAAAACTCTCCGTGGATGATTTGATCGCCAGTCTTGGGAGTTCCAGGGCAAAGTTGGGAGTTGCCAGAAAATCATTGGACAAGTTGGGTAAAAAGGCAGTTCCGCTGGACGCTCCTCTTCCAGGTCCAATTCAAGCGAGGCAAGAGAGAAAGGCTGCATATGATGAATCGAAAAAGGATATCCAAAAATGGATGCCACTGGTGAAGGCTCATAGAGAGGCTCCAACATTGAAGTTCTCATCAGATAAGAACCTCATCACAAAAATGGTGAGTGTTGCTGGGATAGCGTCCAAGCACCAGCCTGAGACAAAAATGGAGTCAGAAGTTGCGGCTCTATTAAATGCTGCCAATGCTGAAACTGCGGGTGCTGTTGCTGAATCTGAGGATGCATTGGCCATGAGAATGCTCAATGCTGAAGAGGCAAAAGCACGAAGAGATGAGCTCGCAAAGATGAGGGCTTTGCTGTTTTATCACGAAGTCAAAGCTAAGCGACTGAAGAAGATCAAAAGTAAAGAGTATCGTCGAAGGATGAAAAAGGCGGATAAGAAAAAATTGGAGACTGGTGGGCAGGACATGTTGGTTGGCGAGGAGGAACTGCAAGCCCAACGAGAGGAAGCTGAATACGAACGAGCAAAAGAACGCCTCACTCTCAAACATAAAAATACATCCCGATTTATTAGAAGGGCTATCAAGAGAGGGTCTCAGCATGCCCCTGATGAGGGAACTCGTGCAGTTATTGCAGAGCAATTACGATTAGGGGAAGAAATTCGCAGAAAAGTGAATGCACTGCCCAGTGGGAGAGACTCTTCGAGTGAGTCGTCTGATGATGATGGTGACAGCAGTGATGATGATCGGAGGGATGCTAGGGCATCGAGAAAAATTCAAGCTGCTGCTAGGGAGATTTTAGATGACAATGGAGAGCAAGAGGAGAAAGGACTCTTGTCACTGCCATTTATGAGACGTGCCATGGAAAAGAAAAAAGAGGAAGCACAGAAGCAAGCTCAAAATATTTTAGACGTTTCAGATCCAAAGATAACGGCGAATGGACGTAAATCGTTTGGTGCTACTGCTGCAGGCAACAAGCCTGATGGTGACAGCCTGGATGACATGCGCGCACAGCTGGACTCCTCGGATGAAGAAGAGGATGTCGAGGCCAAGCACGCGCGTCTGACTAAAAATCTTGGAAATCAGGGTGTAGATCAACCTGAAGAAACATCAGAGGATAGAATCGAGGTCCCAGTCGATACGCTACCAGACGTTGCGCGACCAAAAAGGCGCCCAACCCAAGTTTCCATGGCAGGCATCACCATCACAAAGCCCTCGGAGAAATCAAAAAGTGCAGAAAAAACTGCTACCAAGGCCTACATAGCATCAAAAAAATTTAACGGCCATCGAGATGGGTACGTGTTCACCAATGGAAGTCGAGGGGTTGGCTACTACAGGGATGAGGAGGCACCCAATGGAAACAATACCACAAAGGCACATCAAAAGCCTTCGACTCGTTCAGGCAACGCAAAAGCCATGAGTACCCAGAAAGAGTTAATATCAAAAGCCTTTGCTGGGGACGATGTCGTGAAAGAATTCAAAGATTCAAAACGAGAAGAAGTTGAAGGCGAGCTGCCACAGGAGGAGGTCCCAGGACAACTGCCTGGGTGGGGGACATGGGCAAGTCAAACAAAGGAACCAAAATGGGTTATTGAAGCGAAGGCAAAAGCCGAGGCTAAAAAGAGAGCAGCAGCACGATCCCGAAGAGACGCAAATATGGACTACGTTGTCATCTCCGAGAAATGGGATGTCAAAAGCTCAAAGTACAAGACCCAACGCGTGCCATATCCATTCGACTCGAAGGAAACATACGAAAGATCCATGCGCCAACCTCTTGGAAAAGAATTCAACACAGTTGAATCATTTAGAAACCTTACCCGTCCATCCGTTGTCAAAGATAACGGTGTGATTATTCAGCCGCTCAAATATAGTGAAAAAGTGGCACGTCACAAGGATGCCAATCCTTCTCGTGCCCACGGAATCATGTCTGTCGCAGGAGGCATGGCTCAACGATCTAAAAAGTAACAAGCATCTTTCATTAAATTATGTAAATGTACTTTATTATTATTATTTCAAATCATCCGTCAGCTCTATAGTCTCGAATTCTTCAGTCAATGCTGAGACAAATCCAGCTTTCTCTCCCTTCTCCTCATCACTCTCATCTGGAATGTACTCATGCAAGTGCGTCGTAGGAAGAAGGAAAATAGGACTCAAGACAATAAAGACTGCAAACGCGAGGAGAATCGGTAGTGTTTCAAGGGCATAAAACAACGTCTGATTCTCAGTCAACCCCCCTGGGTCTGGGTATTTCACAGCAGACTGCGTAAATTCGACAAAGCGAAACACATTCCTAATCGTTATGAAAAAAATAACCCCATACACGCCCAGAAATAAAAGCGTGTGCGCCTTATATGCCCTAAATTTATTCTCTCTATGCCTCTGTATCCAGACAGCAAGAAGAGAAAACAAACAGAATGAAATGAGTTGCAATCCCAATCCAGCCACAGTGATCCAACTTCCCAGTTTAACTGTCGACACCACAGGATCTCCACTACTCTTCTGAGTAGCCCAAATAGAAATCCCAACCGCCTGTACGATGAGAGCAAACAGATCAAACCCCACAAATCCCCATGCAATTGCTTTTGGCTTGAGAAGCTTGCTCCTCGTATGCATCTTGGCAATAGTTGATATCTTGCCAACGGTTGTATAGGAAGCAGCTTGTAACACATTGGGAGACAAGACAATCAAACATTGCATAGCAACATATGCACTGAACAATGACTGCTGTCCACTATTCTTCACCATCCAGATCAAAGCAACATACCCACCAGCTTCTGCAAGAGCAGTCACGACTGCCAAGACCATAAACCATGTATTTCTGTTTCGCTTGTATATCAACTGAGCTGTAATAATCAGTGCAGCAGCATAGTATAACCCAGTGGCTGTCCCAGCCAAGGCCAAACTTGGAGTATACCCAAAGTACTGTTCCACCTGAAAGAATACAAAAAGGATCGATACATTACATGCGTGAAAATACTAGAAATGTAAAATTAAACGTACTGTCAACGTATCGACGTCGTATTCGACAGTGGAGTTGCTCATCCTTGTGAATCGTCTCTGGGTGACAGCCTCCTCTGCATTCCAACCAGGGGGTTTTCTTCTTTCTCTCTTGTATTAAATAGGGATTTCATGCATCTATGATGAGATATTTGAATTTATTGTATGCATTTGGCACTGGTGATTGTTCGACACATGGCAACACGTACACCGCGTCCTCCTTGGATCATGAGTCTCCTCACATGTACATGGTACACGGTCCCTCTCTCTTTCGAGAGAGAGAGAGAGAGAGAGAAAGAGAGAGAGAGAGAATGGAGCTTGTCATACATGGATGGTCACCATCATCATGAGTGCCAGTACCCACCAGAGGGTGACATTGGAGGTCTGCGCAGCACTCGTGGAGACCAGGTCTGGAATCACAGTACCATTACTCAGCTGTGCATTCTTTCCCAAGACAAAGTCTGATATGGACTCGGAGGTGGTGTAGAGCTGTGGGTTTGGATATGCTCCATTTGCATATTGTTTCGACCATTGAATCAGATCAGAGTCTGGATATCCATCAAACAGCTGTACTGTGAGCGCAGAGAGAGCAGTATAGACAGAATATGGTACGTTTGGCGCAACTGCAATGCCAATGGGAGACGCGGCAGACATATCAGCAGCTGCTTGTTTGAGACCAGCCTCCTCAAAGGATAGATTGGAGTCGTATAAGAAACCATCGCACTCGCCGCTCGTCACCCCATCAATGGCCTCACTAGAGGTGTTATAGAACACAAAGGTGGCACCTGGAACCTCTGCGTCATTGTACGGCCCTCCATACAGCGTGCACAATGTCTTCCCATTTGAATAGTCTTGGAGTCTTGGTTGTGGCTCCTGGATATCCACAGACTGTTCAACATAGATGGCTGGTCCTGCTGAAAAGTACATGGGTTGGACAAAAGAGTAGTTGTTTACTCGATCTTGAGTGACAGAGATATCACCGATACTAATGTCGGCGAGGCCCTGATCCAAATATGACAAGCGATCAGATACATTGTCGGTGATAAGAACATCCAGACAGTTGAAATAGGGGCTGTTGCATATAGCCTTTCCAATTTCCACTTCTATGCCGGTCCATGTAGACGTATCTTCTAAGAATGTAGTCGCCCCCTGCAGCGATGCAAGTGGCATGGGACTTCCTTGAAACATGAGAATCGTGATATTGGCAACTCCACTGGCATTCACTGCTTCCCCTCCATCAAACACTGGCGTTGTTGGCTCCCATGTCAATGCAAACCCATTCTTCGTGCTCACTCCGGTAATAGCATACACCGATTTCAAAAGATTCTCATTCTTCGGGTACCCATTTGCAACGAGAGTTGTATTCTCATACCAGAGGATTTTACTCTTTTCGCCTTCCCACATGGTGGACACAAGCCCCACTGTCAAATCATCGATCAAATCTTGCGATGCTGTTTTGTTCGTAATGATACCTACAGGCTGCTCTGACACTCTATTTCCTACCACGGACAAGCCGAGACTAGTGGCGTAATTTCTACCCACGTCTCCACCAACCATGGCAATGCACTCTCC
The DNA here is from genome assembly GCA_011316045.1 of Picochlorum costavermella. Taxonomy (NCBI): domain Eukaryota; kingdom Viridiplantae; phylum Chlorophyta; class Trebouxiophyceae; genus Picochlorum; species Picochlorum costavermella. The sequence goes on along the minus strand of WKLD01000003.1, from coordinate 1,524,133 downwards.
ATCTTTGAGCTTTTGCACAGCGTCTCTCGAGGTTGCCAAAGATACCACCCTCGATGCCCCAAACACATCCCTCAAAGCATTATTCCTGTTCAAGTAGTAGTCCTGTACGGCACACACAGGCTTTCCTCGAAGGGATTCAAACGTCAGATCTGATGAGCCATCCACAGATGGGAGGACGTAGAGCACTGCTGAGGAAGAGTAGTAAAATGGCTTGATAAAAGTATACCGTTCCTCTCTTTCATCAGATCTAGATATCAAACCGATTGCAAAATCCGCCGTTCCATTCTCTATAGCCTGGAAAATCTCTGCAAACTCCCCCACAACCCATTCGTCTCTTGGCACGCAATTCACCAAGGGAGTGTTGTCAACACCAGTACCCAGAACTTGGCCACTCTCGTTACACATCCATTCGAGGATTTCAATCTCAAACCCATTCCAATCGGAAGGATTTGGACTGGATGTATTGTAAAATGGATACAAACCCGACCTGGGTATGGCAGGAACAAAGGCGTTTGAACGTTGCGCTCTACTGCACGACGACAGGAGCACCAGTGCCAAAATAGCACAAACGCAATGCCCCACCCGCATTGTCATCATTATAATACTACTACTACTATTTTAGATGTATCGATTACACAAGAAGAGGAATCCATGCATGCCTTGATCAGATGAAACGATGATGACGATGCGCGTAGCGTAATTGTGCCACGTGGCCATGACAAGTAAACTTTAATTGAAGGCAAATCAGTGCACGAATGCACTGTACACCGCATGTGGCCATTATTATTATTGCTATTAGTATACGACACGATCTACTCGGTCGATCATGATTATGATGACGACGACAACGATAACGATGCGTATTATGTATCAAAAAAGGGACAGGACTGAGGAAGCCCTGGGCACACATCTCTTGGCTGTAGACTCCCTGAAAATGTCACTGGAATGAGAGACTCTGTCTCTATCGACGATGCTTTGATCCCTTCAAACCTCTTTGCATACTCGTCAAATACAAACGCCACGTATTCAGATATAGCCTTTCTGTTGAAATATCGACATGCGAATCGTCGACCTTCGTACACCATGAGCCTTGCCAACAGATCATTCTTCCTAGAAAACTCCACAGCCTCCTTCACATCCTGCAGGGACCTCGACATTGGCACATAATGCGTATATGCATGCAAGCTTTTATAAAAGAATTCCATAAATGGACTTTCTTGCTTGATCATAAGGGACAAGGACTCGAGATGCTGCCTCATCCGACTGGATGGGGCAGAGTTGCCATCAAGAACAAGGCAAAACTTGTGCTGCTTCACTTGTTCCGACATGGGCATGGTCTTCTCCTCCCCGAATTCCCGAATAATATCCTGCTTTGCTTTCATCGTACTCTGAGCAAACCCAGATATCTCAGCATCACATATATCCCTGTTATCATGACAAAACTTGACGAGTTTTGGACGGGGCTGAGACCTCCAGTTGCTCTCCGTCGTCACTCGAACAAATGGAGAGGTCGTCGACCCTCGCCAGACAGCAGTATCCTTCTTCTCATCCCACACATGCTCTATATCACTCCAATAATCACAATCCTCAGGAGCCTCATCAGGAAGTTTGTGAAAGGACTTGTAAGGCAGCAACAAATCAGTATTGGCATGTGTCTTCACCCAACTCATCACAGGAGCACTCCCATCCCCAAATACCCCCAAAGGCTCATCCGCACAGTTCACAACAAAATCAATATCTTTATTCAATCGCCCAGAACATGCTATATCATAGATACGACACAGCTCGATCGGTGGAATTCCTCGTTCCAATTCAACCCTCCAAGGAACATACCCATGTGCATGCTTCCACACGTGCATGTACATTTTGCCCCCCTCAACCCTTACAAAAATCCCATGCTTTAATGCATGAAACGCATGTTCAATCCCTTGACTGGAAATAGAACGATTTCCACCGTCTCTGTCGATACTGTCAAACGTTCGAAATACCTCTTCCTTCCATTCCTCTGGAAAGGCACGTGCATCCCATGAATATGGGTATTGTTGCGGTATTCTACGATACCGTATCCATATAGCCCATACCACACAGATACCTGTGACAATAACAACAACCCTGAGGAGGGCAGAGACCCTCCTCTTCATGCTTGATACCTCATCGTAGTAGTAGTAGTAGGAACAGTAGTAGGTTGAGGAGGAGGAGGAGGAGGAGGAGGATAGTATTCGTATTGCAAACAACCCAGTAGGAAGAACCCTTTCTACGACTGTATTTAGAATTCAAGGGTGCATATATGAGTACGCATCAATCCATCCATCAGTACATTGTTTGACCGAACCATATATAATGCACCGCACATGCATGTGCCTATACCCACGTGCACGTGGGTGATTATCTCATTCCTTGATAAAGAATGGGTCATTGGTACCAATTGCTACCAATCAAGAATAATAACAACTCGCAGTAGTACTATTGTATTTGTAAATACATCTTGGTCGTATATATACATACATAGACGACTACATAGACGACTACATATACTCCATTGGCAAAGAGGTATTTATACTACTAGTACTCATTCATTCGTGTGGTGTATCTGATATTGCCATGGTTCTTTCTTGAGAACGAGTATACTCGTACCATTTGTGATAGTAATAGAGGCCTCCCAGGAGGAGAGGGGACCATGCTGCACTCGCATGGATATCGTCGTCGACTAAAGGCGGTTCGGAGGCATAAACATTCGATGAAAGGGAAATATATGGGTCATAAAAGTACCTTTTGGGGAAAATGGGGGCGTATTTTGAAGGACATTGGAGGTACGACCAGCATGGCTGTGGCGTGGCTGTTGACATGTGCTGCGGCTGTGTTGGGGTGGGTGTGGGAGGCTTTGAGAGGGAATGTGGTTCCTGTTGTTTCTAGTTGGATAGATGGCTGTGGAAGGGGAGATGCTGTGACGATTGGGAGTGGAGGAGGAGGAGGAGGAGGAGGGGTGTTGGGTGAGTCTGCAGAGTCCAAGGTATGTGATTCAGAGAGGGCGAGGAGCATTGAAACACGTGTGGTGGATGTATTGAAAAAGGAGGACCTGGGGGAGGGGTCTCTGGGGGAGGAGGGGGCGAGTCTGGTGTCCTTGCCATCATCTCCAACTACCCCTATTCTGTCTGGTGGGGGAGGGAGCATGCATATGCATCGTGATAAGGGGGTCGAGTTTTCTCCTCCTGCAAAAGAGACTTGTATTTCAGAGGGAGGGGGAAGGGGGAGGCATTCGAGGAGGCGGAGGAGGAGTAGGAGGAAGGGGGAGATGGATGGCGTGACAAAGGGGTCTGTGGCGACAGGAGAGGATGGGCGGGATGAGATTAAAGCGATGCGTCGCGATGTGTTTTCATCTCTAGAGGTAAATGCTCAGTCTCCTGTATCATCGCCTGGAGGCATGTGGAGAAGGACTCCTGCATCTGTGGGTGAGACTCCGTTTCTGTCTCATCAACAGACATATGTACATACAGCCAGTAGCGATAGCGATTTTCGTGGGCATTGCGCGAGAGAAAGAAAGCAAAAGACTCCATGCGTTAGTGAGGGTCAGGATTTAGAGTTGGCGGGAGCCTGGCTAGCAGCATCAATGGCGACTGCCAATTTGGGGCTGGATACCTATGAGACAGACTCTCAGGTTGTTGAAGGTCCTGGGAACAAGCAGATGGGTAGCTCTCGGTCTATTATTGACAAAACGTCGATTGCGTCGGCATTCAGTGATGTTTCTTGGGCGACGTCTAGCTGTCTGAGCTTTACCTCTTCATCTTTACCTTCTACTTCATTTTCAGTAGCTCGGCAGCATTCGTCGGATGAGATACATCCTGTGCAAAGCTCTTTTAAAGAGGATACCAGCCTCCAGACTACTACTACTACTACTACTATTATATCGCCATCATTCCAAAACATTCGTGATATTTGGGCACACGAATCAGAGGACGATTCTATTTTTTAACACATATTTTCATTATTCATTCCATGTATGCATCTAGGTTCTTCACAAGCGTATCAACCTTGTCAGTGGAATACCTGGTTCCTCCCCAGAAGAGATGCTTGCTTGCCTTGTGTCTATCCAGATAAAACTCTCCACTTTCAAGGTCCTTCTCTGGACTGACAGAGAGCCACACTGCCGTATCAGCCCCTTGTTCCACGTTCCTCAACTTGTCTTTTAATTTCTCATAGAATCCAGGAATACTGCTCTTTACCCCCTCCGTTTCTACCCAGCCTGGATGCATGGAGTAACATGACACCCCATTCTCACTCCAATGCTGTGCAAAATATTCAGCAAGGGCAATCTGTCTCCTCTTATCCCTCGCATACAAGTCTGACCCATCTTTTGTTTTCAACGCACGGCTCTCCAGATCGTCCACTTCCAACCCCGACGTCAAGGCGCCTCCAGAACTCACCATGATGACCCTGCTCGGTGCAGATGCTTTCAACACTGGCTCCAAACCCTTTGTCAGTGCATACGTTCCCAACGTATTCGTCGCAAAATTAATCTCATATCCATCCACTGACGTTGAACCATCATGGATGAGAACCCCAGCATTATTGACCTGCACACAAGATTGACACACCAAGAATGAGATGCACACCACATATGTCAACATTGTTTCATTAATATCACAACGAACCAGCACATGCAACGGCCTTCCACTCCCCACATACTCCCCACAAAGCTTCTTTATATCTTGTAAAGATGATATATCACAGAGGACAAGGTGCACGTCTTCATTCTGCGTCAGCTCCTTGACCTTGTTCACAGAAGCTCTCCCACGCTCTTCATTCCTACACACCATATACAGAGAGCCCCCTCGCTTTGCCAGCTCCAGCGATATCTGAAAACCTAGGCCTTGATTTGCCCCTGTCACCATGCATGTTTTCCCACGCAGAGATGCATCCTGCACCATGATAGAATTGTCAAAGTGCTTGGCAGCCTGCTCATACCCTCCCTTGGTAAAATGCTTCAGTCCAGTGTACAGAAACAATGGAACCCGCAACATGATGGTAAAATTTATACCGATATATGCATGTACTAGGTACTAATAATGATACCAATAGAGGCTTGGAAAGACGTGTTGATGACGATGCATGTCGTGTTTTTTTATTGTTTCAAATAACCCCTGGCGTATACGCCTGCTATGCAGCATTGCATCCAACAGAAAACGCCATGTTCCTACACCCTGGATGTGGTAGTATATATCTATTGATTAATACAGTATGTCACAGAGCCAGCAAGAGCCAGGTGATTGTTCGAGTGAAGAAAATACAATTGCCTCAGGTGGGTTTGATCGCTCTCTCTTGAATACTTCATTCGAGTCTATTTTTACTCGTCTTGATGCACCATTACAGGAGTTAGAGAACACGAAGTACACTCGACCCCCCAATCGACGCAAATCAATCGCCACGTATCAGTGACTGCATACACAGACAAGGGTTTCTTCAAGGCTTTTGAGGACGATTTTGACGAATCTGACGTATCGTCAGAGGTAGCCAATCGATAGGATGGTGGATAATGATACAAATCAGAACTATGAAGATGCGGTGACAGAGGGGTACTGTACACTGTGGGGAGAGTACAAACAAGTAATGATTGGGGAGTATTTCAGCAGTGATTCGTTGAATAGCGGCGGGAGTATATTCGACTTGGACACCAAATATGGGTTTAAAGGTTCAATCGAAGAGCCGTTATCAACCTTTATGGATCAACAGGTTGTTATTGCAGAGGTTGTAGAGTCTGAGGAGCAATCTCAAGAATAGAAGCAAATATTACATGCATGTGGCTGTAGATACGAGCACAGCATGTCCCGATATTTCTACAGCATTATCATGCGCGGTATCTACATGGACGGTGCCTCCTCGTTTGGGGCAGATTTGCAGGCCTGCCAGTGTGGTTGTCTTGAATATTGTGGCCCAATAGGGACCCAGTGTGCAGTGGGCTGATCCAGTCACTGGATCTTCTGGGATGCCGACACCAGGTCCGAAAAACCGGCTGACAAAATTGGCGCCATGTGTGGCCTTGTCTGCAGGAGCCGTGACGACGAATCCTCTGATTGAATGGTCACGTGACAACTTTTCCAAGACATTGGTCTTGGGAACAACCGTCTCCACTGTATTCTGTGTCTTGCATACAATCATATAATCATATACTCCCTTGCCAATGTAGACGATATCCTTCCGACCAAGACCCTCGAAACCATGATCAATCATATCCTGTGCAATAACATCCTCCTGAACACGAATCTCTCTTGTTATATCAGCTGGAAACATCATACATATCCTTCCATCCTCTCCTCTCCGGCACACCAAAGTCCCCCCTTTTGCATGAAATGTTATACTCATAGCTTCCGACACATGGCCCAGTGTGTACAAGACGTGTGCCGTTGCTAGTGTGGCATGACCACACAGAGCCACCTCTGACCTATCTGGTGTAAAGTATCGAATCGAGTAGATATGTTTCCCCTCATCCTGTGTCGCAGCAAACGCCGTCTCTGATTGGTTTATCTCCATGGCCATGTTTGCCATCAGTCTGTCATCATCATGGGTTGCTCCACGAGAGGAGAGTGGCTGGTGACTCAAAAGAACAACTCCAGCTGGATTTCCAGCAAATGGCGTCTTCGTGAATGCATCCACTATGTAATATTTCATCATCTGGTCAAATAGTAATACGATGCGTTGCTATAACAAGAGTTTGTACCATTTCTTGGCAGATTCGCCACAAGAATTAGTACCGAGTCTGAGGCAGATTCGCCACGTGTTCAAGAAGAGTGATTTCAATCCAAATGATTTTGCAATTGAAAGATTCGCTACTTATTAAAGAAATATATACAATCGGGCGACGCGGTAAAGAAATGTTACATGGAGTCAAATCTCAAGGCGCCCACGTCATCCACGTGGAAGCATTTGAATTTCAATATTTGTCCATGCTCTCAAGGTACTGCGAGAGCAGGGTCATCTACACCATATCTATGAAGAAGGGTCGATAAAGTTGATTGTCGAAGCATTCCTGTAGAAGGACTGTGTCAACCAGTCTACTGCAAGGGTCTGTTTATTGCTCAATGCACCAATGCTGAATCCTGATCCAAATGCAAACCCTTGCGTCAGACAGTCATTCAGGACCTGGTTGGTAGAGGTAGAGGACCATGTTGCATACGAGAACTGATTGTCTGACTCGGATCCCTGTTGCCCTGCGGGATTGATGAATTGACCAGCAGTCGGTGGGTCCGATACTGACCCGAAACACCATGACCAGAAAATGGCAAACTCTCCATCTTTGTCATACGAATATTCTTTCCACGATGCATTGTCATTTTGGAAGCGATACACAATCGAATAGGAACACAGCACATCTTGTGCTGGTGTGCAAGCTGCCTTGATGGAATATTTCAGGACTGTGTTGACTGGTGTCAGGGCAGCTTTGAATGTGACATTGAATGAATCATCATACACGTCTGCAAGTGATAAATGGTCACCAACACCAGAGAACCATGTGGTGTCAAACCAGTTGATCATATCAGCCTTTGTAGTTCCTCCAAGCCCTTTTCCGTTGATCATGAACATATACCCATCATCAGAAGAGGGATACAGATCTGGATCCTGGTCGTAAAAGTATATAAAAGACGAGTTGATGAGCGCGTCATTTAAATCCGTGAAATCACTCGTGGGTACATCGGGATAATATGCCGGCATTGTGGAAAAGTTGCCCAGCACACTTGCATAGCCAGCGGAAGTTCGGGTGTCACCACTGTACCAGGCATCTGGGCCCCAGACGGAGCTTGATGGCAGAGCACTCCTTGGGACACCATCGCCAAGCTTGCTGATCAATGTATCGCTGCACAGTTGAATTTGGAATATTGGTATCATGAGAGAGGCAAGAGAGTGATAAAATTGCCATCTATAGCACGTACGTCACAAACGAAGGGGAACTTCCAGGGGGTCCATCTCCAGCCACATTCGACGCATACACATAGCACGTGTACACAGACCCTTGGGACAATGGTCCCTCATTGCCAGATCCCACGATTGCCGATACATTACTTGCCCCCGCAGAAGTTGTTCGGTTGCCGTTAGGAATAAAATCCGTGCTACACAAGACGGTATACGAGGTGATGGGGAGGGATGGTGAAGCCGGTGGCGTCCAGGTAACTTGTCTCTGAAGGTAGTTGCCTGAGACTTGAGCCGTCACTACATCTGTTACTTGTCCTGGTTTGCACGAGACAGGATACCTGCATGAAACAAATGCGTGTCACTTGTATGCAACCCTTGCAGACGAGAAAAAAAGTACACAGGGCATACCTGTAGGTCACTGGTGATGCATTTGCTGGCTGGGAGGAGCCTGAGGGTCCCTGGGAAACAACAGAACAGGTGTACGCCTTCCCTGCCTGGACTGATAGGGTGACGCTGACCTGTGTGGCTCCAACAGTCTTGCTCACTGTAGGCGCTGTCGAGGACGTGCAGGACACGGCATACCCAGTGATGGTGGAACTCTTCTGGGGGGCCACCCAACTCACAGTCAAAGATGGCGTGCAACCGGCTGCTCCATTGGACACGACATTGGTGGGAGGCAGTGGGCTTGGAAATGGAGGCTCCGTCACCACATCAGCAACCTCAACAGTTCCCTCCAGGCCTGTCGCCAGCTCGGCAGTCACGGCAGTGTCATTCTGTGTCAGCGTGTCTGTAAGAGCCCATGAACTCCTGTAGTCGTCGTATACCACTTCGAGGTCGACAATGGCACTGCCATCTCTCACGCTCAGAACAGTGCACCTGCCTCCTGGCTGCAAGGCCAACACATTGGCACATACTTGGGCTCGGTCCGCTGGACCGAAAGCAGTTGCATTCGCATAGGCCGCAAACTCCAGCTCAAACCTCACAGTTCCCGAAGATGGCGTGGCCTCCTGGCAGTACAACACCTTTTTTATGTTTGTTTCCACAAAGCAGCTGTACGCCTGGTTCACCTCCAACCCCTGGACCATCCCCTCCACAGCAGCTGGTTTGACTGGCAAATACCCATTCACAGACTGGCCCTGCGGGGTGGCATCGCATCCCTCCCCCGCCAGCACACACTTGATGGTGAATTCTGTTCCAGGAATGTTCGGCCCCGTTTTGAATCCCACCGTGATGTTTGGCAAGGTGGCATTCAGAACAAGTGGGTCTCTGACCGAGGTCAGCAACCGATCGGCATCCTCTGCGAGCACCGTACATACATTAGTACCACCTATCGCAGCAGTCACCCGTACCCAGTGCATCCAGATGTGTGGGATCGGAGACGTCGGCGTTCACCACTGTCTACGTGCCCGTCACACCGTGTGGCGGTACCAGGCACACACCACGCAGGATGCCTCGTATCACCAAATACCCCACGCAAAAAATAGTATATCAATAATATATTCAGATCATCCTAATTGAACGCACCATTCTGTGCCCTAGCAGTCAAGGCGATGACGAGCAACAACAAGACACGTCTCCACATTATTGCAGTGAAAAAAGCACTCGATGAATCGATGGTACGTCGTAATACTCGATTGAAAAGGTATGAAATAGCGTGTGAACACCAATGTACATATATGTATGTATATGTTTTGAGGATAGAGAGGTGCGCACCCCAGATTCCATCCCAGATTCCGTTGTTGCATCTTTGATGATTCGGTCAACGGTGGCGCCCGATTCCCATGTGCAGCTGCTGCATAGCACCAGGTATTACTCATGAATACCTGGTGCCACTAGACTCGTACACGAGTATTGAATACTATGTATAGTGACAATATGACATGCAGTACTCAATCAGTGCCGTGTGATACGTTATTTCCACCCATCTGCCTTTAGCATGAGCGTTACATGTAAACCTCTACTCAATGCCTGACAAGAGGAATCCTTTCCTGGCATGCTTTCACGAGTCGTCCTCATGTGACGAGAATGTGCTACCGATGGATGCACATACATCTGTATCAGAAAGAAGTATGAGAAGAAGTAGAGTCACCAGATGTCCCATGAACAGACAAGCTCGTCTGACCAATTTCTGTTGCAGTCTCACCTACACGTCGTCTCTCGTCGAATTGTTTGTTTACACGTTTATTTTTATTGATTCTTTAAATGGAAGACATGTAAGGATTCTATGCCAGACAAATGTTGGATATTGAAGATGTGAATGAATCATGATGCATTTTTGGGGTGTTGCATATACATGCAGCAAGAGACATCAGGCATCAAACATTCATTGATTCACTGCTCCTCGTGGGCAGATCAATTGAACAATGGAGTCGCTGTGACGCCTTTATCCTATTATGGATGCAGCACATTAGGATGTGCTTTGCTGGAATCATAATCATCCAAGTAAGGCCGAGGCCACTCCTGCAAGCACGCCTACAACCAATGTTGCGCTGGCCGCCACATCCACCACCACTGATTGGCTTTGTTTCTGCGCTGCGACGTCAGCCTGGGCGACTACTGCCAAGCCTTGTGCCTCTGCCAGTGCCTGCTCCTCAGGTGTCTGCATCAGTCGACGCCTCCCCCTCGCTGCTGCTGCTGATGTTGTATTCACCAGAAACATCCCGTCTTCATTGATTTCAAATTCCTCGCCTGATGTCGTTGTCACCACGGCAGTCTCACCCGGAAGCACTTGTGCAGAGGCCACGTTGTACACAGTGACAGTGGTGTCTCCATCACTGGTGTTGGTCGTCACCGTGAGGTGCTCCAATGCCAACAATTCATTTAGACTCGACATTTCATACAGTAAAAGACCATCTGTCTGCTTCGTCAGGGACCCAACCGCCACTGGCTGCCCAGTCGACCTGCTCACCATGATGCCATTGTCGTTGCCAACCACTCTGTCCAATTTGACCACCATGTAGATGGACCCAGCAAATGCCGCCAGAAGCACCACCAGCGCCACAAGAAGCTGAATGATGATGGATCGGGTGAGCTTTCGATCATTCGCAGCACGCCTCTCGTCCACCAACAACCCCACCACAGCGTCCACAGTCACCTGGCCCTCGCTCCCCGCAGACTCCTGGAGGCGACGCCCTACATCCCGAGGCAGCGTTCTGCACTGCAGCAGATCATCCAAAGAAACCTTGCCTCCGTATGGAAGATCAGTAGCCATCGTGTCGAGGAGCACCAAAGAATATCAGGAAACACCGCGGGTTGTGACGTCGACGAGGATACGCAACAAGTAGTAGTCTACGAATCCTGCACAGCAGTTGCTGCGAAAAAGAATATATATAAGTAAATTGAATTTATGCCTTATTGCCAGACACGATGCATGGTAGGACCTTGCAATTGGACTGCGGTGGCGAGGTTAAACAACCCCGCGGCTCGCGAGCGCTGATGGATCAGCCATCGATAGGAATCTTCATGCTGGCACGCAATCTGTACCTATGGTTTGATCCATGACCAGGCAATGTAACATTAAATAAATAACACCAAATAATCTCTCTGCATCGCAGAGAAGTGTGCGTGTGGCAAGATATTCCCAGACTTTTCTGCGTGCACCACCGTGTCTGTGTGTGTGTGTGTGTGACCCATCTACGAGCCAAGAACATCCAGAATGAGCATGAAACAGACGGACTTTGTGAGCCATGTAGCTCTGGCAGATGTATTGGAGTGCAGGACGCTGCCTCGGTCTGTGGCCACAAAGCTTGAAAAAGTGGCAGGCAGCGATGGCCAGGTGTCTGTGGACGACTTGGTTGACATGGTGGTGACGGACCACGAGTCTGGAGGAGATCGCAAGGTCCTTCGACGTTCGGTTCTGGGTATTACTGTTGCCATGGTGTGCCTGTCTGCGGTGGTGTGTGGGCTTGTGTTTGGCTCTGTCCACTTGACCACCCAAATGCAGGTGCAAGACGGGGTGTTGTACGCTCGCGACAGTGCTGACAATCTGATGCATTCGGGGACGACCGTGGCTGCATTCAACCCGTCAAACCTGCAAAATGCGAGTCTCACCCAACTGCAATCTCTGGACACGCTGATGTACCAAAGCGACGATGGGACCCTGGGCAAGTACAAGACATCCTCTGTGAGTGTTGCTGCTGATGGAGGCATTTCTGTTGTGACACTGTCCGGGGAGGAGTTTTTGATCACACCCAACAATATCAGTGTCGTGGGAGACGATTCTGGGACTGGAGGACGCAGGCTACAGCAGATAGGGACTGCTGCTGCCGTAGGCCTGGCCATTGTGTTTGTGGGTGCCGCTGTGGAGAGCTACTCTGGTGGAAGTGCGGCAGACGTCACCAAAGCAGAATCCATTGGCGCAGCGGTGGCTAGTGGCGCTGCAGCATTAGGATAACCTTGACGCATATGCGCGATACACAATACACACTCAAAGCCGCCACCATGTCTTTGTCAACCCTGCTACACTGTGGCAGTACCACATGTGGTGTGTACACACCGACCTGGATGGGCAAGACAGATACACTCAGCTATACAGCCTTAGTCTCAGTCTTAGTGGCCATGTTTCTTATTATTTTTCTTATTATTATTTCTTCCGACACACCAAAGTCCCCCCTTTTGCATGAAATGTTATACTCATAGCTTCCGACACATGGCCCAGTGTGTACAAGACGTGTGCCGTTGCTAGCGTGGCATGACCACACAGAGCCACCTCTGACCTATCTGGTGTAAAGTATCGAATCGAGTAGATATGTTTCCCCTCATCCTGTGTCGCAGCAAACGCCGTCTCTGATTGGTTTATCTCCATGGCCATGTTTGCCATCAGTCTGTCATCATCATGGGTTGCTCCACGAGAGGAGAGTGGCTGGTGACTCAAAAGAACAACTCCAGCTGGATTTCCAGCAAATGGCGTCTTCGTGAATGCATCCACTATGTAATATTTCATCATCTGGTCAAATGGTAATACGATGCGTTGCTATAACAAGAGTTTGTACCATTTCTTGGCAGATTCGCCACATGAATTAGTACCAAGTCTGAGGCAGATTCGCCACGCGTTCAAGAAGAGTGATTTCAATCCAAATGATTTTGCAATTGAAAGATTCGCCACGTGGTCAAGAAATATATACAATCGGGCGACGCGGTAAAGAAATGTTTAACATTGTAATACATGGAGTCAAATCTCAAGGCGCCCACGTCATCCACGTGGAAGCATTTGAATTTCAATATTTGTCCATGCTATCAAGGTACTGCGAGAGCAGGGTCATCTACACCATATCTATGAAGAAGCATGCACCATATCTATGAAGAAGGGTCGATAAAGTTGATTGTCGAAGCATTCCTGTAGAAGGACTGTGTCAACCAGTCTACTGCAAGGGTCTGTTTATTGCTCAATGCACCAATGCTGAATCCTGATCCAAATGCAAACCCTTGCGTCAGACAGTCATTCAGGACCTGGTTGGTAGAGGTAGAGGACCATGTTGCATACGAGAACTGATTGTCTGACTCGGATCCCTGTTGCCCTGCGGGATTGATGAATTGACCAGCAGTCGGTGGGTCCGATACTGACCCGAAACACCATGACCAGAAAATGGCAAACTCTCCATCTTTGTCATACGAATATTCTTTCCACGATGCATTGTCATTTTGGAAGCGATACACAATCGAATAGGAACACAGCACATCTTGTGCAACAACAAGACACGTCTCCACATCATTGCAGTGAGAAAAGCACTCGATGAATCGATGGTACGTCGTAATACTCGATTGAAAAGGTATGAAATAGCGTATGAACACCAATGTACATATATGTATGTATATGTTTTGAGGATAGAGAGGTGCGCACCCCAGATCAAATCCCAGATTCCGTTGTTACATCTTTGATGATTCGGTCAACGGTGGCGCCCGATTCCCATGTGCAGCTGCTGCATAGCACCAGGTATTACTCATGAATACCTGGTGCCACTAGACTCGTACACGAGTATTGAATACTATGTATAGTGACAATATGACATGCAGTACTCAATCAATGCCGTGTGATACGTTATTTCCACCCATCTGCCTTTAGCATGAGAGCGTTTAACGCTGTAACGCATGTAATACATGTAAACCTCTACTCAATGCCTGACAAGAGGAATCCTTTCCTGGCATGCTTTCACGAGTCGTCCTCGTGTGACGAGAATGTTCTACCGATGGATGCACATACATCTGTATCAGAAAGAAATATGAGAAGAAGTAGAGTCACTAGATGTCCCATGAACAGACAAGCTCGTCTGACCAATTTCTGTTGCAGTCTCACCTACACGTCGTCTCTCGTCGAATTGTTTGTTTACACGTTTTATTGATTCTTTAAATGGAAGACATGTAAGGATTCTATGCCAGACAAATGTTGGATATTGAAGATATGAATGAATCATGATGCATTTTTGGGGTGTTGTATACATGCAGCAAGAGACAGCAGGCATCAAACATTCAGTGATTCACTGCTCCTCGTGGGCAGATCAATTGAACAATGGAGCCGCTGTGACGCCTTTATCCTATTATGGATGCAGCACATTAGGATGTGCTTTGCTGGAATCATAATCCAAGTAAGGCCAAGGCCCCTGATGCAAGCACGCTTGCAACCAATAATGCGCCACCAGCTGCGGCTCCCTCTTTTTCGTCTTCTCTCTCTTTCTGGGCTGCGTCAGCCTGGGCGACTACTGCCAAGCCTTGTCCCTCTGCCAGTGCCTGCTCCTCAGGTGTCTGCATCAGGCGACGCCTCCCCCTCGCTGCTGCCGCTGATGTCGTATTCACCAGAAACATCCCGTCTTGATTGATTTCAAATTCCTCGCCTGATGTCGTTGTCACCACAGCAGTCTCACCCGGAAGCACTTGTGCAGAGGCCACATTGTACACAGTGACAGTGGTGTCTCCATCACTGGTGTTGGTCGTCACCGTGAGGTGCTCCAATGCCAACAATTCATTTAGACTCGACATTTCATACAGTAAAAGACCATCTGTCTGCTTCGTCAGGGACCCAACCGCCACTGGCTGCCCAGTCGACCTGCTCACCATGATGCCATTGTCGTTGCCAACCACTCTGTCCAATTTGACCACCATGTAGATGGACCCAGCAAATGCCGCCAGAAGCACCACCAGCGCCACAAGAAGCTGAATGATGATGGATCGGGTGAGCTTTCGATCATTCGCAGCACGCCTCTCGTCCACCAACAACCCCACCACAGCGTCCACAGTCACCTGGCCCTCGCTCCCCGCAGACTCCTGGAGGCGACGCCCTACATCCCGAGGCAGCGTTCTGCACTGCAGCAGATCATCCAAAGAAACCTTGCCTCCGTATGGAAGATCAGTAGCCATCGTGTCGTGGAGCACCAAAGAATATCAGGAAACACCGCGGGTTGTGACGTCGACGAGGATACACAACAAGTAGTAGTCTACGAATCCTGCACAGCTGTTGCTTTGAAAAAGAATATAGATATATAGGTAAATTGAATATGTGCCTTATTGGCAGACACGATGCATGGTAGCACCTTGCAATTGGACTGCGGTAGCGAGGGTTTCCAACCCCGCGGCTCGCGAGCGCTGATGGATCAGCCATCGATAGGAATCTTCATGCTGGCACGCAATCTGTACCTATGGTTTGATCCATGACCAGACATTCTAACATTAAATAAATAACACCAAATAATCTCTCTGCATCGCAGAGAAGTGTGCGTGTGGCAAGATATTCCCAGACTTTTCTGCGTGCACCACCGTGTCTGTGTGTGTGTGTGTGTGACCCATCTACGAGCCAAGAACATACAGTATGAGTATGAAACAGACGGAATTTGTGAGCCATGTGGCCTTGGCAGATGTATTGGAGTGCAGGACGCTGCCTCGGTCTGTGGCCACAAAGCTTGAAAAAGTGGCAGGCAGCGATGGCCAGGTGTCTGTGGACGACTTGGTTGACATGGTGGTGACGGATCACGAGTCTGGAGGAGATCGCAAGGTCCTTCGACGTTCGGTTCTGGGTATTACTATTGCCATGGTGTGCCTGTCTGCGGTGGTGTGTGGGCTTGTGTTTGGCTCTGTCCACTTGACCACCCAAATGCAGGTGCAAGACGGGGTGTTGTACGCTCGCGACAGTGCTGACAATCTGATGCATTCGGGGACGACCGTGACTGCATTCAACCCGTCAAACCTGCAAAATGCGAGTCTCACCCAACTGCAATCTCTGGACACGCTGATGTACCAAAGCGACGATGGGACCCTGGGCAAGTACAAGACATCCTCTGTGAGTGTTGCTGCTGATGGAGGCATTTCTGTTGTGACCCTGTCCGGGGAGGAGTTTTTGATCACACCCAACAATATCAGTGTCGTAGGAGACGATTCTGGGACTGGAGGACGCAGGCTCCAGGCAATTGGAACTGCTGCTGCCGTAGGCCTCGCTGTTGTGTTTGTGGGTGCCGCTGTGGAGAGCTACTCTGGTGGAAGTGCGGCAGACGTCACCAAAGCAGAATCCATTGGCGCAGCGGTGGCTAGTGGCGCTGCAGCATTAGGATAACGTTGAAGCATATACGCGATACACAATACACACTCAAAGCCGCCACCATGTCTTTGTCAACCCTGCTACACTGTCGCAGTACCACATGTGTACACAGCGACCTGGATCCATCCGGATGGGCAAGTCAGATACACTCAGCTATACAGTCTCAGTCTAGGCTATAGGGCTATAGTCGCCTCTCGTCGAATTTATTTTTTACTAGTAATATAAACCATGTACATGGTCTACTCTAGTCAAATATTTGACAATATAGGGTGTCATTCATGTCGACAAGGAAAGCAAATGACGACGAATTGGCGTCAGAGTTAGAAACATTGAATCCCCAGGATAGGCACAATGCATTCGTCAGACATCTATCCGAGTATTATAAAAATGAAATACAGGGAAAGGCATTCCAGACCGATGATCAGGTCCTTAAAGAAAGCTATCGTTTTATTCGAACCGAACAAGACGACGAGGAGCAAGCTCCTTGGGTTGTGAACATGGCACGGACGTATTATTCCAAACTCTTTCGGGAGTATGCCCTTGTGGATCTATCAAAAGCAGAGGAGAAGGGTATTATAGGGTTGCGGTGGAGGAGTCACCGGGAAACTGTTCAGGGCAAGGGACAATTTGCATGTGGGGCAGTAGACTGTGATGGGCGCTCTGAATTGGCATCATACGAGCTGCCATTCAAGTATGTAGAGGCGGGTGAGAAGAAGATGGCACTCGTCAAGGTCCGAGTCTGCCCAGAATGCAGTAGAAAGCTGCTCGCAGCTCGCAAGGATGCATCAACCAGGAACACAAGGAAGAAGAGGCGGAAGACACACAATGACGATGCCATGTTTACAGGCCTGTTTGAATGAATGCAGTATTTTATTTTGGATTTCGAAGCACCAAGATCACGCCATCCCCACGCAGAAACATCTTGCTAATGAACCTGTCCTTGTTCACAGGCTTGCTGCCCTTGGAACCCCTCCCAGACTTGGGAACTTCAGTCCAAAACTCCCGCACATTCTCCAGAATCATATTGCAATGGCGATCGAATGCCTTTACTCTTCCTAACAATTTCCTATTATTTCTACAGTTGATCAGAACCTGAGAATTCGTCTTGACGCTCATTGTAAGAACAGACAGGGGCCCTGTTTTGAACAATTCCTCCTCCTTCTTCTCCAAATCGTCCACCGACATATCCGTCGCCTGACCAGATGCCTATAATAATTCTAGTGTTTTAGTGATACTATCAGGGGCTGATATCAGGGTATACAACGTACCATGTTGATTATTCTTCTCAACGCTCTTGTATTATATGTATCTATGGATGTCTGCAGACGACAGTATTCCCTTCTCTCCTTCTATATATATACTTGATAATAATACTACCAGTAGCAGCGATGGCAGCGTCGGTGATGACTCTATGAAGAGAGTCTTCGACTCTCATCTCTGTACCTGTCAAAGTCATTCGTGGATGGGAGAAGATGTATTCATGTCGACATGAGAAAAAGCAGCAGCAGCCATCAGTCGCAAAACTGCGATGGAGGCTGTCGATGACTGAAATAACAATATTATATATTAGATAGATTGGAGATGTGGCGTACTCTGGCTGCTGCTCCAGCGTCAGAAAGGCTGGCAGCCTGGGAGGACATTGCAACTCAGGTGGAGAGCCCAGGTGGGTGGGTGTGTGGGTGCTATCAGGCATGGTGGGGCTGGGTATTGTACTACATTGAGGACTGATGGATTGGTGGGGGCATTGCATGGCAGAGATGGTGGGAGGAATGGGTATACCAACTGCATGGTTTGAATACTGATTATTACAAGTCTGCTTGTGTAGGATTTGTGGATGAACATGCGGATGAATTGAGTCACATGATTATAGAGACGATGCATGTGCATCTGTCGAGGCAATGTCAGAAGATTCGGCACTCGATTATTGAGCAGAGTGTTGGGGAGAGCAAGGAATTTGCAAAGAGATTTGCTGGCGAGATGGTACAGAGCTCCAAGTCGTGTGGGTGTGTTGGGAAATGCAAGTTACTGTTGTGGTGGAGTGGGTGTGTTTTGAGAGTGTGGGGGGCGGATGGAGAGATGGACAAGGTGGTCCAGAGGCTGATTGGGATGCAGGAGGCTGTGTTGCAGCATCTTGTCAAGGTCAATCGGGTCCCTATGAAACGTTCTCATAATAGTGTTCGGATGGTTCTTATGGCACAACCGTCTTTGTTGGATGCGTACATGGCGAGGTGTGAATCGTCATTGTCTGGGTCTGCTGGACTGGTGTGCATGGTTTGGTCTGCTGTAGCAGTGAATGACAAGATTGATGTGGATGGAGCACGAAAGCGATTGTTGAGTGTGTTTGTAGATAAAATACTTTCATCGAGGAAGAGTGTGCCTGATGGGCATGAGCTCGCGTGCTTTGGGGGGCTTTTGTCAGCAGTTACTCTGGAGGAATTTGAAACAGTGGTGTTGCCTGTTGCTGTGAAGATGGCCAAGAGATCTCCAGAGGTGTCCATGGGGATTACAAATTATGTTATTAGCGCTGTTCGTGTTGATCTGAGTGCGTGTAGTGGTGAGTTTGGTCCGCTTATTATACAGCAGGCAAAGCATGGGAAAGAGCCTGTGAGGCAGTTGGCAAAGGAGATGATGGATGCTGTGGTCAGAAAGACTGCCGATGCTGCGGTTGTACAGTCGTATGCAAAAGATGTGAGTGATGCGTTGGTAGGGGCAGGTGGTGCGAAGCTAAAGTCTCCTCAGGAGCGTGCTTCAATGGGCCATGTGCTTGGCTCTGTGAGTGTGGCTGGGTCACTGGTTTCTCTTCCAGAAGAGTTTTCGGCGACCATTTGTGAGACGATATGTGATGCAATTAAAGGAGAAGCTATTGTAGATGCAAAGATTGTACTCATAGAAACTCTGGGCAAGTGGATTGGGGTGTGTGGGAATACTCCGTCTGGATTTTGCAGTGTTGCACAGACTGTACTCAAGGGACCAGACGCGGTGAGAAGGGCGTTCTTGGGAATGGCAGCAACAGTGTGCTCAAATCCACATGTTGCTGATAGTTGCCTCTCTTTTCTGGATGACATGATACGGCTCATTCAGGATGGCATGCAGAAGGCAGCAGGCAGATGGGATGCCATGTTGTCCCTGTCGCAAGTATTGCAATGCGCTCAAGTTGTTACTGATGCTGGAGATGCATTAGAAAGCAAAGGAATCTATGATATATTGAGTAAAGATGAATGTTCATTCCTCAGTGTGGAAGATGTGAAGGTGCTGTCAAAGGAAGACATGCAGCATGCAGTGGATTTTGCACACCGGCTGTTGACAGTTTTGCACAGGATATCAACAGCGTACATGGAAAGGGCCTGTATGGCTTTGATATTTTTTTCTATTCACTATGATATAGATGTCAGAAGGAAAGCACAATATGCGATCAAGGCGATTGTCAAATCTGACGACACGTGGGAGATTTCTAAGGCTTTGCTTGATAGTTTGTGTGCAGCCCTTGATGATCCCAGAGTAGGAGATTTTCTGAGCCCAAAGCCCATGGAAATCTTAAAGAGCAATGTGGCAGTTCATGAGAGATTTTTAGGAAGCCTCATTTCGATTGTCCCCGTGCAGAATGCGACCGAGGTGCCAGCAGGTGTTGCAGTTGCTGCGTGTGTGTTAGCACATCATAAGATGGTCTGTGGCGCACGTGGTCACGATTCTGCTTGGCGAACAGTACGGTCCATCAGTCCAAATCTTCGTAAAAGTATCGAGGACAATGCAGATGATGCTTTGGATACCATCTTGGGAACGAGGTGGGGCGTTTGTTCCCCCAGTTGTGACCTTCAAACTGCAGCATTCCGTGCATTAAAGTCCTTGGGGGCCATGTCTGGACAGACACTCTTTGATCCTTTCCTGAATAGGATAACAGCAAACCTTGATCCAACCAAGCATGATTCATTATCAGCAAAAGAGATCCGTATATATACCACTCCGTTCGGTAGGCTTTCCAATGAATCCGAGGATGGAGGGCTTATTCCTGCAGAATTGATGGAGGAGATGCTCGCAGATAAATCATCTTTAGCGGCTCCCATATTTGAGCCATCTCTGGCATACTCAATTGCTTTTAGAGATGAATCTCTCGAGGAAGATACGACAACCAAAGGCAGAAAAGAAGATCCTGCAGCAGCAGCTAGAAGGAAACAAATTGCACAGGAAGCTGAGATTCGGCTGGAAGTGGTCAAATTGAGGGATATTCTGTCAGTATATCTTCTTGCTTTGGGCAACTTTGCCTCTGGATCCAAGAGTCAAGTCCAATCCAGACTCATTGGTGTCTCTGAACCATGCATTCAATTTTTGGCATCCCCATTGCTCGGGGCATCGTCAGCCCTGCAGTGCCTGAATCTAATAATATCCTGCCTTTCAGGCTTGATTGGAAGGTATCACTCTATCTTGTCTACTAGTTTATACTTGATTGCGAGAGAAGAGTCCAGGCCAGTGCCTAACTATGATTATCTTGCCACCAATTCGTTTGTATCCAAAGCAGCTCGCATTCTGATATCAGCAACAGGTGGCTCCCCACCATCCGGTGATAAGCCTGCAGTGAAGGGAACAATGGCCTTATCGCCCCAAATATATTCGTTCTTCTTCTCCATCGCAAAAGCGATCTTAAGGTACGTCTTTTTTAGGTCCATAGGTTGACTGAATGCAAGCACGACCTCACAACACGTTGATATGCAGATCAAATAGGCCGACAGAGTTACATCAAAGTCTTTTGGAATACATCGAACTTCATGCAAACGTTCAAAATCAAAACATTAGCATAATGGAAGAATGTAGACTGATATTCCATGTGCTTGAGGTTGTTCCAGCATTCAGAGCTTTGGCACAAGAGCTTTTGACCAAATTCTGTGTGGAAGGGGAGGATCCTTCAACTGTATTCGAGGCCGTCATTCATGGAGTGCTGCTTTCACAAGCATCATCTCGTCTTGCAGCACTTTCAGCCATAGAAAAGGCATTGGACAGATTGTCCAGCGCAATGATTGCTGAGCCATCCCTTGCCCTCACATGGATTGCTGCAAATGATGTGGAATCTGAACCATGTGATACAGGCAAAATCATTTGGAAAGCAGTGAACGGAGAGCCTTCCCTTAATATGGTCAAAGAAATTTTGAAGCATTGCTCGAATGAATCTTATGATGTTCGCAAATCAGCCTGCAAAGCCCTCGGCAATCTTGTGTGCATCTTGAAATCTTCTCACCCCGGAATTGAGAACACGACTCTGGTATCAATCACTTCTGAACTGTACTCAAGCAATGCTATAATTTGCAAAAGAATCGGAGCTGCAGAAGCCCTCTCAGAGCTTGGACCAGCATTGGGTAAAAATGAGACTTTTGCATCCCTCGAGTTTTTGCTCTCGTCTGGATTCCTTGATCCAGATGCATCAGTCAGGGAGCTGATGATGGCAGCAGGTGTTTCGATCATTGATGCTGCAGGTGAAAGCAGTGCTGAATCGATTTTGCCAGTATTTGAAAAGTATTTAGACAACCCCACAGACAAAAGTCTATCAGAAAGTGAATATGATAATGTCAGGCTTGGTTCAGTCGTCTGTATAGCTGCGGCAGCTCAGCACTTGGACCCTGAGAACCCAAAAATTGTGTCAATTGTAGAAATACTGCTGGATGTGTTGCGTACACCTTCAGAGTCGGTTCAAAAGTCAGTATCAGATAGGCTTCCTCCTCTTATCAAGTCACTTGCCAAAACCAACAAACCATATGTTGAGGATACTGTATCAAAACTACTGCACAATTGTTTAGAGGGCGAGACATATGGAGATAGGAGAGGAGGTGCATATGGCTTGTCTGGCTGCGTAAAAGGGCTTGGTTTATCTAGTCTGAGGGCATATGGCATCATGGAAGCTTTGAAAACAGGTGTTGAAAACAAGAAGGACCAGAAATCAAGAGAGGGGGCCTTAATTGCCTTTGAATGTTTATCTAGCAAGCTGGGAAGATTGTTCGAGCCTTATGTCATTCAAATATTACCGATGTTGCTATCATCACTTGGAGATGGGAAGGTTGAGGTGAGAGAGGCTGCAGATGCTGCATCCAGAGTTATCATGTCCCAATTGACTGCTCAAGGTGTGAAGTTGGTTTTACCTTCATTACTCGGCGGCGCAGAGGAAAAGCAATGGAGAGCAAAGCAAGGTTCTATACAACTCCTTGGCTCCATGGCATATTGTGCACCAAAGCAATTGTCTTCCTGCTTGCCTCAGATTGTACCTGTTTTGGGAGAGGCATTAGCAGACCCCCACCCTAAGGTTTCAGCGGCAGCGAAAGATGCCATGGATGAAGTAGGATCAGTAATCAAGAACCCAGAAATTGCAAAACTTGTCCCAGTTCTCATGTCAGCCCTTGCAGATCCAAACAAATATAACAAAAAGGCATTGGATACGCTTCTGAGTACAATTTTTGTGAACACGGTGGATTCTGCATCATTGGTACGTTGTTTTAGAGTTTTTCACTGCTTTCGAGTTTTATATGGAACTATGCTGACCTGCTTTCATCTGCAGGCTCTCATTATTCCAGTTGTTCACCGCGGTCTCAAGGACCGATCTGGAGATATTAAAAAGAGGGCAGCTAGAATCGTAGGGAACCTCTGCACTTTGATGAATGATCCAAAAGACATGTCTCCCTACTTGCCAAGCCTGATGCCCGAGTTAAAGGATGCCTTGATCGATCCACTCCCAGAGGTTAGAGGTGCTGCAGCAAAGGCTTTGGGTTCCCTGACAAAAGGCATGGCGGGTCTAGAGGCAAATACTGCTGTCGACATCACGCCTTGGCTGCTGGAGACAATGAGGTCTGAAAATTCTTCAGTAGAAAGAAGTGGAGCTGCACAAGGTCTTGCAGAGGTAATGGCAGTCAAAGGTCCGACTTTGCTGGATGAAATCCTACCAAGAATATTTGAGGATAGCAGTTCCAGGTCTGCAGCCACCCGTGAGGGAAGCATCACATTATTCAAATATCTACCACATTGCATGCCTGATGAATTCCAAAAGTACTTGCCAGATATGTTGCCATGTGTGCTGGGTGGTTTGGCTGATGAGTCTGAGGGTGTTCGAGAGGCCTCGTTTGCTGCTGGCTCTGTGGCGGTGGACTTGTATGCAAAGTCATCCCTCCCCCTTGTTCTTCCTGCTGTGGAATTAGGAGCCGCAGATGCTAACTGGAGAATAAGACAATCTTCTGTGGAACTTTTAGGGGACCTTTTGTTCAAAGTAGCTGGCACCAGCGGTAGAATACAGCAGGACCTACAAGATGAGGGTGAGGGCATATCTGTGGAAGCCCATGGACAGGCAATAATTGAAGTCCTAGGACTGGAAAGGTGCGCTTGCTTTTAAGTATGATTTGAATTAATGACTAATGAGTAACATTTCTTTGGCATAATCGTTTTGCAGGAGGAATGATGTTTTAGCCAGACTCTATCTTGCACGAACTGATGTTGCGTATACTGTCCGATCAGCAGCACTGCATGTCTGGAAAACTATCGTCACAAATACACCCAAGACGCTTGTTGAAATTCTACCGATTTTGATGACACGCGTCATTTCTGGTCTTTCTGGTGACGGAGAAGAACAAAGAATATCTGCCGGCCAATGCTTGGGGGAACTTGTTCGCAAACTTGGAGAGCGTGTGCTGCCTCAAATAGTACCAATCCTGATAGATGGTGCACACGCTGAAGATCCTCTTACGAGGGTTGGAGTCTGTAACGGAATCAGGGAAGTGGCATCTAATGCATCGAAAACTCAACTTGCAGAGCATATGGCAGACTTACTGACCGAAATCCAGAGATTGTTGTGTGATGAAGATGAGAGAGTGCGCCAGGCTGCTGGAGGGGCCCTGGAAATTATGTTCAAGACAGGAGGTGGATCAGCGGCAGAATCTGTCATTCCATCCTTACTCTCAGGTCTCCATGGTAGCGAAGAGAAAGCTAACAAGTCTCTGGAAGGTCTAAGAGTTGTCTTGGGTGTTAGGCCTCAACTCTTGAGTGCAATGGTTCCAAAGCTTGTGGAGCCACCAATGTCACAAACAGATGTTGTTGCCTTGGGCGCACTCTCTGAAGTTGCAGGAGGCTCAATCCATAGTTTTTTGTCAAAAATGCTGCCACCACTCTTCCGTCTGATGGAAGAACATGATGAAATGGTAGAAGCAACAACCAAGACTCTGCTATCTGTCGCAACATCTGTTGAAGAAGATGGACTTCACCTCTTAATATCCCAAATCAATAGAGGATTTGACACGCTAGAGACAGTATATGGATCATGTGTTGCTGTGAGGCTCTTCTGCAGGAATACAAGCCTGGATTTCCAGGAACATATTGGTAGTCTCTTGAGTACCCTTGTGCCTCTCCTCGCAGATGATTCTTCTGAGAAGAATCTTGTGGCCGCTTGGGAAGCTTTATCTGCCGTAACAGGATCTATTCCAAAGGAAATGTCGCCATCATTTGTCCGAGCACTGAAGGACGCTGTGGCTGCTGCGAAAGACAGGGCCATTCGTTTGAGAGCCAAAGCAGGCAATGCAGGAGACCTCACTCTCCCTGGCCTTGTCTTGCCCAAAGCCCTATCTCCATTCGTTCCTATCTACCTTCAAGGTGTACTTCAAGGATCAAGTGCAGAGCTCCGAGAGCTGGCAGCTGAAGGCATTGGTGAGCTAGTTGAACTCACTGATGCGGCCACTCTAAAGCCATTTGTGATTCAAATAACAGGCCCACTCATCAGAATTGTTGGCGATCGATTCCCGCCTCAAACAAAGACAGCAATATTGCATACAATGGGAATTATCATGGAGAAGGGAGGTCTTGCGTTGAGGCCATTCATTCCTCAGCTTCAGACGACATTTGTCAAGTGCCTACCAGATACCTCTCGGGACGTCAGGTTGCAAGGTGCAGCTAATCTAGGCACATTATCCCGAATGGCACCTCGTCTGGACCAACTAGTCTCGGACATTTCATCAAATTGCATCTCTGCAGAAACAACACAGAAGGAAGCCTATTTATGCGCCCTTGCTGCTATTCTGGAAGAATCAGGGGATAAACTCAAGGATGAGACACAGACCAAAATCTCAGAAGCCATCATTGAGGGAGCAACCACAGCCATCGATATGGAACAGGAGAATACCATCAGATCAGCTGCAAAAGCACTTGGAAAGTACTCAGTACACTGCTCAGATGCTGAATTCGATCGCATCGTGCATTATGCCAGTTTTGGCCCACTCCATCTCCCAGAGACGAGCCTGGGATCCAGACTTTGCACAGCACTATTTGCTGCAGACGTCGCACAACTTGCGTCAAATAGGTTACAAGAAGAGGCCAAGAAGTCTGAATTCCTCAAAACAATCACAGCGCTATCAAAGGATGTGTCTGTGGATGTTCGAATGACTGCAGCAGTAAGTGCAGGCCGAGTCGTCCTTTCAGAACTTCGCGCCTCCTCTCAGGGCACCTCAAACTCTCTACCTTGGCTGATAAGTATCATTTTGGCTCATCTTGGCCCAGACCAGCACGTCGAAGTACAAAAGCAAGCATTATCTGTGTTACGAGGGATTGCCTCTGAATCCCCCACTGCCTTGGAGCCATACTTTGTCTCTCTGATTCCAACAGTCATTTCCACCACAAAAGAAAGCACAGGAGCTACAAAATTAGCTGCAGAAAGAACCTTGGCCAAAGTATTGCAGGTACAATCAGGAGACTCCCTTGCCACATCCTACCTGGCAACACCAAACATAGGACCAGTGGCCAAACAAACATTGAACGAGTCCTATCTGCGCCGTCTTGTCAGAATCAGTGACACTGATGTCGATGATTTGGTAGAGTATACCATTATGTAATCATGCTTGGCTATACAGATGTAGATTGATCGATCACAACGTTGTGTTATGTATTGGACAAATTGGTCTTGCCAGCCCACATTCGAATTGTACAGCCCAAACCCTTTCGTCGATGAGGCATGAGTTGAATCTTTTTGAAAGAGTTAATAATTTGATTTATAATTTGGATTCAGTCGATGCCTTATGCAAACGAGCACGTCTCTACGGGACGACCTTGGGGAGGGTTTTGCCTACGGACGGTGGTATGATCCCACGGCTCCACGGATACGGAAGAGACCATGGAATTTTGAGGTGGAAATGAAAGATTCTGGGGGCAATTTCACGTACAGTGACTGGAGAAGGCACCAATCGTGGTTGAGATACCTCCTTCGACCAGTGCCCCTGTGTCGTTCACTGTATCAAGAACTTCCGCTGCTGCTCATGGTGACCGTTGTCACTGTGTTTGCGGGCCTGTACTATGATTTGCTGCAATCGAAGCGAGAGGGTTGGCTAGTTCTCGTCAGTTCTAGGTACTTTCTCCCGTACTATTACCTGAGTATGCCACTGTCCTTGTTGCTGGTGTTCAAAACCAATACGTGTTTTGAGAGATGGTGGGAAGCTCGAACAAACCTAGGCGAGCAACAGAATCATCTTAGAAATGCTGCAAGATTATCATGCGCTTGGATTTGGCCCCAAGCACCAGAACTTGCGTCTCATGTTGTACGATTGATATCAGTCCTGGCACCCGCCTCTGGTGCCTTCTTCTTACATGACATCGATATGTTACTGAGGCATGCAGACGCGTTGTCCCAAGATGAATTGCGTTACGTCATTGAATCTGACCAGCCCCCAGTCGCAGTTGGCGCAATGATATCGCGATACTTGGCCCTGTCATCCCTGGACAGGTTTGAGAGGATTGCCATAGAGGACGAATTGGGAAAATTCATGAACACATTGGGTGCTTTGAATCGCTTGTCAACGATGCCCATATATCTTTCATATAGTAGAAACTGTGTGAGAAACACGATGTGGTTTCTGTTTGGATTGCCATTTGCATTATGGGAAAGTATGAGCTGGATGACACTTGTTGCTGTCCTTGGAACGACAGTATTGCTTGCGAGTATCGAAAATATAGGGACTCAAATTGAACAACCGCTTCTGGTATTGCCAGTCGAGAGGATAACGGGAAACACACGGCGGCATGTGGAGGCGACACTCAGCGCAGCAATGCACCTTGGTGGTTATTCCAAACACAGCGCAAGTCACCCTGCCGAATCTCACACGCCTCAATAATTAATATCCAAATTACATACACATCAATAGATAGAAATCATTAAAGCATTAATCCATAACCTCTGCCAGCAATTCCTCCTCCTCAATCACCCGCACACTCACATCACTCTCTGGAATAGAAATGCACAGCAACGCATACCCCTTCTCCAGCACATCGTCCCTCAACATACCAGCAGACTGATCCACCTCCCCAGAGGTTATCTTCGCAGCACAATTCATACACACACCCAGTTTACAATCATGGGGCATATCAAGCCCCTGATCCAGGGCAACAGACAGGATACTCTCTCCCTCTGGAACCTCCAACTCAGTCACGTCACCATTCTGCATCTGGAGGTCAACTTTGTACGAACTCCTTGCCTGAATAGCCATTCGATTATTGAAATTCTTTCGCATACTACCAGGGCGTCTCGTGCTCCTATTCCCACCAGACATTCCGAATGTGGGTGTCTCCAATGCCGCCACAGACATCATCTTTCGCGTAGTTCTCTGTCCCGAATAACACAATATGATATATATACTAGAATCGGTGTTATGATCGAATCGGTTCGATAAGACGAGTCGCAAGGGTCCTTGTAACGAGGAACGTCATCCAGATAGACTGGAATGCGGGTAAATAGATACATTAAAAAAAGAGTGCAACCATCACTGTGCATTCGCATGCATGGCAGAATGTTGTACAATTTCCATTCATATACATGGTGGTGTTGAATAACACCAGTTTGTAGAATATTGTGATGCAGTAGTAGTAGTAGTAGAGACACACAACTACAGCTGTTGATATGCTCATTTAAAACTCCTGAGACATGGATCCAGACTTCTTTCCACTCTTCTTTGGGAGAAGAACAGCGTGGATGTTTGGCAAAACACCTCCCTCGGCAATGGTCACACCGGCCAAGAGCTTGCTCAACTCCTCGTCGTTTCTCACAGCAAGCTGAATGTGCCTTGGCACAATTCTGGTCTTCTTGTTGTCACGGGCAGCGTTACCGGCAAGCTCGAGAACCTCAGCAGCCAAGTACTCGAGGACGGCAGCAAGGTACACTGGGGCACCAGCTCCGATTCTCTCGGCATAGCGTCCCTTCTTGAGGTACCTGGCAACACGACCAACTGGGAACTGAAGCCCAGCCTTGGCTGACTTGGTCATTGACTTCTTGCCAGAAGACTTTCCTTTTCCACGTCCAGACATGATGTAGTGTTATTGGCTGTATATAAACGAGTTATAAACTGTATTCAATAATTTGGAATGCCTGACAGAGCGAGGTTGCACGACTTTGTGTACCCAGGCCTCGACATCCCATGGCAACAAGGCCCATGAGACCAGGGATGGGTTAGACCCAGATAGATGACATATCCTGGATAGACCCATGGCAACACCCCCATGCCAGTCCCAGTCCCTGCATGACTTGAATGGCGAATACGCTGCCTCGTGTCACACATTCCGAAAACTATTGTTTCGTACACAGGTCGTGAATAACAAATATCAACTACAATGGCTCCAACATCTGCTAAGAAACCAGGAAAGACCGTCAAGGACGGAAAGAAGGCCAAGAAGTCAGTGGAGAGTTACAAGCTCTACATCTTCAAGGTGCTCAAGCAGGTGCACCCAGACACTGGAATCTCTTCCAAGGCTATGGCCATCTTGAACTCTTTCATCGCTGACCAGTTCGAGAAGATTGCCTCCCAGGCTGCTCAGGTAGGTCACTGCTGAAGGAGCTGCATGTCATTTGTCTCGTCAGTTTCTGACATGTATGTATATCGCATTGTGATGCAGTTGTGCCGTGTTAACAAGAAGCCAACTTTGACGTCCCGCGAAATCCAGACTGCTGTGCGCTTGGTCCTCCCAGGAGAGCTTGCCAAGCACGCCGTGTCTGAGGGAACCAAGGCTGTGACCAAGTTCACCTCTGCCTAAGCAGCAGGCTGTCACTTAAACTTGCCCATCGGCATACAATATACAATCAACTGGTGTTTATTCAACACCACCATACAATACCATTGGAATGCGTCATGTCTTTTGTGTCCAGTACAAGCCCATCCCACAGTTTTTTCAAAATCTACAACCAAACCAACGTTTTTGATACAAAGCCTTTCAAGATTGTGATTCATAAAGTACATCTTCTTATTGTAATACACAGATATGACAAGGGAACAAATTTCCAAGAAGAATAATGGTGGTGTTGAATAAACACCAGTTGGTTGAAAATGATTGCAGCAGCTGCTGTAGACGCCTCGGAGACGCGTGCTTATGCTCCGAATCCGTACAAAGTGCGGCCCTGTCTCTTGAGAGCATAGACCACATCGAAGGCAGTCACAGTCTTTCTGCGAGCGTGCTCGGTGTAGGTGACAGCGTCACGGACAACATTCTCAAGGAACACCTTGAGGACACCACGGGTCTCCTCATAGATCAATCCAGAGATACGCTTCACACCTCCACGGCGAGCCAAACGGCGAATAGCTGGCTTGGTGATTCCCTGGATGTTATCACGCAAAACCTTTCTGTGGCGCTTGGCACCACCCTTTCCGAGGCCTTTACCTCCTTTACCACGTCCAGACATTGTGTTGAATGAGAGTTGAGTAGGAAAATATAACTCTAAAGAGTATTTTTATATTTGAGTGTCTGTGCACGGGGCAGAGCTCGAGACTTGAGTAGTTGACACCTTGGCCCAAAGACACGCCATCCCGACCTCCCAGGGTCACCAGATTTATGTATCTGGGTATGGGCCAATACAGCGCAGACATGGGTCTGCCCCTCTGAAAGGGAGCTTGACCGCTCAGATAATACCCATACCCGGATAGGTGAACTCGCCCAATCGCGCCTGTTTTCATCGAGGTCTCCAACGTTCATATTCTCCGTCCTCGGCTAGCCTCACACAGTTTCAAATACTACTTGAACCTATATTATCGTTTAAAATGGCAAGAACAAAGCAGACCGCTCGTAAGTCCACTGGAGGAAAGGCTCCAAGAAAGCAGCTGGCCACCAAGGCCGCTCGTAAATCCGCTCCAGCAACCGGAGGGGTGAAGAAGCCACATCGTTACAGACCAGGAACTGTCGCTCTTCGTGAGATTCGTAAGTACCAGAAGTCTACTGAGCTCTTGATCCGCAAGCTCCCATTCCAGAGATTGGTTCGTGAGATTGCCCAGGACTTCAAGACTGACTTGCGTTTCCAGAGCTCTGCTGTGCTCGCCCTCCAGGAGGCTGCTGAGGCCTACTTGGTCGGATTGTTCGAGGATACCAACTTGGCTGCCATCCACGCCAAGCGTGTGACCATCATGCCAAAGGATATCCAGTTGGCCCGCCGTATCCGTGGAGAGCGTGCATAAGCTTTATTTGATAAAGCTTGACAGTCTGTACCAAGACTATTGACTTTGACATAT
Organism: Picochlorum costavermella; assembly: GCA_011316045.1. Classification (NCBI taxonomy): domain Eukaryota; kingdom Viridiplantae; phylum Chlorophyta; class Trebouxiophyceae; genus Picochlorum; species Picochlorum costavermella. Next base: position 1,493,224 of record WKLD01000003.1, on the reverse strand, counting down.
TCAACAAACTGGTGTTATTCAACACCACCAATATATTCGTGATGGAAATGTTGTATCACTACCCTTTCCTCTCTTGCAAGAGGACACAATTGGGTGCATCTACACGTGTTCAGGTGTGAATATGATTCTCGGCCAAAAGTAAACAATACATGTAGAAGGCCTATATATTTTACATAGACTTTAAAACCCAAATAGTGTATACATTTCACATACAATGCGTTATTACAGTGGGACAAATGGAAACTGACGCAACATACATGTGCGACTTGGATTTTCCATTCTGCGCCTGTATACGAGGGACACGGCCTCTAACTTTGCTTGAATGATGCATGTGCAGTTATTATTGCAAGTATAGCGGGAATCATGCGCTGACCACAAATGTCAACCTGGCAACAGCAGAGAGGAGGCGAACAGACCACTCTCTCATCGTTGATACGCAGGGTTCTGGTGTGGTGATGAAGCTGTATGCCAAGGATGGGGTAGATGTGGTGTATGTGAAGCGGGAGAATGGTGGAACAGAGAGGCAGTATAGGGTGATGATGGAAGATGTTCCAATTGGGTACAGGAGTGAACCACATGGCAGGATGTTGTACATATTTGATGATGCGTTGACAACGTATGCGACGGTGGATGCCATGGATGGGGAAGATGTGCCTCCAGTGCCTCCTTGTATTGCGTATGATGATGGGCATGGTTGTACTAGAGTGAGGTTGCAGGTGGTTGATGGAGGCCAGAAGCAGTCTGTTTTGAAGATTTCAGCGGATAGCGTGTGTATACAATTGAAGGAGAGTATCGTGAGTAATAGTGGGATTGATGAATTGATGGAATATGTGCGCGAGATGCTAGGTGTGTCATTAGGGCGTTTGAGGCTGCAGCAGGGGCATGATCCAAAGGAAAAGTTCCTTCTCATAACTGGTATGCAGGCTGTTGAGGTGTTTGATAGGTTGAGAGCGCATCTGAAGAATGAATAGTGTTTGATTGATTTACAAACAAATTCTGAATATTCATTGTTATGATACATTGTGCTTTTATTGAATGGTTCATCCACCTCGCAAGCGGAGCACCAAGTGCAACGTAGACTCCTTCTGGATATTGTAATCTGCCAAGGTGCGACCATCCTCAAGCTGCTTACCAGCGAAAATGAGACGCTGCTGATCGGGTGGAATGCCCTCCTTGTCCTGAATCTTTGACTTGACATTTTCAATCGTATCAGACGACTCTACTTCAAGGGTGATGGTCTTGCCTGTGAGGGTCTTCACAAAGATCTGCATTCCTCCTCGCAAGCGGAGCACCAAGTGCAATGTAGACTCCTTCTGGATATTGTAATCTGCCAAGGTGCGACCATCCTCAAGCTGCTTACCAGCAAAGATGAGACGCTGCTGATCGGGTGGAATGCCCTCCTTGTCCTGAATCTTTGACTTGACATTTTCAATCGTATCAGACGACTCTACTTCAAGGGTGATGGTCTTGCCTGTGAGGGTCTTCACAAAGATCTGCATTCCTCCTCGCAAGCGGAGCACCAAGTGCAACGTAGACTCCTTCTGGATGTTGTAATCTGCCAAGGTGCGACCATCCTCAAGCTGCTTACCAGCAAAGATGAGACGCTGCTGATCAGGTGGAATGCCTTCCTTGTCCTGGATCTTTGACTTGACATTTTCAATCGTATCAGACGACTCTACTTCAAGGGTGATGGTCTTGCCTGTGAGGGTCTTCACAAAGATCTGCATTCCACCTCTCAAGCGGAGCACCAAGTGCAACGTAGACTCCTTCTGGATATTGTAATCTGCCAAGGTGCGACCATCCTCAAGCTGCTTACCAGCAAAGATGAGACGCTGCTGATCGGGTGGAATGCCCTCCTTGTCCTGAATCTTTGACTTGACATTTTCAATCGTATCAGACGACTCTACTTCAAGGGTGATGGTCTTGCCTGTGAGGGTCTTCACAAAGATCTGCATTCCTCCTCGCAAGCGGAGCACCAAGTGCAACGTAGACTCCTTCTGGATGTTGTAATCTGCCAAGGTGCGACCATCCTCAAGCTGCTTACCAGCGAAAATGAGACGCTGCTGATCGGGTGGAATGCCCTCCTTGTCCTGGATCTTTGACTTGACATTTTCAATCGTATCAGACGACTCTACTTCAAGGGTGATGGTCTTGCCTGCAAGCATCCAAGTAAAACCCATGCTAAGAACTCCAAACAGCGTACGACACACAATACACAACAAAGACACCATACAATACCCCGAGCATGCCCCAACACAGCAAACCGAGAGCTAGAACCGAGGCGAAATTCAACAACACAAGGTCAAGGCACAAAGCAACGTACCCGTAAGCGTTTTAACGAAAATCTGCATGTTGAATATCTAAAATACAAACAGAAATGCCCGTGATGCCGTTTCCACTCCTACAAACACAGAAGAAGACTCATCAGAATGTGACAAAACGAGATACACATGTCGAGGACCAAAACCCAGTGGTCCCAAGCTCACAATGCCCGACCATATCAAATACAATACAACCTAATGTATTTTAAGCGCAGTCCAAGTGAGATGTGGCCACCAGGGAAGAAAACACCCTGGCGCGTGTGGTTCTCGAATCTCAAACGCGATCACAGGCTTTTCCACTCAAACAAAGGATACGTACGTGACTGCTATCGCAAATTACAATTACGTAGAAATATATAGTTTACTTTTGATTTGAAATGCCTGTCGAGACCGAACATGTACACGTTGTAGAACAAGAATCAACTGTCCAGATTTCTTAAAAAACACATAAAATATTTATGAGGGATTCAACTCACTCATTCTGTTCATCGGACAGCTCTGATACATGAGAGTGAATATCATCCAAGCTATGAGCAGCAGTGACTGCTGCAAATGGTGGCGCAAGTGCCACCTTTTCCTCATCTTCTTGGACCTCTTGTGGATACACCTCTCTCTTGGTATGGGCGACTTCAGAAGGAGATGGAGACTCGACCCATAATCTCAGTCGTTTATTGATCAACTCAAACGATGTGAATGTGACTGCTGCTGCTGGAGTGGTTCTCAGTAAATTAGTGAGGCATCCTTGATAAAATCCTAGCAATCCACCATCGGCAATGATTGTTCTACATGTTGAGGCCAGGCCTGAAAAGGCTCCAGATCCAGACACGTGCATTCTGGACCGTACAACCTCGTGCGGATAGGTTGCAGTAGATGCCACCATTTTACTTGCTGCAGAGGTGAAGACTAATTCCGGCCTGTACACGAATTCAAAGGGTTGTTATGTTTGCAACAAAATGCATGTGTGATGAGGCATGCCAACGTACAATGTAAGTTCACCGTCACTCTTTGGGTCTCGTGCGATGCGTCTGTTTGATAGTTCCTTTTTCAAACTCTCATACAGGGGGAATTGAATGACAACGTGCATGACTCCAAACAACGATGGCCCTAACCCACTGTATAATCCTGATATACCCTCTTCTTTTGTGATTCTTCTCAGGGCATCAATCGTCCCCTTGTAATGCACCGTGTTATTCTTGCTACCCATACTAATACCTAAGGTTTGGGTCTGAAGCCTCGTCTTCACGACCCATAACGGATTTGTGATCAACATGGTTGCCGCACCAGCGCCTGCTGCAGCAATCATATGCACTCCAGGTCCAGTGCTAGAGTTTGGAGACAGCCTCATCCCCACAGCCAACTTTAGCCGTTCATACACAGTAAAATACACCGCCCAATTCGGTAATAAAGCGAACAATGTAGGGTTCAGACCTCGATATAATCCTCGAGCCCCTTCATCCCTGAGTATTTTAGATAATCCACCTGCACAGATGGACACACATGATGGTTACTGCCTCGTCGCAACGTGCTCTTTCGGTACACCATGACATACCTCCAATACCCTGATGGGCCAAAGCTGATCTACTTTGTACTTGCAACCTAGTTTTCAATACATCCAGAGGGCAAACGACAGTTGCCGTGATAGCACCTGCACAGACACCCAACCAAACAGTGATCCTCTATTCTCGCCCCCAATGGATTCTTCTACCCATTGTATATCATACCTGCTATCCCTCCAGCTATAGCAGTGGATATTTCAGGATCATTTCGCAATCCTCGCTGCACGGGCAGACACGTGAATGAAAGAGGTCAGAATGCCAGGCAGTGGCCAAGAAAACGCATCTCGTACCCTTATTCTCTCAACAAGATCCATAACAATCAATCTACTGTGACTATCAACACCATCTGCGCACAGGGCTGAAAGATACGCAGTCTACTTGTGCTGGTGGCACAGGCTGGGTCGTCTTTGTATACTACAGAGGATGGAATGATTAGTACAATATTAGATTACAGGGTACAAGGGTTGATCATTTCTGATGTATTGTGGAATCAGTCGCCTTCATCCATCTAGGTCCACTTGAAGATGCTTCAGTGGAGGATTGCTGGGTGCTCTTCTGCTGGGATACCACGCCGAGTTCAGGGGGCTTCCGGGGATCGTATGTAAAGGTTTTGGTGGGATAGTGGTCCTGTGTATGAGAGATGGGTTCTTGTTGGTTTCCAAGACCTGCTCTGAGGGGCCCAGGTCCCATGTAGGCTTTCTGGGTCATTTCTGTAGACTCGTCCAGGTAGCTTGCCTCGGAATCAGAGCTGTCTTCTTCTGGTGGTAGTGGTCTTGTGAGCTCTAATACCGGCACTGCGAGTTTTCTCTCAACAGGCTGGTCGCTGTCTCGGGGGGATGGTAGTGCAGATCCATGGGAGCTACCACCATCGTGTGAGGATGCAGGCTGGCTGTGTAATAGCCCCCTTGCTTTGTTTAGAATTCCCTCTCCGAATAACGCGCGTTTCTTCTGCAGTTCTAAATGTTCGCTATTGTCTCCGTGTGTAACGTCATCTCCTCTCTTGTGTTTCTGTTGCTTCAGGCCAATTTTTGCCAAGAGCCCTCTGTTGTTTCCTACATCATCTGCTCGTGATTCTGGAATCTCTATTGATGATAATGAGGGTGCCGCCCCGATCATCAATTCTTTTACTTTTCTCCCCTGTAGACCAAGCCCACTGAAGACAGCGCTCAATATTGCCCTCTGCTTGACATTGGACAAGAGATCTCTCCATGTCCCATCCAGATTCTCACATGTGTAGCTGTTGATGACGAGAACTCTGTCTTTAATACCTATTGGATAGCCTTGATAGGTGATTCTCATATGGGCTCGATTCAATTTGACGTATTTGAATCTAGTGAGGAGCCGCCTGCCCATTGTCTTCTTCCTGGACACTGGGGAGCTCTTCTTTTTGGAAACAGAGGGGGGAGTCATGGTTGCAGATTCCGAGCGTGCTGATACATCACTGTCTTGTTTGGTAAGAGGAGACAATGCCGGCTCTGATCCATCGGGCCTTGCCATTGGAGACATTCTCATGGAAGATGACTTCCTGGGGGAGTCAACGGGACCCATCTCTGTGTTCCTTCGCTGGAGTTTCTTGCTGCCCACTGAATTTGAGAACGCATCTTGCCTGGACTTTTGATCCTCTTTCGGAAAAAAGTACTCCCAGCACGCTGTGGCAATTTGCTCTGTGAGATGCAGGCTCAAGGGGTGTACAGTGGCATCCAAGTGCTCGTAGATGTTATATGATGATGTTGGTGGCCCCAAGGTGGAGATCAGTCGGATGAATGGTTCTCTTTCGTATGAAGATTCGGGATTCCAGGTGGTGAGGATGACACCAGCTGATGTTGCTGGTCCCTCTGGAAGGACACCTGTTGCATCCAGAATATCCAGTCTGTGAATCATGAACCTGGCTGATCCTGAACGGTCTCTGTTTCGTCTTCGATCAAACACTACTTTTTTGATAGATGCTTGTACGAAAGGTAACCTGTCTTGGCCACAAAGCTGCCATACCACACGATTTAAAATGATCAACACTCTAGATGAGTTCTTGAATTGAACCTGTCTCTTCAAGCTTTCTTTCACTTCACACAAACTCTTTCTAGCAGAATAGTAAGCCTCAAGCGCTAGAAACGCTTGTTCTAAATTCCATTTTAAAAGAAGCGTTGTATTTGCATGCAACTCGTCTTGATACATGGCTGAGGATTGGGTCCCAATATCAGGGTGCGATGCACTGTAGGTTTCTGTGATGAGTTTGCGCAAGACATCTGATGGCTTGGGCTCCGAGCGGTCCAGCTCCTTCAAGTAATTGTGTTGCATGGACACATCCAAGGCACCTGAAATGGGCAATGGCTCCTGCTTTCGCCAAACATCAGCATTCCCTGTAGGGTCTAAAACACTGATCAAATCATCAATCTCATTTCGAATGGATTGCAGCTGTCGACAGGATGCTTCAAAGAGCATTCTATGGGTAAAGATAGCATCTGTATCATATTCAGTTTCCTTTGCCAAGTTTTTCTGATGGTTGCATGTTCGAATAGTTGGGCCAGACGTAATCAGGAAACTGACGACATCGATGAGGACTTCGAATTCTCTTCCATCTAGAATAGCTGCTATCTCAGGTATCTGCAATGGTATGATAATAAAACAGCCAAATTATAGAATAACACGCATGTGGGCTAAGACAATGCACATACCTTGAGAATGAGCTCCTCTCCCTGTCTATGTGTCTGCAACCCACTAATGGATGGTAGAGGTGTATGGGTCCTCCGACTCGTCATCGACTTTGCACCTTGCGACTTCGAATGTCGCAAATTTATGTTGATTGGATTGAAAATTCGCCGCCAGGTGGAATGGTTGTCTTCCACCGCAGGCGCAATCAGCTCCTGTGCATCATCAATGTCCAGCCAAGAACTCACTGCATGAGAATCCACAGATGGCAAAGAAATGTATGCTTGCACATCTTCCATGTCAAGAGTGGTGATATTATAGGTGATGGAAGAGCTATGTTCAGAGATCATTCCCCTCAAAATGGCGGATTTCGAAGCAAGCAGAAGTCGGCCAAGATCTATACCAGCATCACGATCCCTCTGTAAAGCTAGTTGTAAATTATGTACCTCAACCTCGTACTGCATTTCACTATTGGCGTCATCTAGCGCTGTCGTCATAGGTAAATTTTCTGCTTCAAGAGTGGCACTTTCTTGTCGATCCAAGTCGACTGTGCTCTGAGGGGATGCTATTGGACTGGAGTCTCCTGCTGCATCTTTCTGTTGCAACAGGAGCGAGAGTAGTTCATTGTTCTCCGTTTCAGCAGACCGCTCACTAGTGTTACTGAGTATTCTATTGATATTCTGCTGATCTATATTACCCGCTTCAGGAGACTTTGCGCTAAATCCACGGCAGGAATAGATAGAACGGTGGTGTGGCTGCTGGTGTCTGGAGAAGGCTGCAATCAAGTGTTCGACAGTCGCCCATATAGCGTCTCGCATCTCTAAATCTGTCATGAATTGACAATTATTGATCTTAACCTTCAATGGTTTCCTTGGTTGCGTTCCAAATGGATCATGCTCTGCAGAAATACTGTCTTCACCGGATCTAGAAATGCTGACATGCTCTGCATACCAATGTGAATCGCTCGACATCATATCTGAATCTGAGGACGGCGATCTCTTCTCATTGTTTGATATAAGTGCTTTTAATAAATCGCTTGATGAGGGAGATGAGCGGCTTGCTGAATACTGAGGAGTGAAATCATGGCTATTGATGGAGGATATTGACTTCACAGATACATCCTTCAATAACACCTCCAGATGGCGCAGTTTTGTCCTGTGTTTTGTCTCTGGTGCTCTCTTGTGTGATACATGTGGAGGTAAGGACATGAAATTTGGCACTTCCTCATTACAAGACCACTTCATGTTGAGAGAGCCACAAGTAGTTCGTGCTGATAGCCCACCACCTGGATCATCCTTCTCCAAGGTAAAATGCACCAGCTGCAAATCCTTGGAATTAACTGAAAGTGAGAGATTACTCAAAAGCTTTGGAAGTCCTTTTTTCTTCGCTCCTCTAGGCTTCCTGACAAAATATGTTCCTCGGCGGACTTGGTTCTTAATGTGCTCAGGAACTGCCCATTCCTTTATAAATTTCCTCCAGAAGGAAATTATCTCACCTCCAATAAATAAACATGGGTGATCCCTCTCACTGCCGTTTTGAGAAAATGATACATCAATCGAGACGTCGAGTGAAGCAGCTTTGAATACATCAGCAACCTACAAGGACAACAAGAGATCAGTTACTAGAAAATAACAACATTTTTCCAGTGGACGAAAGGCAACGTACAAACACAGGGCATTGCTCTGAATCCAATGCTGAAGCAAAAATATGATGGTTATTAGGGGATCGACCACCAGGAAGATTCCATTGAACACCAAGCTCAGTTCTCATATGATGAACGTCCACCATTGGGAAAGCACAGAGGACTCCTCCATCTTGCTCGGCTGTCTTTCGAAAGAGGACACTTCTTAAACGAGATGCTTCTACATCTAGTTTTCCTGATGCTATCTCAGCATGAAGATCTTCCATATCCACCTCTAGCCTTTCTTGGGAAGTGCAAAAGGCAGCAGATATGCCTGGCACCAGGACAAGGTTGAAGTCATTTGACCTCACAGACGCAATACCTCTCCAGAAATATCGAAGATCGTCCCACCAAGGCACTGCAGGTGCTCTTTTGCTCGAGTTCTCAGGGTCACTTGGAACTAACCTTTTGCTCGTGATGCCCATCAGTCCCATGGAAGGCTCAAATCCTGGTGTGAAATATACTGAGGAACTGCGGGACTGGAGCAATATATCTGTATACACCTTGAAAGGGGCACAAGTGCCTTTCAAAGGCGTCGATATCGATGTCACATGATGAACCCCTACGAGCACAGCTCTGTCGCAGACTTGGGGTGCTCCAGTTGCCTGTTTGCAGAAAGCGACTGGGCCGTTGATCTGTAGGTCTGTGGATTTGTACAATGGTCTGTTACTCCCCCCTATCTTGACGGCAGCATCTCTAGCTTGAAGTTCTAAGTTGAACATATGCGAAGATCTGAATACAATATCGCGAGAATCTGCATCCAGCCCTTGCACAAAGTTCAATGCTTCCTCTGCTACCTTGTCATGCGGGAGCATTTTGCTATTTGACTCTAATCCGACTGTCATTCCTCCCAATGCGACTTCAAATATCTGTGGATAAAGAGATCCTTCCGGATAAGTCTTTGAAGATTTGACGAAAGAATTCGAATGCATTGTCATGACAGCTTTCCAAGGCTTGGATGTCTTTCCAGCTTTCAAAGCTGGTTCATCCTCAGGCTCATCTTTTAGCCCAACATGCTGCCCTCCAGCAATACTATTTTCATTTACTCCTGAATGGAGAGGCGATGATCCCGCGTTGGTTGCCAAGGTTTCTGACATGAATGCAGTATAAGCTTCATCCCACATCTGTTGCAATAGATTTGCGTTTCGTCTTCTTGTTGCACTGGATGCATGCCACTGTTCGAAAGGATGGTTTTCAAACATAAAGATACCGTCATTGATATTAATACGATACCTTTGAACACGCGGGATTCCATCATCCTTTTCTCTAGAAACTGGACCTGCTTGCTCTTGGCCTTCCTTTTGTATATCGCCTTGTATTGAGGAGACTATGGATCTGCACGCTTTCACGTAAATTGCTGCCAATTTGAACGTAGGGCCTGGATCTCTATTATATGGTACAATAAATTTGACCAGATCAACCTCCGAGTTCCAGGTTTCCACAAGTGCATCTCCATCCTCATGGAAATCTCTGGAAAATTGTGCATCCTTCAGAACAATCGTATCGACACCTGCAGTATGCAATGATATTATCTCACAATAAGACTCGAACATGATCTATCCAAATATTCAATGTACCTTTCATTGATACAGCAGCATCCATGAGAGCCACAGAGACTTGGTATTTACCCAAGTTCATGCCAATCTCCAGTTCGCAACCTCCTAACCAAAAGGAAATCTCCCTATCTGACGTCAATGGCAGACAAAATTGGGCAGACTTCGCCAATATAATTGTTTTCGGTGTCTTTCCGTGGGAATTACGCTTGGAAATCCACTTCTGGTCTGGTCTATCTGATATTGAGAGATTTTTGAGTGACTTGCTAAAGTGAACCATGCTTATTAATGCTTCAGCGTCACCGTAAAACTTGAGCGGAGCAAGTGTTATTGTTCTTCTAGAGCAATCATCGCTATCAAGCATTTCAAGTGCATCTAGAGCTAATGGAGTTGATCGAATGGACCCTGCCATCGAGTCAAAGTCAAGGCTAAAGTTTTCCACACCAGGACCCTCATAATGGATAAGTTTCAAGGCATTTCCATTTCCCTGGCAATTACCCCCAACATTTTTGGAAAGAACAAAGCTCTCAGCTCTCAAAGCAATGGCTGAATCTACTGAGGTGTCCCTCTTGACACTAGAAAATCTCTTAGACACCTCATACCGACTCACAATGGCAACATCAATGGATGTCAAATCAACGCTCACCCCTAACAATAAACTCTTCTCCGACATGGCTTTCGCCTTTGATTTTGACCTAAAATTTTCAAGACTGGATGAAACTGAACGCTTCACCTTGCAAAGATTTTGCATCAGCTGTTCAGATAGCACGCCTGCTAACGATGCAACACACATTGTGATGCTCAAACCTTCACCCTGCCGCGAGACACTTCCTTTAAAAGCCTGTGTACTTAGGACTTGATTCAAATCATTCTTATCAGAACCTTCAGAATCTGCCATCGCAATACCGGCAACGGAGTATTTGATTGCCAGGCCTTTCTCCTTGTCATGCTCGGCTACACAAGATGCCGAGTCGATGCTCTGATGCAATATACAAGCAGTTCCATCAAAGAACTGAAGAGAACTTCCATTCCCGAGAGACAGTGTCACTATCTTCAATACATTGGTAGCTTTTGGCACGGAACGCATGTCCAAATCAGTGTCGACTCCCTTTTCCTCGGAAGAACTAGTCTTCACACAAGACACCCATTGCTCAAGTTGACAATGATTGAACTTTGTGTGCAACGCCTGTAGATCTAAACGCGCATTGATTTCTACTGCCTCTTCGCGATTATCATGCTTGTTGTATTGTGTGACTAGAACATGGCATGAGCAGTCTGACCTAGAACTCTGGCATTCGAGCACCGGCATGGCTGCCTTTGCAGCAGTGCTCAAGAGAATATTCTCCCAAACCAACGTTGCTTCTATGCGCCCTCTATCATCACCCCTCCATGGAGTGGTATGGCAGTCAAATGAAATTCTTTTGACTTCCACCTCATTTCTACAACCAGCAATCGGTGATTTCACCATCATAGACCTGATGTCAACATCAATTGACATTGCTGGCAGGTTCTTGCCCAAAACTCTCTCAAACAAGCTTCTACTCCCCTTCAGTTCTTCAGCATCAGGATACATATGATTGGAATGTCTCGTACGTTTGAAAGAATGCAGTAGTGCTTCCAAATCTTCCAGGTATCTCTTGTCCGAATTCACTCTGATGGTATCCACGCTCACAGACAATTTCTTTCCCCGAGACTTCCTAGACATATTCAAGAACGAATACAAGGGCTCTGCGCATTCCAAATTCATCCGATTTACCTCAATCATCCCCCATTCGTTCTGAATTTGCTCATCCACAATAACCTTTGCACCAGGGAACACAACCATATTCTCAAGCACCATCTCCTCCCCTGGTCTCTTGGCATCCACCCCAATTCTCTGTGCCTTCAAAACCGTCACATTGCTCGACGTCAACACCTCGACATCATTCAAATCGATAGAAACAAGAGGAAATATATTTTTAATCAAAAAGTTTGCTTTCGAGGGTCGAGCACGCCCCACAAAATCATGATTCCTAGCCTCCTCATGCTCTTCCATGCGCACATCCTTCCTCAGCCGAATCCTCACCCCCACAAACCTCACATACAACCGAAACGACCCCAACAAGGAAAGAAACTTCTGCATAGCGTTCTGCCCATCCTCATCCTCCACCTCCTCCCCACCACCACTCGGCACCCATCCCAGCTGAATCCTCCTAAACTGAGCCTCATCAACGGGACCCTTCAGACACGTCACAAAAACTTGCGTCGCAGACTTCATCGTCAGAGACTCCATCTTGAGTCTCAAACCTTGTCGAGCCGCCAGCATGCTCACAAACACCGCAAGAAGACGGGACCATGTACACCAAACCAACACTCCCACCAGCACCACCACCAACGCGAGTACTTTCAGGTACATCTTCTCTCGTATCCAATCAGATAGCCTTAATTATATAAGAAAGTCTATTACATAGTACTACAATGCCTTTGTAGAGCTTTCTGTGCCTCACAGGCCCGCACAGTCTCTATTCTGCGAATTTTCAACGAACGACCAGTCTGATACCCTCTCTGTATGAACCGATGATATCCCACCCAAGGCCAACCTTGTCTGATTCCATGTAAAATACTAATTAAAACTGCTGCTCGTGCGGGTATCTGTCAGATATGATTGACAATTGTCTCATGCGTCCTTGCTTGGTCAATGTTTTATTTACAGAAGGGAATGGCCACGAATTCATCAATGGTCGTCAGGAGGATGTGGTGCTTGATTCCAAATAATCATCAGTCTGTAGTAAAGGAACATGGGCAACTCAGCAGCCAAGGGCGAGGTGTTGCCAGTAGCCAAGACTGAAGACTCTTTTCTTGCAACTGCAGCAGGGGATGCGCTCGTCTTGAAGACATTAGAAGAAAAGGCGGCATTGATCGATCAGAAATTAGCTGAATACGAGAAGCGGGTGGCGAATGCGCCTGATACAGGGGTGGGTGAGTCGAGCAAGGTCCTGTCGGCACGATATATTGCAGAATTGAAGGAGCTTCGAAAGGTACTGGTGGATGCAGAAAAGGAGCAGAATTCGTTACTGGAAAAGGTTACAGAGCTTGAGACGGCGAACTCAAAATTAGAATACCAGGTGAAGCATTTGAAGAAGGCTCTGCAGTGATATCAATCAATCCTGCATCTCCATTCTTTATTTCTTTTTCATAGAAGCATACATATCATCAATGACCTGTTTATATTTCCTCTCGAGCTGAGGCCTCTTTGGCTTGAATGTTGGGGTGAGGAGGTCATTTTCCACACTAAATTCCTCTGTTTCGAAATGGAGGTTTTTTATCATTTCAAATCCTTTGAGCTTTGCATCAGTTGCTGTCTTTTTGAGATCCTGGAGCATCTCTGATTTGGCAGACTGATCGTCGAGGTTTCGATCGGCCCTCCAGGAGGCTTTGGGTACGACAACGGCGACCAGGAATGACTCTGTCGATGTGCCATAGACCCAAATCTGCTCCACATTGTCATTGCGGCTGTAGACACCTTCGATATATTCTACAGCAACATACTCCCCTTGAGACAATTTGAATACATTTTTGATCCGATCAATCACGTTGAGGCATCCCTGTGACGTGACGGTGCCGATATCTCCTGTATGGAACCACCCATCTTCATCCACTGCTTCCTTGGTTCTCTCTTCGTCCTTGAAGTAGCCACTGAAGAGCATAGGGCTTCTTAGCAATATCTCACCTTTGGGTGGATGTGCTGTCGCATCATAGTTCAACTCTGGCACGGATTCCAATCTGAATTCCATTGGACGGAGAGGTGGTCCAACAGAATGCGCCATGCGTGGATCTGGAAGCATGATGAATGATGCTGCGCATGATTCAGTCAGTCCATACCCTTGAAGAACAGGAGCAAGGCATACTGTGCAGAAAACTTCTACATGTGCAGCTAAAGGAGCACCCCCAGATACAATGAATCGCACATGGCCACCCAAGGCTTTCTTCAACTTCTGAAACACTGTGGCATCGACACCAAATCCACTAACTGCATGAGACACACCATTCTTCAACAAAAATTTCTTCCACGAAAAGCCACTGTGGAACAAAAATTGGTTAAGCGCTGAAGCCTTGGAGACCTTGGCCTCCACTCCATCACAGACACGCTCCAATATACGGGGCACTGCCATGAACAGCGTTGGCTTGAAGGCAGCCACATCGTCCATCAACTTCTTGACACTTCCTTGCCAGTATCCAATAGAAGCACCAATCGCAAGGGCAAAATCTTCGATCAATCTGTCAAAGATGTGAGCCAAGGGCAGGTAGGACAACATACTATCCTTCTCAGACACATGAATGTTTGTCTGCTCTATCATATCGATAGCACCCGCAACCCCAGATACAATTGCACGATGACTGATAAGAACTCCTTTTGGTGTCCCTGTTGTCCCAGATGTGTACATGATGCACGCAATATCATCTGGAGATGGTGGAGTCTCCTTCTCCAGAGGATTCTCTCTGCCGATATTGAGGAACTCATCCCACGTGTAGACAAACATGCCATGCTTCTTGATCGCATCCATATCATCTTTCTTGATGTCTGATCCGATGCATACAATACCACGCACAGTATCTTTGATTGCTGGACAGATTGTGGCAAACTGACCCAGCTTATCCTTGTGAATAACTGCAACTTCCAACTCCGAGTGCTTTGTGATGTACTCAATCGCTGCCTCTCCGAGAGAATCATACATGGGTACGATAGTAGCATTAATCCGATCGCATGCTCGAATCGTTAGCATCCATTCGACGCAGTTCACAGACCATACACCAACCTTTGTCCCAGCCCGTACTCCTTCATGGGCCAAAGCACCACCAAACGTCTTTGCCAAATCACACGTCTCTTTGTATGTGTAAAATTCATACTCTTTTACTCCCCCCTCGGCATCCAGCGGTCTCCAGCCGAGACACTTTCTCTCTCCAAATGTCTCGGCAGCATCAGTAAAGAGCTCATACATTGTTGTCAAACCTCTCACTGTCGTAGGAAGACCATCAACACCAGATTTATTTCTGTAGACTGGACTTTGACTGGGTTTACCATCGCAGGCCTCCCGTGCTGGTTCCACTTCGACGGTGACTGGCCCAATTGTCTTGAGTACCTTTTTCTTTCCCTCGGTCGTCATATTTGGGTTTCTCACTTGTAAATAGTAAATAATAATTTGAAATTATGACTATGTTTACTCGGGGTTGTGTTGTAGAGGTTTTGATGGGGATGAACGAATAAGGCCCATAATCTCGATACGGAAAAGATGGGGCTTGGATTTATACAGGCTTGATTAGCGGGAAACACGCTTCTTTCCTGTGTCGGGTCTGCAGGCCACATCGGTTTGTTTCGAGTGTGGCAGGCGCCATGGCAGACTTCAAGAGACCAGGTCCTCCACATTGTGGCCATCCATTCAGCGATGACCTTTCTACCCTATACCATATTCATTGCTGGTGTTCAGCAATCCCCCATGAAGGGAGTTTATCAGAGTGTTCGCCCTGCTTCGGCACAAGTAAACTCTGATGAGGATTGGTGATGTCTCTGGGTTTGTTATAGTGTTTGTCTCTCGAACAGTGGATGCAGTGGCACACTTCCAGGTGGACTCATTGGGGCAGTAGAGTATGTGACACTCTTGTAGACAGTCACATGAATGGGTCCTACACCATGCTCTCTACTCATTCCAGGGACGTCTGGGATGGGACGAAGCTGCGTTTTTTATTCAATACATCCTCTTATATCAAGAAGAAGAGGATGATGTGAATCAAGGAATCACAATGGACTGACCTGTATAGGTTTCAACATGGATGAATGAACTAGATGTAAGAACATAAGAGGAAAATTGCACTACGTGTCAAGGGAGTATTCAATTCCGCGACAATATAATAAGTGTTTTAATTTAATCATGAGAAGAAGAGGACGCCTTATGAAGATTCCCTCTTGACCTTGTGTACAGTTCGAAGCTTTGGGGCCTCCTCCTCCTCCTCCGGCTCTTCGACAATATCAAATGCTTTCATGTGCACAGAGCCATTCATGTTGCTGCCAAGGATTCTCACAGAAGGATCTTGCAAATTTGGTCGGAAGTGCGCGCCTGCTCTCACAGAAGCCTCCGAGTTGTAGATTCTGCCAGCACGCACTGACATGTCACCAGAGATGGGAGGACCACCAGTTTCAGCTCGGATGGAACCTGACCTGTTATAGTGTCCGAATTTGGATCCATAATCGTTATCATCTTCAACAATCGAGTCCTTGAAGTGTAAGGATGGGTTTCTTTGCATCTTGGCTGCCTCTTCAGTGAGGGGCACTGTTGCAGGCTTTTGTACCTGGGACACGTCCTCTGCAAACGAGACCTTTGACTTTCGCTGTGGCATAGATGATGGTGGTTTCTTGCCACTCGCCTCAAGCCACGTTTCGGTTGCGTATAATGCTGCACCAGTCAAAGCATCTCTGAGCTCCTCTGTGAGCCACTCTGGCACGGTAAAACGCGGTGAGGCATTTGAAATCAAACCAAGTGCCTCGGCCATATCCAATTCATCCAAAATAGATGATATGGTTTCATTCTGGCCAGCATTCAAGTATGATATCGCGGAAGACGCTGACCTGACGGAATCATCCATTCTTGCCTCCTTTGCAAGGGTTCCACTTCCAGAGCTACCAAAGCACGCACAGAACATATTCCCACTGGATTCGGTTCCGCCCATGCCTTTATTTGATCCTAATTTCATCGCCAGACCTGGTTTCGCAGTAGCAGCCATATCCTGGAAGGTAACATCATTCGGGACAATATCCACCACAATCAGGGAGGTGTCATCCTTGACATTTCCATGCTGTTTGATGATGTTTGAAATAACCTTTGACGGAGCTGCATCAATGCTCCATTTCCGTGTCATCATGGCTGCTTTCTTTTTCTTTTGAAACGCATCCCACACACCGTCGGAGCCGATCAATAGACGTCCACCACGACCACACACCATGACCTGGGTCACATATCCATATGGGATGATTGAGGGACCAACATCAAAGTCACCAATAGCACGTGAGATTGACAACCCACCAGGCCACACTCGCAATGGCCCCAAGCCATTGTTATATGCATCTGCAGGACCACATCCAGACATTGATACCGGAGCCACCACGGCTCCAGACAACTCCACCCGCTTCCTGTCTGCCTTGTTCACAGCCACTCTGTGGTCACTGGTCAGCCGTATGAGCTGAGAACCGGTATCCAAGTAGGCATGCGAGTCCCCAAGATTCACAGAAGTCACCAACCAATCAGTCACAATAATAATGGTAGATGTACAGCCAGCGTGAATCCCACGAGCAGCAAATGTACTGTTCAACTCCACAAGCGTGATGACCAAGGCTCTCTGAATCAGTTGCCTCCACTCATCGTAATCCGCATGATTCGGGGGAGGAGGATTTCCCCTTGGTAAATGCTTCTCCAAGACAGTCAACACCTTGTCCGCAGAATGCCGAGCAGCATGCTTTCCATTATGGCCATCAAACACACAGAACAACGAGTACTGTGACGTTACATGCCCACAGGATGTACAGCTATGATGATGAAACACGCCACTCCCGTCTTCTATGCTCTTTGTACCACAGAATGACTCGTCCCCTCTCCCTGGCCACGCACGTTTATGCTCCAAGAAGACGATATCCTCTCCTTTCAGGTCCGTCTGCCCAACACAATACGAAACCTCGGGATGATAACAACCCTCACTCCCCTCCCTCGACTCATCTGTCGTCCCATTTGAAATAGTTGGTTTTAAATAATGATTATCTGGACTCATATCCACCGCATGCTTTGATTCTTTAGTTTCCAAGCAGGTTGTGCCGTTCATAGGGACAATTGATTAGGGCTTTCAAATATGTTGATTAAATACATGTAATACCATATGTGAACAATGTATTTGTATAATGTACGTTATTAGAAGTTTTAAATCAGTCTGGAATGGGTATTTGCATGTGCTCGTGCGACATGGACATGCTTCGGCGGACATGGCAATGTGTGGAATGGTCCCATTGTACATGTCATTTGATGGGAGAGTGAGACAGTGGACGCGAGAGGGCACTGAAACCCTAAGGATGTAGGGTATGGTAGATGGTCGACGGCATGACATTGCACACTGGAATGGTCGGCCTCCTGGCTGCTAGATGTATTCAAAGAGCACAATGTGTCACGGGAGACGGCACGGGGAGCGTCGAAGAAGTTACAATGCCAACTCAAGATTCAATGGTACAGTGACGGTGTGATTATGATGGGGCTCCAAGGTATGCAGAGAGTCTCAGGAGATCACTGAAAACGCCTCCAGCGGTGACAGCAGCACCAGCTCCAGGACCACGAATGATTAAAGGTTGTTCGTTGTACCTTTCTGTGGTGAAGGAGATGATGTTGTCACTTCCACTAAGTTGGGCAAATGGATGGTCTTTTGGATAACGTCTCAATTCCACGCTACCCGATTTATTCACTGGATCTACGACTCCAACAAATCTGAGGCATTCTCCAGCTTGTTCTGCCTCGTCGAGGAGCTTTTGCATGTCTCCATCAAACTCTGGGAGTCTTTCGATATACTCTGCAGCAGAGGAGCACGATTGCAGAGGCTCAGGCACCAAAGATTGGATTGGCACCTTTTCTAATTCCAAATCGAGTCCACATTCTCGTGCGAGAATTGTCACTTTTCTGGCGACGTCCATACCAGCCAAGTCATCGCGTGGATCTGGCTCTGTGTATCCAGCTTCCTTGGCTGCTATGACCACCTCACTGAATGTGCGCGAGTCAGTCCCAAAGGTGTTGAAAATGTACGATAACGTGCCTGAGAATATTCCTTCAATCCTTCTGACCTTGTCCCCTGATCCAACCAGATGTTGCAAGGTGGCAATGACTGGCAGACCAGCGCCTACGGTTCCTTCATAGAAGAAATGTGTGTAGGATGACCTCTGGTATGCCTTCAGGGCTTGGTATTGAGCCAAGTCTCCAGAGTTTAACTTTTTATTTGGTGTAATCACATTAACTCCTTTCTTCATCCAGTTGAGGTACTGCTTTGGTGGTTCATCGGATGCTGTGCAATCCAGGATCACTGTGTTTGGGACTGAATTCCTGGACAGATGCGTTGCAAATGCATCATAATCCAGTGGCTCAGACTTGGTATCCAAATCATCCTTCCAGGCATCCAAATCAATACCGGAGTCGCTAAGAACCATCTTCTTTGAGGTGGCAATGCCAAGAATACGAATGTCGACGTGATATTCTTCTGTCAACTTTTGGCTCTGCTCTTTGAGTTGAGACAGGAATGTCGAGCCAATCAATCCTGGGCCCACAAGACCGACTCCAATTGGAAGGGACTTTTCGTAGAATCTGCTATGAACCGCACGAAGAGCTCTGGTAGCATCATCCTGACTGACTAAACACGTCACGTTGTACTCCGAGCTTCCCTGGGCAATGGCCTTGATATTCACATTGGCTTTTGCCAAGGCGGAGAAGAAGGTTGCAGACACACCAGGCTTGTTGGCCATACCGTGACCAACAGCAGACAATACGCAGCATTTTCCTTCCGCATCGATGCTTTGGATTCTACCCGAAGAAATTGCATCGGCGAATCGATTGCGCAATGCCTTGACAGCACCCTTGGCATCTGCTTCACGGACTGCAAAAGAAACACTGTGCTCCGACGAAGCCTGAGAAATCATGATGGCATTAATATTTGCATCTCTAATGCATGAAAAAATAGCTGCTGCTGTACCAGGAACACCAATCATGCCTGCTCCCTCTACATTTACCAGGGCGACGTTCTGGATGGAAGCAATACCTTTCACCCCAGAACTTCCCGAAGAGGCATCCTCCTTGAAGTCCCGGCTGATTTCTGATCCCTTTGCGTCTCTATTGAAAAAGTTCCTCGTATTAATAGGGATATTGAATCGCATAGCAGGAATCGTAGTCCTTGGATGCAAAACCTGTGCCCCAAAATAGGACAATTCCCATGCCTCATTGTATGTCAAATGATCCAGGCATACAGCGTCACTCACAACCCTTGGATCTGCTGAATATACTCCATCAACATCAGACCATATTGTAATCTTTCCGCTCCTGAATAAGGCACCCATGATTGTCGCAGAATAGTCAGATCCATTCCTCTTCAGGGTTGTAACCTGCCCTGCTGGCGTCTTGGCGATAAACCCTGTGGCGATAATTACGTCAGGGGCTCCATGCTTTCCACACCAAGCATCCAAATTAGAGTCCGACTTATTGTAATCAACGTCCACAGACAGACCATCAGCCGTTGGTGACACAACCAAGACATCTCGTGCATCCATGAAACAGGCATTCAGACCCAATTGACGGCAACGAGCTGTCAACAGTCTCGCACACCACAATTCTCCGTGACCAACAATAAACTCCTCATAGGCCTCTGTTGAGATGCCAGCAATGGCAATAGCTTTGAGCATGGACGTAAGGTCTTGAATATCAGTGTATAGCCCATCCAAAAACGTATCCAGCTCCTCTCCTTTGCCCAACAGAGCTGTTGCAGCATCAACATGCTTTTCTTTCAACTTTTCTAAATCCTCCACGAAAGACTGATCCTGCTTCGACGACTTGATGGTCATATTAATCAGCAAATCAGTCACCTTGGTAGGAGATGATGGATGGCTCCCCATCGCACTCACCACCGCCACCTTGCTCGTGGCCTCCCCATCATCCCTCAAAAACTCAGCAATATCATTGATTCTATCAGATGTCGCCACACAGGTTCCTCCAAACTTGTGCACCTGCAATAACCAGTACAAAAGGGCTTGACTGCAAGTTCCTCACACCCACACCCAAACCACCACATACCTGCCAATGAGATCCTCTTGGGCACACTGCTGAAGAATTCTCACCAGATGGAGTTGCAATAGCTGCGCGTACGAGGACAGCGTCGCCCACTCGTCTCTGGTTGCGATGGCTGCCGGCAACTTTTCTCAACCCATTCTGAAGCACCACATTTGGCCTGAAACAGCTCACGGTATTCACATCCTTCTTTTTTCTCGCCGATGAATGCACAAGCGTGCTATTCAAGCAACGAGCGAGCAACATGATAAAGCCTGAGTGCACTCTGTCCGTGGAGTCGACTCAAGACGTCTTTGTTTTCTCGATGGATTCCTCCTTTTCTGCTTCAAAATAATATGATTGATATATGTATGTGCGATCCGATCATGCATTGTCCTTTTTTGGTCACACAGTATGATCATGGGGTATCCCTAACACAAGAATATATCACAATCCCTTGATTCCATCATGTTACAACAACAGTACAGGGTTTATTCGTATACATCATTCACTCAAGTGTTTCCTTTCATTCGCAGCCAACCACGCAGCATACATGGCCAATACCCCATACAATGAATCCAGCCCCAGGGAGGGACCATTCTCATTGGTGAATACGTCAATGAAAATCTCCACCACGAGAATGGTCCCCAAGGCGGCAAAAATATACAACCGTGCTGGAGACGTGGCTTCTTCTTTTGCAGGCTCGATGACTCGTTCCCTCGACCGTCGACGCATGTCCTGATCGACCAAGTCATCATCATCATCATCATCCTTTTCATATTGATACAAGTTGCCAAAAAACTGCCCCTCGTTTCTCCCTTCCACCATATCCTTCTCCCAATCTTTAAACTCTCTCGATTCCTGCTCCATAGCTTCCCTCCGCTTCCTCAACTTTCTCTCGTACTTGTCTGCCTCTCTCTGTATATCAGCCAGGGCTGCATCAAATGCCAAATCTCCCCTCAGCTTTGCCAACTCTGCAGCCCTATCCATCTCAACCTTGGCATCTTCTGCCAGTGCCCTGAGCTTATTACTGCTATCTTCTACATGTTCATCCAAATTTCTCTTGGCACTGATCTCGAAATTCAGGGATTTCACCAAATCTTCTTGTACCGAAGATGAGGGAGTAGAATCAGGCTGATCATCGTCAGCACTGGAATTCTCGTCTCCCGAAGACAGCGATGATATCGATGAATCCCTCCAATACCGACGATGATTGGTCATACCAGGCGCTGAAGGAGAAATGCTCCATCCTCCGTGATGAAATATGTATCTCTTGTCCAACGTCACTGACACTTCAGTCCTCCATTTCATCCCAGAGCCACACTGTGTCCTCCTAGTATTACAGTGTATATCTGAGACTGCAGAATGGGAGACCAGAGTATGCAACGAGGCCATTCTGAAGACACGGACGATGATTTGTTGTTGTGATCGAGAAGGAGAAAAAACAAGACTATCTACCAATCCGTTATCCGAAGACCATGATTTTTTTAATTCCGAATTCCGAATTGAACGACTCTGATGAAACTCCTGGAAAGAGGTACACAGAGCCCGTGTCTAAATATTCAATTTAGGGATTCTGAGATCTCTAGAGATCTCTCAAATTGGGGTTGAGACAAAGTCCTTTCCTGAATGAGTCTCAATCGAAATTTTTACGCTATAGCTATGGGTTCTCTCGGATGGAAAAAGTTTGACTTTTTCGATGCATCTGTTGTCCATGGGAGTACTGGTCGCAAGGGAGTAGGAGGAGAGTCGAAGCCAGTCCAACATGGCTGGAATTCCTCAGAAGGAGAGCGGATATGCTCTGTTGAGCGCCTGGTAGCTGATGAAACGAACGATGGATATTTTTGGGTTGGTTCAACGACGGGTATGGTGTATAGGATGCATGTTGAGAATCGGTTTGAAGCTCAGAGTGATTATGGGATTGATAAAGCATTTCCAGTCCTTGAGGAGGAGGGAGCCCGTGTGGTGTATTTAGAGCATATACAGCCTGCTGGTATAGAGTGTCTTGTTGCTGTGGGGGTGCATGATAGGGAGTCTCGTATGGATTTTCTGTGTTGGGAGGTGGAGAATTTTGCAGTGGTTCCAAAGCAGGTTGTGTCTTCTCGGGTGTTTCGATCTGTCAAGGTGCCAGAGGGGCGTATCACGAGCGTCGATGTGGCATGTGGGGGATGGCCACATGTGTATATTACAGTTGGAACGAGCGTAGGGGGGGTGTATGTGTACTCCTGTGCAGATGTTTGTAAAAAGGGCATGGCATTTCAAATGCCGTTTGGGCATCATGTGATTAGAGGTGGGCAGGAGGTGGTGGATGTTCATGTGGTTAGGAAGGAGAGAGATGAAGTATATGTGTACGGAGTGTCTGGTAGTGGGGTGATTGGGATTGATGCGTTGACTGGAAGGGTACTCATGGAAGATGATATCCAGGCTCGTCCTGAATGCTCTGATGTGAACCAGAAGGGAGAGTTGGTCATGTGTAATACTGATGGTATTTTTTATTATACTATACATGATGGGAGAACTGTGGCTGCTTCTATCAAGGGGGAAAAGGAGAAGATGGTGTGCTTTGGTGAGTATGTACTGGTGTGCTTTTCAGAAGAGAGCGTGGTGAAGATGTTGCATGTGCAGCGAAAGATTGTTGCATGCAGCATGCAGCTTGATCCACCCGTGAGGGTGTTGTTTCGGCAGAGTATAAATAATAGGGAGTGTTTGATTCTGATGGATGGGAATGAGCAGATGCATAGGGTGTTGGAAAAGAGCCCAGAGAGCCAGATTGATGCATTGTGTAACAATAGATGTTTCACACAGGCGCTGCGTATGTGTGAAGGTCGAGGGGAGGCGCTACAAGGGGAAGCTAATCGGCGATATGGTGATTATTTGTTCGATAAACGTGACTTTGATGCCGCGACGGAGGCGTATATTCGAACGATAGGGTTCCTTGAGACGTCGTACCCCATCCAGAAGTTGCTCAATGCTCAGCAAATACATAATTTATGCACATACATTCGGGCGGTTTTTGATCAAAAGATGGCATCAGGAGATCATATTTCATTGTTGATACAGTCGTATGCAAAAGCAAAGGCGACTTTTGAAATAGATTCATTTGTGGCTGAATTGTGTGCCATGCATAAAGATTATCGGTTTGACACTGATGCAGCCATTGCCGTCCTCCGGGATAATGGACTCATACAACATGCGCTTGATATTGCTCAGGCGTATGAGAAGGATGAGATGTATGTTTCCATTCTTTTGAACGAGCGGGAAGGTTTTAAAACTGTGCTCAAGTATCTCCGGTCAAAACCAAGGGAATTTGCAGCCAAGGAGTTGACGCATCATGGGAAAGTATTGTTGCAGAAAGAGCCGGTTGATACGACTGCGTTACTAATGGAATTATGTTTACCGCCAGAGGGGGACTCAAAGGATGAATTTATTGCTGATCTGGCAAGCTTTTCGCAATTGTATATTGACAATCCTCAAGACTTGCGATATGCATGTGAAGCCATATTGGCAATGGGAACCCTAGATTTGCCCTCTAAAAAGAGTCTGTACCATAATCTTTTGGATATTTACTTGAGTTCAGATCGCAGTGACGCTGATATGGACGTTGCAATGGATCTACTAAAACGCGGGTGGGTACCAGGACATGAGCCGGAGTATGATGCTGATGTTGTACTTACCAGCTGTAGACACCATGCCTTCCACCAAGGCCTGATATTCATCAATCTCATGCTACATCGGTATAGAGAAGCAATTGCTGTCATGGCAGAAATTCATGACTGGAGTGGTATTGTGCAAACATGTCAAAAGCATGGAGATGCTTCTCAAGGAGGCGATTCAATGGTATGGCATGATGCACTCGTGCGGATGGCATCACCTGCTGCTGGCCCTGGAGGTGAAGAAGCATTGAAGACACTCTTAGAGCTGGTCGAAGAGAATGCTATCCTACCTCCATTGACAGTCCTGAACGTTGTAGCAAAGAATCCTCATCTCAAGTTGGGGCTGGTGAAACAATACTTTACCAACCTTTTTGAATCCGAGTATGAATGTATCAAAGACTATGAGAAGGAGATTGAGCAGATACAGAAGAACACAGAATCACAGGAACGTATCCTCCATCAACTGGAGAATGAGCCCACTGTATTTCAAGCAACAAAAGATTCTCAAACAGGTGCACCCCTAGAGCTGCCACTTGTCCATTTCATGTGTGGACATTCGTTCAACGTAAGAACACTGGGTGATCAAGATGCCCCAGAGTGCCCTCTATGCTCAGAAGACCATTCAAGAATTCGGGAAATGACAAAAAGCTTTAGGGCAGCATCTCAAGACAAGGATTCATTCTTCAGGCAGCTCAGGGCTGCCGATGACGGCTTCCATTTTGTTGCCGAAGCATTCGGCAAGGGCTATCTCAATCATTGCGACGAATCCCCCAATTCCATGTAACACTGACCATCTTGATCCTCTCTTCTTCCCAGGAGCTCCTCTCGAGAGGTCAGATTCCAAGATCTTCGTATCCTCGCGCACATTGTCCCTCATACTGTTTGCAAATGTTTTTAAATAACAATGATAGATAGAGAATGGAGCGAAGAGTCCAAACGATGGACATTTGGTACTCTAAAAGAGGTCGTCTCTGAAGTACCAAAAGGACCTGACACAGTTGCGCTGCATGGCGGATTACCCCCAGAGGAGAGCTTTCCGATTCAATCAATTCAAATTAAATTATATAATAATGAGATCGTGGAAATTCCGGCGTCAATGAGCCAGCAGCAGTATAATATCAACGCGTATGGTTACGAGCCTCTCAGAGCTTGGTGTCAGGACCACACGAAGAGCCAGCATACATGTTCCAGTGTGCATCGCACCATGGTGACAGACAGTACAACGCATGCTTTAGATGTAGTGACATCGCTTCTTTTAAATCCTGGTGATGCGATTTTGATTGAAGAATTCACCTATTCTCATTTCATTGACTGCACAGTGGACAAGAAGGAATACCAGTCTTTGGCAGTGCCAATGGACAATGATGGCATTATTCCCGAGGAATTAGAGCGCGTCATAGAAACACACATAGGATCAAAAGTTAATGGCACGGAATGCAATGGAGTGCATTCCCGGGCTGTGCCAAAGGTGCTGTACCTGATTCCGACTGCCCAGAACCCCACAGGTGGGTCTCTTCCAAAGGATAGACGAGTAGCCATATACGAAATATGCCAAAAATATGATATCTATATTATCGAGGATGATCCATATTACTATCTACAGTATACAATAGACGAGTCGGAGCAAAATCAACCAGGATTGACCGGACTCGAGTCCCATAGCCTGCTTCCATTGGATGAAGATGGACGAGTCATCCGCCTTGATTCTTTTGCCAAATTCCTAGCACCTGGTTTTCGTCTAGGTTGGGCCACTGCATCGGAAAAAATCATTGAAAAAATGGCAATGCAAATTCAATCCGAGACGCTTGGGGGTAACATGATGAGCCAAAGCATTGTTGCCGCCATGCTGGAACACTGGGGATACCATGGCTTGGAAGCATACGTCAGAAGAATGCAGAAACTCTACTCGGACAAGGCCGCACTGACAATACATTCTTTAGAAAAACACATGAACGGTCTTGCCGAATGGAGAAGGCCGACTGGAGGAATGTTCATGGTATGCTGCGTCATGACAATAATGACAACGATGATGCAATTCACTCTATATATACCTATACATGCAGTGGCTCAAACTTCTCCACGTGTCCGACGCACGGGGCGTATTCATTTCACTTCGTAAACAGGGAATCATAGTTCTCCCAGGATACATATCACAAGTAGAGAAAAATCGCAACGGCACCCCCATACCCTGCCCCTACATTCGCATATCATTCAGCCATGCCTCCCATGCCGCCCTCCAGCACGGCATCGAGAGAATGAGTTCCATTCTCCGCGCACAATAAATACATTCACATTCGCATTTCTAATAAATTGTTACACAAACAATTATTTAAAACAAAATTTTACTGGGCATTTGCCGTAGCCATGAGCTCGCTTCCAATCTTGTCCAACTGTCCCTTGACAGACAGATCAATCTGAGAGGATCCCCATTCTACAACAAATCCAGCGACAAGGCTCTCATCAACCACTGGCTTGATCTTAACATTTTTAGATTTCGTAAGCTCTTGAAGCTTCTTGGCAATAAGGAACTGCTGCTCCTGCTCCAGCTTGACAGCAGAGCGGAGAACAGCAACCTGTGTATCGGTCAGCTCGCAGTACTTGCTCTCGAAAGCATCACACACCTCGGTAATAGCATCAATACGATTCTGATCGATCAAAATATTCAAGAAGTTGACAGTGTACTTGTTGAATCCAGACTCTGATGCCATCTGAGCAACCATCTGCTTCTTCTTCTCCTCTGGGATCGTAGGGTTGGCCAAGAACTCTTTAATATCCTGGCTATCCTTCATCACAGTGCTAATAGCATCAATATCAGCATGGACGGCATCAAGAGCTCCATTTCCCTGAGCAGTACTCAACAGAGCATTGGCATAGGCAGTTCCAACGGCTTCGTACTCGATCTGTACACACACAACAATCACATCAATCCAATATATAGAATTAATACCATTCACCCCCGCCCTCGATGCCTGTGTTTGGAAGTTACCCTATCTGGCAGCACAGACGCCGACCTGCTGATTCGTAGCAACAACAAGGAATCCGACCATACGACCATCGAAGGTCTCTTTTATACGACTATCATCAGTATTTGAGACGCATCGTTGCATGTGATGGAAATATTCTGACCAATTCAGACATGGCGCTGCCTCACAGGGCTACCAAACCAACAAGGTCCCCTCAGGGACACACATTCACCCTCCATAGCACTTAATAGTAGTACTATTATCTATAGTAGAGCCTAGACGTACCTTTGCCATGGTCACTACCCTGTGAGCCCTGCGGGCAGTCACAGTGCGAGCGCGGACAGCGACTCCACGCACAAAAGCCTTGGATGGGGCAATGTGAGTTCTCATAGAGGTCTGCATTGTGTTTATTGTCTAAGAGAAGGGCTGCTTCAAAAGAAATATGTCTGCAGGAAGGTGGATGAGACACGCTTATCCTGGTCGGTGGGATGGGATAGTGTCCAAAGTACTTCGGGATGCGTAGAACTTCCGTAAATACATATATTATGAATTTTCTCTGTGTGACTATAGATCGCGGGCCATTCTTCGGTCTATCTACAAGATCAGCAATCAGAATGGGATTGAGAGCGTGTTGTTATTATTCTTGTTCTAGTACAGCCGTGCGGCTGGGAGATAACGCACGCTGGTCACATAGAAGAGTTTGTAACACAGAGAGGCTGCGGAGAGTATCCTGCTGTGTCGATCTTGGAGTAACAGGGACGAATAGAAGATTGATTGTCAAGCAAGGAAGGTCGGCGATGGTGGGAGAGAGTCGAAGGATTGCAACTCATGCCCACGTTCAGGCTGCTGGATCGGATGGCGGGGTTGGGGAGACGTTGCTGTGCTCGAGTTTGACAGCATCTACGAAACAGGGGATGATTGAAGAGGCGAGGGAGGCCAAGGAGGCTGGCGCGGATTCCGTGGAGTTGAGGCTTGATTATTTGGTGGATTTTGATGCTGGGAATGACTTGGAGGGGTTGCTGAAGGCGATTGATCTGCCATGTATTGTGACATACCGGCCATTGTGGGAGGGTGGAAAGTATGGAGGGGAAGAGGCGCCTCGATTGGCTGCATTAAAGTTGGCCATGGAGTTGGGAGCAGCGTTTGTGGATGTCGAGTTTCTGGTGGCTCAGGTGTTTTTCGCTGCATTGAAGGCAGAGAATAAAACATATCAGACACAAGTGATTGTGTCATCTCATGATTATGAGAATACTGCGAGCGATGAGAAATTGAGGCAGTTGGTTGCTGCGATTCGTGGAGTTGGTGCAGATATCGTCAAGTTTGCGACGACGGGAAATGACATTACGGATGCAAATAGGGTGCTTTCTATTGTGCGAGAGGCATCGAAAGATGGGCCTGTTATTGGATTGTGTATGGGGGAAAAAGGACAAGCGACCAGGATACTGGCGCCAAAATATGGTGGGTTTTTGACATTTGGGGCGTTGAGTCCAGAGCGGCAGACGGCGCCGGGGCAGCCAACAATTCATCAGTTAGTCAACCTTTATAGATTGAAGGAGCAAAGTAAGGACACAAAGGTTCTTGGGATTGTGGGAAATCCGATCGGACACAGTAAATCTCCAGCCATTCATAATGCTGCTCTCTCCCAGGGTGGCCTAGATTATGTCTATGTTCCCTTGTTGGTCGATGATTTCGACGCGTTTATGGAATCATTGCCCGATTCTGATTGGGTTGGGCTTGGGGTAACGATTCCTCACAAGACAGCTGCATTGGCTGCTGCAGTAGAGGCAGATGATGTTGCTCAGCAGATTGGTGCCGCGAATACTCTAGTTCGATGCGAGAATGGTGGATTTAAGGCATTTAATACCGATTGGCTCGCTGCTATATCGTCTATAGAAAACGCAATGGATGGCAATTCCGGAGAGTCTCCGTTGAAGGGTAAAAAGGTTGTGGTTCTTGGTGCTGGAGGTGCAGGAAGAGCTCTTGCATTTGGAGCAGCATCACGAGGTGCCCATGTTGTTATCGCGAATAGAACCGTAGATAAGGCTTCAGATCTTGCCCGTCAACTTAGTCCTGCAGGAGAAGGTGTGTCCTTGGCAGATTTACAGGATGGAAAGGTCAAAGGGGATGTTTTAGTGAACACAACATCAGTTGGAATGCAACCACATGATGATCAGTCACCCCTGCCTGAAAGCGTTACTGCAACATTCTCGGTCGTATTTGATGCCGTGTATACGCCATTGCATACCAAACTGTTGCAGCATGCAGAAAAGGCTGGAGCAACCATAGTCACTGGAGAGAAGATGTTTGTAGGACAGGCTGCTGAACAATACCATTTATTCACTGGGGAACATCCTGACATACAACTTATGACAAAAATTGTTCTAGGAAAATGATAGAGTAACAATTCTTCTAATTTATCATAGGATGTATTGTGCAACTATTTTGGCATTGCCTGCAAAATATCCAACAATGCAGCAGGATCATTCATGACCTGCGCGGCAATTTCCGATGCCTCATTCTTCTTTTCATCATCAACTTCACCAGTGTTTGTCTTTTGTTCTTTCTCACCAACATTATTCGTTGGAGGAGGCTGATTATGTTCCACTGTGGGCTGCTCTGACCCATCAACATAACTTCCTGAACTTGGCAGCACACTGAGAGCACCCAAGGCAGAATTATACTTTCTATTTTCCTCTTGCAACAAAACTTCCAAATGATCGATCACAGCCTTCCGTGCGTCCATTTCATCCTTCAAAGCCTGCTGAAAATTCTGGAGAGCACCAACGTCTTGGCCATCCGACCCATCATACATCTGCTCTGCCTGTGCCCGTTTTTGATGAGAGGATGCTGCCCGATCTATCTTTCCCATCAACGACTGAATATACGAGGGAATACTTGGCTGCACTGTATCATTCGTCTGAGGTGCAGACTGACGTTTCCCCTCTGCTTTTGCTGCTTTCACATACCTGTCTGCATCCTCCACAAACCCCCTAAACTTTGAACTCTTACTTCCAAACACCTGCCGTTTCTCCCATACACTGATTAATTTATCCACAGATTTCTTCCCCGCATCATCAGCCTTTTGAAGAAATGCAGCAACTGCTTTTGGCAACACTTTTAAAAACTCTTGCACATACTCTGGACCCTTTTTTCGACTGCACACATAAACACACCAGTATCACCACTGTTAACAATAACTAACGTGGATGCATACAATTCTCTTACCTTGTCTGCAGGACATCATTCGCCAAGTACAGCAGAGACAACTTTTTCTTCACAGAAGACTTGGAAAAGTATGCTTCCCACCACATAACAACCTTGCTGGCTTCCGATCGCCACAAACATATCCAACTTGAAGTACTCTCAATCGATTCTTGGCTATTTGTCAGTTTATCCATACGCTGAACGAACGATCCTTCGTCACACGCCATGTTTGCCCCTCAATTCCTATGGAATCTCACGTGCTAATCATCAACGCTTGAAATCCCTACCAAGAATATTTTTATTTATTTTTTAAGACCACTCACGCCTGGAAGAATGCACGTATAGATGGAGAGTCGATGGAATAGTCGGTTTCTCACAAACATCGGTCGTATGGCCTTTTCGACCGAGACCTACGAATCCATCTCCCTTGAGCCAATGATCAAAGGCACCAGAGCAACAGTTGGCCCCTCCAAACTAAAAGATAATAGACACAATAATGACGACACCTTCATATGACGGTGACAAGGCGATCATAGAACGAGAAGCGGGCACGGGGAGGCAGGAACAGCAGGGTTCTACTCGCCATGCAGGAAGAAGGAGGGAGAT
This sequence comes from Picochlorum costavermella, assembly GCA_011316045.1. Classification (NCBI taxonomy): domain Eukaryota; kingdom Viridiplantae; phylum Chlorophyta; class Trebouxiophyceae; genus Picochlorum; species Picochlorum costavermella. Next base: position 1,462,233 of record WKLD01000003.1, on the reverse strand, counting down.
TATTCTCGACGAAGACGACTGGATAGCTGCAATGGAAGGTATAATAGAGAGAGACTTTTTCCCAGATTTAAAGAGTCTTCGGGAACGCGTGGAGGGACTGGAGCGAGATACCCCGGGGGAGCTATTGTCTTTCAGGCAGAGAGAAGCAGGCTCTTGGGAGCCAACCCCGTATGGGCTGGATTCAACAGAGAGAGAGACGTCCGTAACAGCTCCCAAATTGACACTAGATCAGTTTTTATCTCGATACACGTCCGAGGATAATGCGAGTTTCCGTGACATACTGAATAGGTCCAACGCTGTGCGTAGGGAAAAGTTCAAGCATCTCTGGCAGCCTCCTAATCCATGCACCCAGAAGAAAGCTGCTGAGCGTTTGACTGATGGATATGGAACGACAGGTCAGGGAGAGGATACAATGATTGGGTGGAAGTACAAACCTGTCAACATGCTCATGTATGATGGCTCCAGCAGGAACAGTCTGCCATATTCTTCGAGTGAAAAGCCGCGTAGCGTACAGAATGGGGTGAATTATAGGGCCACACATGCACATACGGATACATCTGGGGGTGTCGTGTATGGTACTCGTGAGGAGGGTGCCACCACATCAGGAGCAGATGTGACACCTCAGGACTACAGTATCATGGCAACACCAGTAATTGAGCCAGGGGTTGATGCAACCCCGCTCATGACATGGGGTAAAATAGATGCCACTCCTCAGAGGCTCGATCATGACGATGTATCAGGGTTTAAAGTACAGCAAACTCCAACGCGAGAGAAACTCGCTCACAGCCTGGGAGGCAAGGCATCAAAGGCAATCAATAAGAGGTCCGGGTACGGTACCTCTCATGCCGCAAAGCTTGTATCGAGAGCTCTATCACAAAGAGGATCGGCAACTCCCATGTCTCCTGCTGCTCGCCGACTTGCTGGACATATGACCAGAAAGAGAGAGACTGATAATGCTCTGAGGGCATCCTACTCTGCTGGTCACAAGAGAGGGAAATAAACTCGCCTAGACTCCAAATGAAATGTATGTATATAATAAAATCGACATTTTAACAATGAATCTGTAAGAATTGCGTGGTTTCACGACGATGAAGGGGCATGGTTTCCAGCAAACGCCGGGTATTGCGTCACAAAAGAGAGAAGATATCGAATCTGGGGTAACAATGAAGATCAAAGGTCCATTTGGGACTAGAAAGCGGCGGAATAGACGTTGTACGCTGCCATTGAACGTTTTGCTGGTGCGTGCGGTTATCAACAACTTTCCAAGCTGACACGTGGGTAGCCAATTCCGTATTCTTTTTGGAGTGTAGGGGACATTGGGAGTATTTATATTCTTTGTAATGGTTGGGAGCATGAAACAGTCGAGGGAGAATGGTCTAGGTGGGGCAAGAGCAAAGGTTGACACTGGTCAGCCCACCTTGTTCACGTATAGAATCGTAGAGGAATACGATCACGACCCAAATGCCTTTACTCAGGGGTTTGAAGTTCTTAGAAGATGTAATGGATCGGGTAAGGAGTGCAAAACATCGTTTATTGAGTCCACAGGATTGAATCACAAGTCTACCGTGCGTGAGGTTGATATTGAGACTGGGGAGGTGGTGAGATCGACGCAGCTGCCAGCAGAGGATTTTGGGGAAGGGATAACTCGATTAGGGAATACATTGTATCAATTGACATGGCGGTCGCCTAAAATATTTGTGTATGATGTCGACAATTTTGATCACCAGAAGATGCGCAAGGTGTGTGTTTGGAGTTGAGAATGTGTTTTAAAGAGGACTGCATGACATCGTCGTATACTGTGGTGGTGTAGACATCGTTGAAAGATGGATGGGGTGTTACGAATGATGGCACGAGCTTGATTATTGGGGACTCCACCCACGTGTTGTATTTTGTGAATCCATCCACAATGAAGACAGAGCGTAGCATTCCAGTGACAGGTATGTATGTGTCTTTGTATGAAATAATTGCAACCAGACTGTATCTCACGAATATGTATGCAGATGATGGTGCTTCTGTGACATGGATTAATGAATTGGAATGGGTAGATGGGCTAATTTACGCAAACATTTGGCAGCGGGAGTGCATTGCTCAAATAGAACCAACCACGGGCAATGTTGTTGGGTGGGTGGATTTGTCCGGTATAACGAGTAAACTCATGGCTGATATGCGTGCGGCAGGAAATGGAGGGCATCATATTGATGTTCTCAATGGCATAGCCTGGGATGATGGTGATGGAAAACTGTACATCACCGGCAAGCTGTGGCCCAAGGTGTACCAGATAGAGCTTCGGCCCATGTACGTCGACTCCAAATCCATAGATGTGAAAAAGATGACTGCGCAAGTTCGGCAACGATGTATTCTTCCACCAGGAACAACTCTTTGATTGAATGATAATTACAATGTTACATGTATTTTTTACGCACAAGATCCCTAAGTTGCCGCATTCTTTCAATAACTTCAGGATTCATCAGAGAGGAGGCCTGGCTCATCATTGTCGCCGTGCTTGTTTTCGACGTATCATACACAGTCAAAATATTCTCAATCGTATTCATCAATGCATCTGGGGTTGTATGCAAGTAGTCCTCGCGTGTCGTCGAGAGATCCGCACCAGGTTGAAATGCCTGCTCCAGCAGCGACATGCGCTCAGACTCACTATCAACAGAGAGCAAAAACTTTAGGATTCGAGCCTCTGGTGGAGCCTGGGATGCAAACTTCTCCTTTGCTTTGAAATACAAGTGTGCCATAATATCTTTCACCTCTTCCTTGGTGATATCAGTCTCCTTAACCCCTGAATACGCCTTGGCCATTGTCAAGAGCAATGCTGGATCCAGTTTCCCCGATGCCGCCAGACTATCCAATTTAGCCTCCGCACTTTCCATAGAATCAGACTGAAGCAGCTCTGCAAAACTCTGACTTGCAGCGTCCAGTGCACGTTCATCGGATACAACCTTATCGTATGCATCCACCAACACCGCCAACTGTGTCCCAAGCGCAGCCAGCGCCTCTGCCTCTGCACACATGCCTTCCTGAGGGCCATCATCCTTGTTTGAATTCTTATGCAATGCTTGCGCTGCACGGATTCTAAGCTCAATATATTCAAAAAATTCAGTTCCCATGGACCCTCTATACCGTGCCACGAGAGACTCCCAGTCCATGGAAGAACTCTCTCTAAACTGATCCAACAAATCCTTCTGCTCTGCCAATGCATCGCTCACAGACACGAGCCGCCGCAAAAAACGCCTCAGCTCCAATTGATCATCCGGATCATCCGACTCATTTGACGCTATATGCTCTATTCGATCAAACACACCAGACGCTAAACTAGGCCATTGCACACTGTACACGATCAACTTCTTCCACTCCTCTGGCTTCTTGGCCCGAAACACCTCTATTAATTTATCGTAAATAATGGCATTATTCTCCCGAGCTTCTGCCTTGAGAGACTTTTTCATCGATACATCTGCCTCTTCATCACCCGTAACGCCCTCAGAATCGCGTCGCTGAGGCACATTCTCGCCTGAATCCCCAGCACAGATTCGCCTCTGCCTTCCATTCACTCGCTCACCCACACAAGATCTCTCCCTTTGTATAGTAAAAACAGGCCTTTTCAGTATATTTCGAGCAGAATGCACCGTCGATTGCCTCGGTGGTGCAAAGCAAACAGACCAACATGCACGTTGCATGACCATGTTCGAACCAAAGGCACCCTATTCACAACAACAGCACCAATGCCTACTCTTCTATGATATACGTATGGAATCACAGGGTATCAGAACCATCTTCTGATGGGTCCGATGCATCGCATCGCCCTGACCAAGACATTCGGGAACTCCCTATATAAAACACGCTGACCAGCTGGTCTGCAGTACCATCACCAAATGTGCCGCATTGCGCATTCAATTCTAAAAAAATTATCATAAAATTCATCCATCAGAATACCTGCATAGCCAATAATGACGTCTGGCCCCGAAGAAGTTGCAACTGCCGACGCCAATCAGAACGGTCAGGTCGAGGAGGGTCATGCCCCTACAGTCAAAGTAAAGCGCCCTGTGAGGCCAGATGATGCCTCTCAAAAGGCAAAGATTGAAGAACTTCAGTCAATAAGTACGTATGTGCGGCGCTGATCCCGTGTTTCTGAAATCTCAGATGGGATACCGGCTGCCGGGGGTCATTCGCCCTTGTCTTGGTTGCTACTCCTGTTGTTTACATCATTCATGTTGAATTATATCCATCACATACCGACTTCGTGGTGGATGGTCGTCTCGTGATCTGATGATCATATCCTGGTCGAGTAAATGTGTACTCGCGTTCCTGATCTGGATGGTGTATGTGTGCAGTCAATCAGAATAAAAAGAGATCTGAGGAGATCAAGGTGATCCTGGAGAGGCGCCGTGGAAGTGGGGGTTCTGCTGCTATGCAAGAGATCAGGACAAAGCTGAATGATAGCAGGGAAAAGTTTAAAGACCTCGTGGTATGTGTGTATGGAATACGATTCTGTATGTGTGGGTTGATGTATGGAATAATGATGTTTGTATTCTGTGCAGAAACAAAAGCAAACACTTCGCAGTCAATTCGAGAATGCAGCCAAGATGAGGGATGCTGCTCGGGAGGCAACTCGTGAACTCAAGTCCATGATTCGGTTCAAGAATGAGGATGAGATTGATTCGGAAATTGAAAAGCTTGAAGATGCGATTCAGCACAGTTCTTTGAGTTTGACTGAAGAGAAGAGAGTTGTGGATGATATTCGGCAGTTGAAGAACAGCAAGGCTGTTGTGTCTGAATTCAGTGCCAAGATGGATCAGTTGTCTACAGATGAGTCCACGTGCAAGGAGATTAACAATGCCATCAAATCTATTGATGTGGAGATTACCAAAGTGCGTCAGGAGGAGGATGAGCTCCGTGCTGCCATGAATGCAGAGAGGAAGAAGGAGGAAGCCTCTGGCAATGATAATCAGACCCTATGGAGCGAGAAGGAAAAATGCAAAGACGCATGCAAGGAGGCCTATGAAAAGATTAAAGATTTGAGGGCTGCCTTTGATCAAGAATGGCAGGAGTTCAAGGCGAAGGACAAGGTGTGGAGGGCTCAACAAGCAGTTGAAAAGGCCAAAAAGCGTGAGGAGTATCTGAAAGAAAAGGCTGCAAGGGAGGCTGAGCGTGCAGCCAGAGAGGCAGAGATGAAACCAGATCCTTTCACTGAAGAGATCATCATGTGTGATCAGCTCGCCGTGTATCTGGGTAAATTTACAGGCGATGGGGCGAAGAATGCCTCTGATGCCTCTGGAGCCAATGCGGCAGAGCCAGCAGCCTTGGACGGTATGAAGGTCCTTAAGAAGGAGGGAGAAGACCCTGATGCATGGATGATGGGTTCTGGAAAGAAAAAAGGAAAAGGAAAGAAGGCTGGAGCAAAACCAGTGTCGTCTGAAAAGCTCATTCACACTGTTGATATCCTCGGGGCATTTGCATCTCTCAAGGTGTCTGTACCACTCACCAAGACTGATGTGCCAGATATCCTCAAGCAAGTGAACCAAAAGAGGGAATCGTTCGTCCAGAAACAAGCAGCAGCAAAAGAAGGGAAAGATGACAGCAGCAATGCAGAGGAGCCCAGTGAAGAGTCCAGTGCCAGTGACAGTGGCAGCAAAGCCAAGAAGGGTCCTAAGAAGACTGTGGCTCCCCCAAAGTTAGATGACGAAAGTTCTTGGCCATCCATGGGTGCCCAGCCAACTCCAGTTGAGGCTACCAACGAAGCAGCAGAAGAAGAAAAAGAAGAGTTAGAAGAGGGCGAAGTCGTGCCAACTCCAAAAACCGGCAATATTGCCGTTTCCCTCACAGTTGCAGACTCACCAGACCCAGTCTCAGTGTCCATCTCACACGAGTAAACGCCTCTATCGTTGAAAATTTTGTAATATGTCAATGTTGATCACTATCATCTCCAAACAAACGGGTACCCTTTGCGTACACTATAAATACACCACTGCCTAGAAGACACAAGGCTGCCGCCAAGGAAAAGCCAAGGAACCATCCCCCTGGACTGGCCCCATCACCATTCCATGCCAAAATCTGACCCATCACGGCAACTCCAATAACACCCGATAATGTACCAGCAGTATTACTAATCCCCCTACACATGCAATCGACACATGAAACGAGTACCGAGAAGAACAGACCTCAGACCAACGTACATGACTGCACCAGCATACTTTGGAGCTATATCCATATGATTGACACTAAAACCACCACGAGCAAATCCTGCTGCAGCTAACGCCGATGTTGTATACACAATACCCTGGAATACACCCCGCGCCTGCGCCATGATGCAGAGTGCAACAGATGCCAAGAAGAACCCAACCGTATTGACACACTTTCTCCCCCCAGCAACAGACAGTCCGTACCGACTAATCATATAATCTCCCACCCATCCACCCATATTACTGGTTAAAAACATCCCTAAATACGGAAGAGTCTTTGCAAAACCAACAGACTCTATGCTCACATGCAATACCTTGTCAAAATACGTTGGCAACCAATTCATCACGATATAAAAGGCATAATGGAAGGTAAAATTATTGATCACTATACTCCACGTCGCCGGATGAGACAAAATATTCTTCCAGGGAGTTTTCAACGCCCTCCGCCGCCGAGTCGCTCCACTCGCTGCAGTCGACACGGGCAACCCACCACCACCACGAGCAGCAGCAGCAACACCTCCCATCACTCTCCGAAACATGACCAACCACAGCACACCGAGAATCCCTACAAGCCGTAATATTGACGAAGCGCCGTATTTCTTTGATACAATGGGCAGCAATTCCATCGCTGCCGCAGACCCTAAATACATCCCGCTCGTCGTCAAGGATACAGCCTTGGCCCGCTCCTGTGCTGGAATCCAAACAGACAGCACCGTATGCACCGAGGGAATTAAAAACCCTTGCGACACCCCCACTACAAAACGAGCGCACATAAGAGCCACTGTATTCCTCGCATTCCCCGGCGTCACCAGAGAGGCCACAGACCAAAGACCAAAGCACACCACCAACACCCCCTCCCCACCAAACCTCTGGGCAGCAATCCCCCCCGGAATCTGAGATACCCCATACCCCCAATAAAATGCAGACATCACCGCTCCCTTTGTACCCTGATCCACATCAGATTCCTTTGCCATGAGCGTATATGCAATCGAAAACCCAGTCCTCTCCACATATGCAGTCAGTGTTGCCAAGAAACACATGGCAATCACCAAGTGCCTCGGCTCTGGATACACAAACACTCCCCAAGACCCATATCGAGATCTTTTCATACTACGATATCTCTGTTGGTATACTGGATCATCAAATCGCCACTTCATCCCACCACCGGTAATTTGCGTTGACATGCCGCTCTCTCAACGCCGCTCTATTTCCCTTCCATTATTTCAATCAGGAAGATATTTCATTCACATGCTATTTTAAATCAATAATGCCAAAATCTCTCTGACAGCGTATTTGCTTCTGTCTTCTTTTTACAAAAATCGTCATATTTCATGACTGTGTCCCTTCTCCTCTCTCAGAGAGGCTCTCTGTGGAAGATGAAGAAGATGAAGATGAAGAGGAATTCTTGCATAGATAGTCTTACATGCATGCATCAACATATGATGAGGATTGAAAAGGGTTGAGTTTGATCATCGTCGCAGGATCATGCTTTAGCTGCTTCAGCAAGTTTAGAAACGTCAGAAGCAGGAACTTTGGCAGCATCAGAGGCAGCAACTTTGACACCTTCAGTAGCCGTGTCTTGTTCAAGGCCATGCTTTGCTGCATCAGCATAGGTTTCTTTTCGCTCAGAAGCGCTCTTCTTCTCTGCAACACGAGCACGTATGTTTGTATTAGCATCAGATGTCCGTTTCGGAAACCAACAACAACAACACGAGTGGGTACGTACGAGTAGCGGATTCTTCTGTTGGTTTGGAAGCACAGATTCCCATGGTGATAGTAGAAAATACGGATTAAGTATTGTATAATAATAGGGTCCCTGAATGAATGGTTGTGGGATGCTCGAGTCTGACGTCAGATGTCCCACGTGCATCTCTGGGATTCTTGGATAGGACAATCCCATCAGGTAGTACGATCACATGAGCCAACTATCGTTCTGCTGTACTTGTCGAAGTCTGCCTTCCAATTGCATGATGATGGAGTTCTTTTCATCTAGAATCTCTTGGATGTGGGGTGGAATGTGGTGTTCATCATCTTGGACTGCTTGTTGCAGTTGGGCATGGGCCAATCTCTCAAGGGTTTCTGCATGGACTGACTGGAGGGCACGCAGGTCGTGCTGTAGTTGCTGGGCATGGAGCTTGTTGCGACGCAAGTCTTCAATCTCCATGGATTGTTTCAGTACCTGTTCATGCAGTGCAGATGAGCGCTGCTTCTCTTCCACAAGTGATTCCTGTGTGGATGCAAGCGCCTCTTCTCTGTCCTGCAGGTCACTCCTCAGTTCTTCCAATGCATCGTCATCCATGGCATCTTCTTTGTGTTGTTGTTGCTGTTGATGGTCATCGAAGACCCCATTCATGAATGCGAGTTGCTCTTCCAGGTAGGCTATTCTCTTCACAGAGTGCTGCACCTGCTCTTGCAGAGCCTTCTTGTGCTGTTGCAAGTCATGAACTTTGTCCTCGGATGATGCTCTTGATATCTCCATCTCGCGTAGTTCGTCTTCTACATGCGATATCGTATCCGATAGGGATGCATTCTCTACCGTCATTGACTGCAGGGCGTCGCGCGCCTGTTGATATTGGACCTTATAGGCTTCTGCATCACATCTCGTCTCCTCCAATGTGCGCTCCAATTCTTCATGCGTATCCTGAAGGGACTCGAAGGATTTTTTGGATTCCTCGAGCTGAGATGTCACGTCTGCAGACTCCCGTGTCGCTGATTCCAGCTGTGCTCGAAGAACAGCAATCTGGCGTGCCAATGCCAACGTACCAACATCATCGCTATCACTATCATCCTCATCCCCCTGCATTGATTCTCCTCCTCCTTCTCCTGGTGTATCAGACTCGTACTTTTGCTTCATCCTGTCCAACTGCACCTCGAGTGACGCCATCTCCTGCTTGCAAACAGCATACCTGTTTCTCACATACACCAATTCCCTCTCCACAGACTCCCTCTCCACCACTATCCCATCATACCGTGACTGCATCAGCCTCGACCTACTCTCTGCCCTCGTCGCCCGATCATGCAACTCTTTCAACTGACCCAATGCCATCTCTGCCCCATACCGACTGGCAGCACTGCCATGCTCCATCTTCTTCCGAATAGCATTCGTCCTCCGCATCCTCTCCCTGCCCTCTTGTATAGAGGATACAGTAGTCGCATATTCTATCGCCGGCCTTGAACCCTCTGCATCTTGAAACCCACCCAGAGCACGTCCTATCAACGTGTTCACAAATTGCTTCCCACCCCCTCGGTATGCCCCAATTGTTCCCTCTATACCATATTCTTTAGTATCTATTGCTGGTATCGACATATCGGGTCCAGTCAGGTCGATGGATGCGTCTCGATGGTTGTTGAATTACCGTTGAGGCTCGTATCTCTTGTTACCTTGCGTATCTCTTGTTCCCCTCTCTGTCCCTTTCTTTCGTCTTTCCTTGTTTTATTCAACATAGACACACGTGTCGACCCAACCCAGGACTGGATACCATGACTGGAAGACTCTCGGATTCCGTCAATAGATACTATAAAATTATCATACCCGAGGCTCAAGGCACCCCTTGTCTTACTATGCTGCGTACAAGGCCGCCCATGCTACTAGTCGTATTGCAATATAGTAGCAGTTGTAGATTCACCTGGTGTCATTCATTCGAATTGAAGGGGAGACCGACTGGAAAAGGCTACAAGTACACGCTAGACGCGCGGGTGTTCTCTCTCTTGTTCGCAGTTGTAGAGTATTGCCTCGGATATTGTGTATTCATAGTGATATTTCGATTGTAGAGGGTCGTCCTGTGAATATGGCCAAGGATATTATCAGCGTGGAGCCCGAGGAGCTCGTGTTTAAGTTTGAACTTCGGAGGCAGATTCCTGTAGGTTTGACGATGCAGAATCTAACAAACAAAAGAGTTGCTTTCAAAGTGAAGACGACGAATCCGAAAAAGTACTCGGTGCGTCCATCGCACGGGTTCATGGACGGGACATCGGTCCAGGAGATCACGGTGACGATGAATTCGCAGAGAGAGGCTCCTGTGAGTTATCAGAATTGCAGAGATAAGTTTTTGATTCAGAGTGCGGTTGTTGGGTCGGATGTGAAATCCGTGACGTCAGAGCTTTTTGACGAGGCTGCCAAGAAGAATAATGTGCAGCAGACAAAATTGCGCGTGCAGTTTATTCCTCCGGCTCAGCCTCCTTCTCCTGTTCCGGAAGAAGCGACTCCATCGGTGACATTTGGAGGGGATACCAGATCGGATGAGGATGCGTTCCAGATGAGGAGTCCAGGGGTGGCTGTGGCGTCATCCCGTCCAGTGCAAAGCAGTCAAGGGTTCACCCTGTTGAACATCATCTTGGTTGCGCTGTTGGCATTCCTGTTGGGATACTTTACGAAAGGACAGATTCCTGCGTTGGATATGATGAGAAAGAACGTCATTGGGATTGTGATGAAGCATCCAGTGCTGAGGAAAATGATTTCAGGCTAGGGAGAGATTGCATGTATTCTCTCTTCTGCTTCTTTTTTCCCCTTTGAGGCAATCATTGTACTGATGATTATAGGGGATGATTATGTGTGAACAAATCATATGAAGGTCATGTAAGAACAAGAAACGCTCTTCCCATTGGTGGGTATGGAACCCCCCATCTTGCTGCATGGTGTGGGGTCTGCAATGTTCAGACCACTGGCACATTTTGGTCAGTCCCGTCTGACCAAGGTCAGTCGAGCAACCAAAATTCAAGATTCACTCGATCGGAGACATATCCATCCCAAATTCTCCGATGCGAGCACAGAATTTTTTTTATTTTATACATTTCGTATTTGATCGGAATACCTGAACAGCCTGATGTTGAAATTCGTGAAACTAACCCTCCTGGTGGCGGTAACGCTTGTGGCCCTCCTGGCACAGAGCGCTGAGGCCAAGCAAATTAATCTCCGATGGACGAAGAAAACCGTGAAAGCGAATGTCCCAAGGAGTGGAAAAAGAATGCTTGATGCAAAGAAGAAGATCATGAAGGTGCGAGGGGGTTTTGTTGAGGCAGTTGTATTACACTTTTTTCTGTGGCGGGAATTTGGGTTGCTGAGGCCGATCGATGTCTGATTGTACATCCATCGTCATTTCATGAACAAAAGTCTCAACCTTTTTGCTTTTATGGTGCAGGTCTGCTCGGGTGATGTCGTTCATTTCCAATGGTCTGGTGAGCAGATGGGACTCTACGGATTCTACAATGAGAAGGCATACAGAAATTGCGCCAAAGGAAACCTGAACTACATGAAGAATACCAGGGCAAAGGGTTCATTCAAGACAAAGCCAAACAGATCTGGATGGCGTTACTATGCCCACATTGGTGGAGCTGGGGATGGAGCATGCAAGTATGGATGCGGAAATCCAAAGAACAAGACCAACAGGATTGCAGGAACTTGCGAGCAGAGAATTGCTATTCTTTGGCAGAAATGCTAAAGCTTCATGAACGTGAGAAATGCATTGTGCATTGACGAATTGATGAATTTTCAGTAACCTACATTGGGTTTAGGTTATGAAACTGTCTTATTACTACTGGATTATACAGTCTATCTTTATTGTAAGAGACGATCCACAAATATACGTGAATGCATGATGTGGGTTGTACTGCCACTGGGTATCAGTGGCTCGGCTCAAACTATGCCCCATATAGGTCCACTTACGTCTGGTTCTCTTGTAAGTGGTCGCGCCCGTTGAATCCTGTAGGGGCACAATGCGCACAGCGAACAAGGAGCAGACCCACAAAGTATCATAAGAGTGACGTGGCTGGGCTTGTGGCCAGCGGAGACGGCGATGGAGGAGGAGGAGAGAGAAGCGGAGGAGAAGGAGGAGGAGGAGAAGGAGGAGGAGGAGAAGGAGGAGGTGGAGGTGGAGAAGGAGGTGGAGGAGAAGGAGGTGGAGGAGAAGGAGGTGGAGG